>CP092864.1:172290629-172348835 GCA_030710605.1 Cordylochernes scorpioides
ATTTAAAAAATAAAGAAAATTCTTTAAGAAACCATGACTAATGGCCGCTTAAGTTAGGCCTAAATAGTCGAGTAAACAATCGTGCATGAACGTTGGTGCCTATATTTGCAATATATTGTAACATTTTAAACCTAGTGCGTATACACTAACTTTGGTAGCTGTGTTCCACATGCCAAAGTATTATATTTTTAGCAATAAATTTGCATTTTAATAAGAATTATCTAATGTTGTTGAAATTTGATTTAAAAATCTGACGAATTATCCATAGTGTTGAATTATCCGTAGGTTGAATTAACATTTGATAAGCTGGAGGTCGGGACGTGAAAACACGGTTGTATTATCGCAAGTGTTGAATTATTAACAATTTGTTTGTTTGTTAACAAGGCTATAAATACTGTGTAAAAATAGTACAAATGTGAAATTGTACTAGGATAAGGTGAATAAATTAAGAAAAAGGCTTCTCATTGATTAATGGGTATTCGGCCAATTCTGGAATAATTCAAAATCAACAAATAATTGATATTTATTCCGATAGATGGTGCAAGCCATCAGCAACTTTTAGTTGCACCATAAGGAGATGTCTTTTCCTTAATATACTGTATTTGTGACATTTTGATAACAGTGTTATCAGTTAGTGAAAATACCTCACATATGGAATATGTATAGTTACCTTGTGATGTGTGGGCAGGCAGCATGGCGGCCCGGACCCCCAACAAGCCCCAACAGCCTGGCTCCACAGTGACCTTTGAGTCCAGTGGAGGGATTGACAAGCTGGCCAGCAGCACACTGAAGGTAGTACTGCGGCTTGGTGTTAGATGTCCCTGGTCTCACAGTGTCCCAACAGAGGCATCCCAAGACAGAGATGAGCCGGGCGGACCTGCTCCACCTGCTCAGTGTCCTGGAGGGAGAACTCCAGGCCAGGGAGATTGTCATTGCTGTCCTCAAGGTGGGTGGCAGCTGTGATGGATTTTGTGTGTGGGGAAAATCAGCTCTAAAACTTTCCCCAAAGTTCTAAATCGTCACATGGAAAGTGGGGCTATTATATAAGAGATAGAAAGACAATTATATGGTACACACAATTTGGATTATAGATTAGAAACAAAATAATAAGATAACATACCATTCATTTAGATATAGAACACTATAAGATATCTTCTTCTTTCTTATCTATACTATAAGATATTGATTTTGATAATCAAATTGCTCAGTTATTAAGTTTTTATTCAATTTTTGGAAATACAATTATGACGAGAAGTTTAATCACCTAATATAAAATTACCTAGAACCATTTTCTCATGGTCAAAATGGGTTTCATAAACAGACAAATTGATGATAAGCCACAATTTGGATTATAGATTATAAAAACAAGGTCTTCTTCTTTCTTATCTCCACTCAATCATATTAGGGTATCAAGTTGTGACCCTTGATGGTGTCTGTTGGCAACCATCATGACTGGGTGAAGTAGAATGCATCTGCCTTTGTCATTAAGACTGGGAGCAAATTTGACCGAGCTAAGATACAAAACTCAACTCATTTTATTCACTACCAATCTCTAAGTAGCTCCTTCATGACGGAGGACTACTTACTATCAAACCTCCCTTTGAAAATTAAACAATTTATAGCCCGTCAAAGGATTCTATGGCTACTTTTCCGTGAGAATATCGCAGGATTTTGGAACAGCGACTCTTTAAATTTCTACTTCTGCAATGTTGGCATCCAAGACAATTTGGTCCACTATCTATTCCATTGCCCATTCCTACATGAAAAGAGACTGGAAATTCGCGAAATTTCGGGGCTAACTCACTATAATGAACAACATGTATATAAAATATTTACTACTCTCCTGCTGGATAAAACATTTGTTTATAAATATTATAAATTTTTCAAGGCGATTGATAAAATGAGAGAAGAAGTGCTCAACTCCACAGACAACGTCTGATTGCTCCCCCTCCCCTCTAAATTGCTTTTCCTCCTCACTCATGTACATATATAACCTTTTAGGGGAATCCCCTTGTAAGACAATAATGTCTTAATAAAGGTTTTTTTTTTGTTGTTTGTTGTTTTAAGACTGGGAGCACTACTCGGTTGCAGGCCAACTTAGCCCTAAAAGAAATGGCCGCCTCTGACATGAGGAACAGACGCCTTGTGCAGCGGCTTCTAACAAGGGGTACAAATGCAGCTCATCCTGTATCCCTGGATTAGGAGCCCTTACAGGGTACTATCAGCCGGGCCAGCTGAGCCCAGGTGTTTTAGTGAGCTTGTTACTGCTCCCCTCCTCCTTTTTCATCCAAAGGAGGAGTATGTGTATAAACACATGGTAATAAGAACAAATCCAAATAAATACACACTACAGTATAACCTCGTTAATTTGACACACGCCAATTCGACACTCGGTGATAATTTGACCATGTTCTGATGTCCCGACCCCCGGCCTATCAAATAACAAACCATAATTCGACACTATCGATAATACGACACTCCCAATAGTTCGACCATTTGAAAATTCAAATTTCGACAGTTGAATGTTTTTTTTTTTTTTTACATACAACTTTACCGCTAAAAAGGTATTACAGTGGCGGCGGCGGCCGCCGATAGGATCGCACCTGCGCACTTTTGGTTTCTGTTTAGTTTAAGTGCCACTTTGCAGTGCCATTGTTGCGCAATGTCGCGAGTGTTGTTGTTTTTTTTTTTTTTTACTGGGAATTTAGGCAATTGTGCGCTAATTAGTAATATTATAATAATTTCAACATTGAAATATTTTAGTTATTTTAAAATTTACAAATAATTTCATTTTAAATAAATAAATCTTTTTAAAATGTAGCCACAATGATTATGATAACATTTTATTTCCATATTCCATTTCCATGTTATTATAAAATATTTAAACATAAAATCAATAACACCTGCAGCAGCAGTGAATGCCTTTAATACAATAAAAACTCCTTGTTATTTAAAAGAAATTTCAGAGGAAGAAAAACATGCATGTCTTTTAAAAATGGACCATCTGGAATACATCCTGAATAGGATTTCAGTGCAAAAACACATCTATAAATTTATTTTTTGAAAGATCTTAATGATTCTTTTAATTAATATTTTTAAATTTTATTTTTATTTTCCATATTTATTTCCTTTCAACTGCTATATTTTTCAATTAGAATAAAATATTATTTGTAATTATTTATGTTTCGAAAATATGTATTAATGCCATTTTGTCCCTTATACAAAAAGTTAATTATGAAAATAAAAAAATATATACAAAAAAGTACACACAATGGTTTCAATTAATATCATTAATTTATGTTACAAAGCTATTTTTTTAAAATTGTTATTTTAGCGAGTTAGATGATTAGCTAATCATCTAACTTTAATTCAACACTTCCTTTAATTCAACCGAAAGCTCTGATCCCTTGGGGTGTTGAATTAAAGAGGTTCGACTGTATTTGGATTTGGTCTTATTACCTTGTGTATACAAATTTGATATTTATGTGTAGAAATATATAGGTATACCATGTTTTCGTATAGTTGGTTACATATGTAGGCTCCAGAAACCTTGGTTAATATATCATTGCTTTGACATTGCATTGCCTTATTTTCCAAAACATAGATATGATTTTTGCAAACAAAATTGTAACCAAAAAACAAGAAATCTTGCAAAAATCAGCCCTCTAACTTTGCCCATGTCACAAGGCAAGTGGCTATATAAATAGAGATATAAGAAATTGAAATAACTCGGCACCATTAACATTTTTACTTAATTTTTTTGGAAATGAAACAAAAAGTGATTTTAAAAAAATTGTCTAAAACCATCCCCAAGATAAACTGGGATTAGGTGGGAAATTTGGTGACATTTGGTACATTTATTGATTGAGTTTATTAATAAACAGATGGACAGACTGACAAATTTTGATTTTTGTAATAATAGAAATGATATACAAATGTTATTTGAAGTGATAACTTCATATACAAATGTTTACACAACAATTAAATAACACACCTTAAATATTAAAAAATAATAATAATATAAGAGGGCTGTTATATAAGTAAGGTAAAAAGAATATAGATGGCGACACCTATCTCCCTGGTGGGTTAGAAGGAGGTTCTTTTATACGACGTCAAACCTTGTGACCGCGTGCTCTGTCTTCTAAGAAGCTTGCGCTGTATTGGCCGATTCAAAAATCGATAAAAATGTATTTCAAGCTATTATCAAAAATTTCTCTTCTAAGCGTTTGTCGGCTTTCCAAATTAAAACCGAGTTAAATGAAGTTCATAGAAACTAAGCCCCATCATTATTACTGGATGAATGAATTTAAACATGACCAATAATCAACACAAGATGAACCATGTCCCAGGTGGTCTATAAATGTGACCACACCAGAAATGGAAAGAGGGAATCATATATCGCTGCAACTCTTTTTATTAACGCGATTAAGGAAGCTTTCGGGCAAGCCCTTCTTCAGCTAACTATAGTGTACAAACAAGGCAAGCGAGAGAGAGATTATATATCGTTTTTAAGGAGGAATCTATGTAAATATAGTACAAAAATATCCCAAAGAAATTTACATAATTTAATAAATATAATATAGTACAAAAATATCTCAAAGAAATTTACATACATAATTTACACAAGTTCAAAGGATTTAGTGGAGACAAAAATGGAATGGCTATTGTTTTATATGGCTTTTGAAGATTTTTAGGATAGAAGGGGAACATACTGTGGTGGCAACTGTATACTTTTGTTTAATGGTTTAGGGTGCTTCATGGTTTCTATTGCTTCAAGAATGAGTCTTTGGGTTTTAGTTTTGGCATTTGTATGGAGGATTCTGGTATTATTGAAGTCTGGAGTGTGTCCGGTTTCTCTGGCGTGGTCGACTATTAAAGAGTTTGGGTTTAGAAATATTATCAATAATTAATTGCATCATTATGGAATATTGACGTGGAAAGATATGTGAGATAGCTGAAGCCATGAGCATCTCATTTGACAGGGAACACCATATCCTTCATGTAAAATTACAGATGAAGAAGCCATGTGTCAGATGGGTGCTGGGATAGCTTATGATCGCATGTGGGCAGACATTTCTTAGCAGTGTTTATCATTGATCGCTCTTAATCCTTGAAATTTTTGGCATCATTTTGTGACAGTAGACAAGACCTGGATAAACCACTACACACCAGAGTCCAAACAGCAGTCAAAGCAGTGGACAGGTTCGGGTGAAAGAGCTCCAAAGAAGGCAAAGACTGTTGTGTTAGCCAGAAAGAGGATGGCCATGTCTTTTGGGATTCCCAAGGAATAATTCTAATTGACTACTTTACAGGTGAATATTATGCAACACTTCTGGATCGATTAAAGGAAGAATTATCTGCAAAATGTCTGAGATTGGCTTGGGAAAAAGTGCTTTTTTGCCAAGATACTGCTCCGCCCGAGAGGTCAAATGTAGCAGCTACCAAATTGTTTGAATTAGGTTTCCAATTGGTCCCTCATCCATTTTATTCCCCAGATTTGGCCCCGTGTAACTTCTTCCTCTTTTCAAATATAAAGAAATGGCTGGGAGGGAGGAAATTTCCATCAAATGAAGAGGTTATTGATGATGTAAATGGCTACTTTGAGAACCTCAAAACATCATACTTTTATGAGGAATAAACAAAATCAAAACATCGCTGGACCATGTGTGTGAAGTTGAATGGGGACTATGTTGAAACAAAAGCATCATTTTCCAAAAACAAGTTTTCTTTATTTTTTTAATCTTACTTATCGAAAAGCCCTCTTATGTTGTGAATATAAACAGTATAACCTTGTTAATTCGACACTTGCAGTAATTCGACCATGTTTTCATGTCCCGACCTCCATACTATCCAATAGCAAATTCGACCTAATGATAATTTGACTGATTTTTTATAATCAAATTTTGACAACATGAGATAATTATTGTTAAAATACCAATTTCTTGCCAAAATTACAATACTTTGGCATGCAGGACACAGTGACCACAGTTAATGTATGCGAACCATGCTTAAAAGTGTTAAAATGCGTCGCAAATATAGGCACTGATGTTGGCGCACATATGTTTACATAACACAATTTACGACTAACTTAAGCAGTCGTTCATCACATTGTAAACAATATGGTGTATTAATCAGTAAAATAACTTCTTTATCTTTTTCCTTTATAATCTAATTTTTTCATTTTCTTGCCATTGCATTTGGTCACTTAGATTAAACTATTGTTTATAATTTTTCCTTTGTTAAAAAATGTATTAATGTAATTTATCCATCACTAAAAGTTTGATCAGGAAACATTCTGAAAAAAAAAGTCCCAATGGTATCAATACATATTATCAATTAAAATATGGTACAGTAGAAACTCCATGTAAAAGACACCTAATTGCAGAGCCAGTGTTACTAAATAGTAAACACGGTCATTTTGCAAATGAAAACTGTCCTTTATAGAGAGGTGTCCTGTAGTGGAAGTGTCCTTTCATGGAGAGGTTCCTACTGTATTACAACAAATATTTATAAAATTATGATTTTAATTATTTATTTGAGGTTATCATAAAAAAAATGTCCCCTAGAAATGAATGTTGTGATGTAATCGTCTAACTTTAATTCAACCGAAAGCACTGTTCCCTTGGGGTGTAGAATTAACGAGGTAGAATATTATATCCCTATATATATATAAAAGTCAGTGTATGTATGTATGTATGTGTGTTTGTTCCTATGTCAGCTATACACGTCCACAATACGTAACTAATCTGACTGAAATTTTAACAGTATATAGAGTTAACTATTGAAAAACTTATAGTGAATATTTTTCGAGTTATTTGCAAATTTGCCCTTTAGCTCGAAAGTAGTGCCTCTAGCGGGGAAAATGCGAAGTAATGGTCCGATGACCTAAGTCGTGGCGCCATCTCTCTCTATGTACGATATATATAACTATTCTTTAAATTCAATATATTTATATATCCTCTTTTTTAAATTTACATTTTGTTTAAAAAAATATTATATTTAGTTATTCATTCAATTTTCTACTTTAATATCGAATTTTTTATAACTTATATGCGGAGTATTCTTCTTTTTTGCAGAAATTTACATTTTTTTAAAGACTACCATTTTCATGCCTAACCTTTTCCTTTTCTGAAGCTCTTATCTCAATTTCTAGGCAACATATATATAATTCAGATTGTGTTGTATCATTGCTTTACAGTTTTTTCTATAAAAATATCGCTTCTCAGACACAAAGTTTGGAGCGGGACGTTTCACAAGAATGACATACACTGCGCCAATTTATAATTGTAACGAATAGTATTTGAATAAAAGCATTTAATCGGGTAAAACCCGGGCGTTGCCCGGGTAATTCGGCTAGTCTTCTATAAAACCTGTGAAGTCTGTCGCCAAATGGCGTACCTTTAAAATATATTACCATCCATTATTGTTGTTTTATTGTGGCCGACACAAAAGTTTTGTAAATAAGTTTTCCTTCTTCCTTACACCTCAAGTCAGGAAGTTATTTCTAAACTTCTTTTCACAATCTTTGAAGTAATCTATTACCAAGATTTTTCCAGAGTTCTTAGTTTTAGATTGTATTTCGCTACCAGTTTATAATCAATCCAAGCTGGCAGTGAAAATGATCTTGAGTTGGCTTCATTCTAATTTTTTCAAGAAGGTCATGACTACAAAACAATGGTAAGTATTCAATCAGCCACCTTTATTGTTACATGGTGTTTTAAAAATAAAAAAGGCATATCTTGACCGTGCTCACATGAGCATTTCTAGATGGCAAAGCATCATCTAGTGGAACAAAAATCAATACCCATTTTTTGATTTCTCAGGAAGCCTCTGGGACCAAATATTTGGTCGTAGAGGTAGTCTGCACCACACTGATGAGGGCCAACAGCCCGAAACGCGTACGTGGTTGGCTTTTCTTGATTTATCAAGAAATTGGGTTGGCCAAATATCACGGAACAAGTTGAATAAACGTTTTGTTTATTTTTGTGCCAATAGATGGCGGTCTGCTATCTAGAAATGCTCGTGTGAGCACAGTCTGGATATGCCTTTTTTTTATTTTTAATATCAACACTTGACGACATTTTTATTTTTTAACATGGTGCTTTCCTTGATTTCTTCCTTCTTGGTAGTATACATGTTTCCCAAGCAGGTTTCCATAATTAAAATTATTAAAATGCAAATAAAAGTAAATAAAAAGTAAATTACCTTTTAATGTTATTGTGTTTTTATTTATTTGTTGTCTTCCTTGTAGTTGGTGATCTTTAGCCTTTGCATCTGTGCCTCCTCTCTTCCCAAAAAAATATAAAGATATATATTCCTCGTTTCAAAATAACTTTACTAGGTGTTGCTCAAAAGAGCAACCTAGCTTACAATGGTGAATAATATGTAAAGGATATTCACATATTAAAACAAAGTGTCCAATGTGGGATTCAATCCTGGTTCATGGCTGTCGAGAATCGACAGTTTTAACCACTCGTCCACCGATTCATTTTTAAACATAAATACAATAGCAATGTTACAAAAGGGATGACACTATAGTATATAATCTGTACACAAGGTAATAAGACCAAATCCAAATAAAGTGTTACGGTAAGTGTTGTTACCGAAACGTCACACACTATTTATTTATTTGGATTTGGTCTGGTGTTTATAATATATAATCCAAATTTATAAATGAATAAAACAAAGCATTTATAAATCGTACAGGGCTTTTTCAATTGATAATCCAAATTGTGCCTTTCCTGTTTAAAATATATTTAAAATACAGTAGAACCTCCCTTTAGTGGATCTCTCCACAAAGGACAGTTTTCATTGTCAAAATTACCATTTTTACAATTTTGCAACTCTCCGGTAAGAAGACACATCTCCCTAAAGAACACTTTAGGGGTCCTTTACAGGGAGGTAGTTCTACTGTATCTTAGGTTATTTTGAATGAATGGAGGGGTGCATCAAACAAGATGTAACAATATATAAATCTCACATAAACCAATATAAGATATATAACATTCTTCTCTCCTCTTTTTTTTTTTTTGTACATACATATATATAACAATTGAGAATCAACTATACTTACTGTTTATGTACTTTTTGCCTACACTTTATGTATATGTGTTATAAGAAACAAATTTATTTTATTATTTTCTGTTTCAGACATATATTGAGTTGAAATAATAAGTTTGTTATAAGGGTAGTTCATTATATATAGTTTAAAAATCTCAAAGATTTCTTTATAACAATGGCATTTTACAATGGAAGGGAATATTAAAAGGTTTATAACAATAGCATTTTCAATGGAAGGGAATATTAAAAGGTTTATAACAATGACATTTTCAATGGAAGGGAATATTAAAAGGTTTATAACAATAGCATTTTCAATGGAAGGGAATATTAAAAGGTTTATAACAATGGCATTCTCAATCGAAGGGCATATTATAAAGGTTTATAACAATGGTATTTTCAATGGAAGGGAATATTAAAAGGTTTATAACAATGGCATGTTCAATGGAATGGAATTGGGGATTACCTTAGGTTCATAATAAGGGAAGGTTTGCCATATCCTGGGGTTGTTTTAGTGGGGATTTACTGTATATAATTTGAATAAAATTGCGGCAGGTTTAAAAATTTTTATGCTATGTTTAGTTGTTTAAAAATGTGTTCATATTTTTCTTTCATAGAACCTATTAAAAACATGTGCTTCTACAAAAAAAGCATGTGGGGAATAGAAAGTTTCGTGGTATTCTTTTCCACCTGCAGTAGTCTTACTTCACAGGTGCTGCAGTGCTCTGGTGAGTATTATAATGTCACCAGCTGTTCTTTATTTGATCCTCGAACCAGAACAGATTTTAGCGGCTTCGATCCCAGTTTTTTACTAATGCCTGGTTCTCTTTAGCTCTTCATGGTTATCATAGCGGCTACATCCTCTACTTGCTACCTGCCACACGTTGAACTTGATGTGCAGGCAGAGCAGGTAAAGCAGCTACTGTACCCCAACAAGCAGAGAGTGGCCAGAGGGGCCCCAGGACGTCTGGAGGACCCTTGGTGTTCCCTCCAGCGGGATGTCTTTGGCTCTGCCCTGGATGGCAGTTTTGATGAGGCAGCTGTCAAGTCTCTCTATGCCACACAGCTGCACCAGCTGCAGCAGCTCATTGTTCAGCAGCGCAGGGCACAAACTCGCTTGCGGGACCAGTTGCGTCACGCTGAAGACAGGTACAACAAGGTGAGAATTATTCCCTACGAATGGAGAGGTGATTGTAAGAGGCATTATAAGCATCAATTCTACCTTGTACAGTCAGTTGTTTACTTGTTTGAACCTCTCATTGGTAATGTCAACAATGATTAGGTACAATTTGGATTTTATAGATTAGAAACAAAGGATAATAAGACCTAATCCAAATAAATAAATAGTGCGTGACATTTCGGTAACAATGCAGTTACCATCATTAGACAAAAGTACTGAATAAAAAAAATAGAAGTACTTTTTGTCAGATGATGCTAACGACTGTTACCGAAACGTCACATGCTATTGATTTATTTAGTCTTATTACCTTGAACTTCCTCCTCCTTGTATCTATCCTCATTAAAGGACAACACCTTGGTCAGGTTGAGGGAGACTCCACCACAATGCCATGTAGCGGAAGCACAATGTGATGACACAAACTGTGCAGTTGTTGACAGCCTTTTTCTACTGGCAACCTACTTGAATAGGTGATGTGCTGATATTTTGGGGTAAATTTGTACCAGGCATTTGAGAGCACATAATGATAGCAGCTTTCTGACACAATTTTTTTGGTGCCATACACAATTGGTCACACATGAATGCCACACAGGTGGTGTGTGAGCTGGAGGAAGAGAGGAGGAAACACGCTCAAGACACGGCCCAGGGAGATGATGTGACCTATCTGCTGGAGAGAGAGCGGGAGAGACTGAGGGCTGAGGTGGAGGCCGAGCGCAGGGAGCGCCAGCGCCTGGCGGAGGTGTTGGAGAGAGATGCTCAGCGCCACAAACACATCATCCTGCTGCTGTTGGCTGAGCGGCGCAGGCTGGTGCTGCGGCTCTTGGAAGAAAGGCAGCGTACCCAGACCTCACACAGGTAATGGCTGCAGCATTCCCCTGACTTCCAGACTGGAACATTGGATGATCGCCAACTCACAACATGGAAGGTGGAAGATTCCAGCATTTGTACACTGCTGTCTGTGGAAGGCCATGGCACTCTGCCCAAGTGAATGTTTGCTCAACCAATAGTCATTTATAATATAAGGTTGTCCCAAAAGTTCGTGTTTTTCTTATTACTTGGTGAATAATATTTTTATGGCGAATACATAATAATACATACGAGGGTGAGTAGAAAAGTAAGGTCTTCTATATATATATATATATACGAGATAATTTCCGAACGCGCGTTGCTAGGTGAAATCTGACAACACCGCTGCCTTCCTTGGTTCCCCCCCTACCGTCTAGAACCTTCCCGGTGATCTTGGGACGCTCAGTCGCTGTCTGGCAGCCGTTCGCGATGGAGCTTCCCCTTAGCTCTCCCGCCAAGTGCGAGTTGCGCTCAGTTATACGCTTTTTAAATGCGAAAAATAATTCTCCGGTCGAAATTCACCGTCAGTTAGTGGAAGTGTATGGTGAGAAGTGCATGGACATCAAAAATGTGCGGGAATGGTGCCGGGAGTTTAACGAGGGGCGGATAAACGTCCATGATGAACAGCGGGTCTGGGCGGCCGAGTTTGCCGGAATCAACCGTGGCTCGAATCGACGAAATGGTGCGCGCAAACCGGCGGATAACCCTTGAAGAGATCGAGGATGGCCTGAATGAAGATTGCAGCCACTTCTCCGTGCACAAGATTGTGTCTGAGACCCTCGGCTACAGAAAGGTGTCCGCCAGGTGGGTCGACAAGTGGCTCAAAGAGGCGGCGGGAGAGTGGTACAACACCGGAATTACAAAGTTGGTTGACAGGATGAAAAAAGTGATTGAGCATCAAGGCGACTATGTAGAAAAATAGCAAAGTGTCCAACCTTTCCAATGATGTATAAAAAGTTGTAATTAAATGTGTTTTTCTATGAAAGAAAAAATAGGAGACCTTACTTTTCTACTCACCCTCGTAATAAAATTACTCTATACATAATACAAAGACATTAAATATAACAGCGAATAATATTGGTGTTTCAATTTTTTGCAAGTGTTTATGAGCTTTTGGGCCAACCTTATAGTAGCATATTCCCAGGTTAAACTAACTTTCCAGATTCAATTTCATATTGTGACAAAATTTCTCGTCTGGATGATAAAATATTGTGGAAACATTTGAAACAAACAAATATTTCTATATAATAAGGCACAATTTGGATTATAGATTAGAAACACAAGGTAATAAGACCAAATCCAAAAAAAATCAAAAGTGTGTAACTTTCGGTAATAGCATTGTTGCCATCATCATTCGGAGCTTTTGTCTGATGATGGTAACAATGCTGTTACTGAAATTTTGCACTATTGATATTTTTTTATTTGGTCTTATTACCTTGTGTTTCTAACATTTCTAGAGCTATTTTATACTTTTGTGGCATTTCTATCTACAGAGATATTTCTGAAGAGTTAGCCAAATAACAGCTCTTGTTAACTGCAAAGTTAAATAGCTCAGTACAACAGTTATGCTTGGGCTCTTATTTGTATATGATGCTAATTGTCTTAGTTAGATTTTTCTGTTATATGCTGTTATCAACTGCATTATTATCACATTAAATGTAAATTGCTTTAACATTTTTACACTTTCCCTCTGCAGACTCTGTGATTAATCCATTTACAGTAGAACTACCTCCCTGTAAAGGACAACACCTAATTACAGAACCAAAGTGTCCTTTAGGGAGAGGTGTCCTCTTACAGGAGAGTTGCTAAATTGTAAAAATGGTAATTTTGTAACTGAAAACTGTCCTTTGTGGAGAGGTGTCTGTTAGCGGGGTGTCCACTAAAGGGAGGTTCTACTGTATAAGGAAGGCTATATCTATATATATAAAAATGAATGTTTGTCTGTTGGTTGGTCTGTATGTCCGGTATACAAATTCGCAGTAGTTCACTAATTCAAACCAAAATTTCCATACATAGGTAAAAAAAAAAACGAGGATGACGATAGGCTATTTTAAAAAATATATAAATCAATTATTAAAACTATATATTCAAATTATTCTAAATAGCTCACGAGCAGCGCCCTCTAGAACGCGGTGGATCTGATGGCCGGGCGCGCCCATTGGCCGCCTGCGAGCACGTGGCTTCCCTGTGCGCGCGCATGCGCCGGGAAGCCACTTCTCGCCGGCAGCCGACGGGAGCAGTCACTTGCTCGCCGGAGTCAACAGGCGCAGACATTTACTCGCTGCCAGCCAACGGGCACATGTTTAATGTGTTTGAATAATACATTTAATCATGTAAACCCGGGCGTTGCCCGGGTCATTCGTCTAGTGTTATATAAAATAGAGAATTGACCACTATTGCAACTTGTAAAAGAAAATATGGACATTGCTAGTCAAGTTGTAATATTGTTCAAAGCTGTCTTAATGAAGGCACCTTTGTGTGAAGTTCATTAAGTAAATTTTGTTTCCTATTAATCCCCTCCAGGATAATGCATACTCCCCACGATACTTTCTATAAATATCTCTTAGTTTTATAAGACAGCGTCAATTCTCTCACTTATCTGTCAACCTTGAGGGTGATTTAAATCTGTGTCTAGGGAGAATGTATTACAATAAAAAATCACTATAATAACATGGCACTTCTGGATCAATCACTGCTGAGAAAACTATATGGACCAGTTGTCATTTTAGAATGAAAATCTGTGTATTGATGATGTTAGCCCCTTCTGAGGAGGATTGACTATGAGAACAAATTAATATGCACTCTGTGTTACATCTAGAAACAACTCTGGGAGATTCAGCATGTCTTGTTTCTGTACTTCTCCACCCAACATTTATTCACTGTCACAGGTCCTGTCAGAAGAGAAAGGCCGCATTGAAGACATGGTAGAAGGTCTGGAGGATGAGAGCAAGAAGTCCCTCCAGATGGAGGCAGAGATGGAGAAGCAGCTGTGTGAGTTTGAGTTTGAGCGGGAGCAGTTCCGGGCCCAGTGTGCAGGTCTGGAGCGGAGGAATGCTGAGCTGACGGCCGAGGTGGTGCGGCTGGGGGAGGAGCTAGGCCGGAGACTGGTGGGGGCCCGCAGCACTCTGGTCCCTGTCAGTCCGGCCCCGGTAATCCGGCCTACTGTCACCCCAGCCGTGACTCCACCCAGGGCTGTGGCCAAACCCCCGGCCTCCCCAGCCACAGCTGTGGACTCCCCTCCTGCCAGGGCCCCCAAGAAACCCACTGGAAGGGGCACACCACCCCCGGTTCCTCCCAATAAGCCAGTACTCCTGGCACAGAGGGCTGCCCCCTCCCCCAGGCCACCAGTCCCCCCTCGTGGGGAGGACAAGCCCCGGCCCCCTGCCAAGCTCCCTTCAGACCAGGACCAGGTGGGCACCACAGATGACCCCTTAGCCCCAGAGCTGGCTA
Source organism: Cordylochernes scorpioides (assembly GCA_030710605.1). Taxonomy (NCBI): domain Eukaryota; kingdom Metazoa; phylum Arthropoda; class Arachnida; order Pseudoscorpiones; family Chernetidae; genus Cordylochernes; species Cordylochernes scorpioides. The sequence continues at coordinate 172,305,160 of CP092864.1, forward strand.
ACTTTCAGCAGCTCCTAGTATCCATGGTCACCAAGGACTAGAGCCTACTGTATACCTCAATGGTACAGACCAACATGGTGGTCAGAATTGGCTCTTGTTATCAAGAGCTGGCTCTAACTGCTTCTGTTCAAAGTACACAAATAGACACTAATGTTGACAATACAATAGGTCCGTATAAAATAATAAAGGCCTATTGTATTGTCAACATAATGTCTCTTTGTGTCAAAGACACAATTTCCATCCTTCTACTAATCATTATTTATAAACCCATTATTGTTCTCTCCATTGTTCAACTAAGTGCTCTATCCTTAGATCTAAGTGGCCAGACCTAGGATATATATAGCTAGCTCTTTGTGTAAAATCAATATTTAAAAAAATGATGTTTTGTATTAATTTGCACTGAAAATATGGAAGAAATTAACGGTCGGTGACTTAATTAGTTTATAAATAATCTTATACAATTGAGACAAAGACTTCTCATTAGCAAGTGAAATACCAGGTTTGCCAAATAGGTTTGATTCCAAATAAGATGATGGGGATAAAAGAGCAATCATCAATGTTTGGTATACAGTAATACCTCTCTAATGTGGATTTCAAGGACAGCATAAACAGTGCATATTCATGGACCTTTGGGGGGTGGGGGGAAGGGTGGTGTAAACCTTTGGTTTTTGACTGCTATGACCCAGGATCGAATCCCACATTGGGCTCTTTTTTCTTTTCTAATTAAAAAAATACATGTACTTTTGAAAATTTTGATTTCCAAGATGATATAATGTAAAATATATATATAAAATAGAGTAATACAAAGTATTTTGAAAATTTATTTTTATAGTAAAAATCCAAATCATTTAAAATAAAAGTCTAATATACAGTCGATTCTCGATAATTTGAAACTCAAGGGGACCAGAGAAAATTTTCAATTTATCAAGAGTTCATAATAACAGGAGTTTTAACAACCAAGAGGGAGGGAGGGAGGGAAAAATCAAGTAAACAAGAGTTTGAAGTTTTGGCAGTTTCGGGATATACATACTATGTTGATACAAGATTAAATAAGTGACTTCCCGCAAGTTTTTAAAGTAAAAAATTTATTGTGAGCTTTTTCAAGTCTTGCCCTTTCTCAAACAAAAGTTTAATAAAAATTTGTGATTTATTATTTTAAACATTTGTACAGTTATTCACAAATGTTCATTTGTGGTAAGATACTATTCCTTTAACTTCAAATTCCCGAGGGGACCAATTAATATTGATTTAATTCAACTTATCGAGTATTTTTCAGGGGAACGGGAAAAAATTTCAAATTAATGAGATATTCAAATTATTGAGAGTCGACTGTATCTCTATACTAATGAAAAATGAGGGAGGGAGAGAGGGGAGATGCGAATTATTTGGTTTATTTTGCTTATTTCAGACTAGCCGAATGACCCGGGCAACGCCCGGGTTTTACCCAATTAAATGCTTTTATTCAAATACTATTTGTTACAATTATAAATTGGCGGCGTGGATGTCATTCTTGTGAAACGTCCCACTCCAAACTTTGTGTCTGAGAAGCGATATTTTTATAAAGAGATGATCTGGCTTTGTGTCTTCTGCTCGAATGAATGTTTTTCTGTTAGAATTTTGTTCTTGCATACTAAAAATGAACTGGCTTCACCCGTGGTCTCTGCTTTTTAGAATTTTTCCGGATATAATTTTGTATCTGATAATCAAATATGATACAGCAATATTGTCATAATCATTTTCAGACTAAAAAAAAAAAAAACAACTATTTTTGCCCAGAACCTGTCAATTTCAAATTTTCTTGGCTAAAAATGCGACAAATATCTCTTCCATATTTTTTTCTATGTCCTGTTAAAACACGTTTTACATGTACATTAGGTCAGCTGATATTACCTCCCATCTTCACCGCTAGAGGCGCTGCTGGCGAGCGAAAGAGCAAATTTGCAACTCAAATTTGCAAATAACTCGAAGAATATTCGGGATAGAGACCTGAAATATTCAATATAAGTTTTTCCAGATTCTACTATACATACTGCTAAAATTTCAGTCATATTAGTTACGTATATTATGTAAAAGCATTCCATTCACAAAAGCAAACGATGACAGAATTGATGACTCTGATACTTGTATATTTTAATAATAATATAAATGAGTTAAAAAAAAAAAAAAAAAATGCATCGGCCGGGAATCGAACCCGGGCCGCCCGCGTGGCAGGCGAGCATTCTACCACTGAACCACCGATGCTTATAAAAAATGGCCATATTTGGGTATTTATTCCATTCACAAAAGCAAACGGTGACAGAATTGTTGATTGATTGTTGATTGATGACTGATACTTGTATATTTTAATGTGATGGCCACAATACACAGAAAACAAAATCTCCGCACATTGTTGGGGAGATCTACCATGTTAAAGAGGTATTACTGTATATCTGCTGGGGTTATAAAGGCTAATTTAGTTAGCATTGTCACTTATATATCAATAATTCATATGTAAACTATAAAAATAAGATGATTTAGTTAACATCCTGGGGAGTTTGGCTGTGAGGAGATCAAGCCAATATATAGTAAATGGTGTCATGCCATTATGTGACCAATTTGTAAAGCCTCATCTGAAGACCTCGTGTGGCCTTGGTGTGAGCTATCATTTACACAAGAGATTTATACATGATGCAGTCTTCTTTCTTATCTTCACTCAATCATATTAGCCTATCAAGCCTTTAGAGCTTGAGATGGTATCTACTGGGGATGAGTAGAGCTCATCACTGGATGAGCCAATACAGTCAATGATGGGGTTGCAGCAGGCTGAGGTGAATGCAGTAAAAAGTTTATGTAAGCCAAGTATCACATTTGTCCATATGTTTTTCCTAAACTTTAAAATACCTTTAATAGGACCAGTTCTCATATTAGTGGTTGTAGATTTGTTTTATCATTGTTATCCCCTCTTCTCAATAACAAACCAACTCTCTTCTAATCAATAAATGTGCTTGCTTGACTAATATGACCTCAATTCTAGCAATGTTGTTGGGATAGCTTTGCACACATTGCTCTATCTATACAAGGCTAAATAACAAATTGCCATCTCCTATACAGATGCATCACTGCTACTCCCTGTTCTCTGCACTTTCTCACATACCAGACCATTCTTTCACAATTTTTAATCCAATGAGAATAAGACCAATTCCTAACTTAAGTATTCTATATTCAGATCTCTATTGATGGATGGTCCACGACATTGGCAAATTCTGATAAAAAATGAAATTCCTCTCTTGTAAGAATTTACAAGCTCTCCAAGTGTCTTCTATATTAATGGGGTCATAGCTTGAAACCATGGCATTGTTGTCAGAATTTGCCAAAGCTGAGCCCTTGATAGAAATCTGTGCTCTCTGCACGGAGCCATACTGAGCAAATGCATTGCATGCCAAGAGAAGAAAAAAAAGCTTATATGTTCTATGTTGTGTAATAAGTGTTAGGTGACCAGAGAGTTCCCAACCTGCTACTAACAGCACTGTGATACTAACCTCACCTAACCCTGGCGCAGGCTGCTACGCTACCCTCAGGTTCCCCTGGCAGGTGATGGGTTGTTCCTCTGGCACTCCACCTAACCTTCCCACCCCTCTAACTCCAGCTGGACAGGGCTTCTCTCTCTCTTTCCTTGAACGGCAGCTCTTATGTTGAAACTTCTCTTTGGTTGTGGTGGTGGTGATGTAACACACCATAATGGTGCTCTCTGTGCTAAAACTTTCATCTCTGAGCTCTTTAATCTTATGTCTTGGAGAGACAGACGGGTCTTAGGGTTGAACAACTGGTAAGGAACGCACACTCTATTTTGGTGGGATTTTGATCCATTTTTACTTTTACTACATTAATAATTTTTGCTCATAATATACTCATTAAAAGGTTTGAGTTTTGTTTAAAAATTACATACAGCCAAAGTAATCATGTCATTTTTTTTACATTTTGGTGATTATTTAAGTAGAACAAACTCTCTGTAAAGGACAACACCTAGTTGTGAAGCCAAAGTGTCCTTTAGGGAGAGATGTCCTCTTAGCAGAGAGCAGCTAATCAGTAAAAAATGGTATAATTTTGGTGATAGAGAGGTGTCCTCTCGTGGAGTTGTGTTCTACTGTATTTTGATTTTTTGTTATTTTCTATTGATATTTTAGTTTTTGAATTTGGTATAGAGTGCCAAAATATACTTTTATTTGGCTTCTGCTTAAACTTTTTTTGTTTTGTTTTTTACATTAGTTAGTGCAGCTATATAATTTTTTTGTGATAGTTGAAGAAACTTATTTGTAAAAAGTATTTAAATGAATCTCTAACATAGCTATTGTCACCACTTTCATATTGGCAACATTTGACCTCGGCCTTCAAAATGAAGGAGAGTAAAAGACACGGTCTTAAAGGGAATATTTACATACATTGTAATGCAAAAATCTTGTTGAAAATCTCTCAAGATGACTTCAAGACAATGAATCTTTTGTTGTTGTTCTTCCTTATTTAAATTGTGATTGGGAAGTTTTACCTTTCGGGAAGTGTCTGAAGAAAACGTTGGTGCTATTGCTCCATTGAGGAATGACTAAGCTGTTGCTGATAGGAATCTCAGGTTGAGTAAACAGCTATATTTTGGACCCTTGTGAAACATATTTTTTTCAAATATCCTATTGTTTCCAGTTTTTTTTTTTTTCCATAAAAAAAAATGTCCTAATCCGTTTAATTTTTGGAAAATTCTTGTTCTTTGGGAAAATCTTTTGTTTCAATAGAACAAATGCAGGAAAGTTATTGAAAGAAACTGCTGTAAGTTCATCGAATGACTGGATTTAACTTTAGGTTCCAATGGTCTCGCATTGGAGATGATAGGAAGTAGGAAAGATTTTACTGTAAAAATATGGGAGTGAATAAAGGTAGATTATAAATTTTTTTTATATGGACTTAATGAATTTATATAAAGCAAACTTAGTTTTAAGAAATTTAAACTTCTTTATGTTATTATGTGTGAATGAAAATTTTGCCAATCCAGAGGATTTAATGTGTGTGGCATTGCCAAAATGCTCGTTGAAGGTTTTATTTAGACTAGAGAACATCAAGGGGGGAGTTTGCTGCTGGTGGGGAGCTATCAGAACTCAGTCGAGGGCTTCTACAAGGGCAGTGGAATATCGCCCTTGTGTTCTGCCGCGCTAAAATATAAGCTATTACAGTAAGTGGTGTATGGGAGAACTGTCTCCCCAGGAAATCTTGGCAATTTCTATTAACAAATGGTTGTTTTATATATTTTATGAGATTTAAGTTTTTATTTTAAATATTTTGTTGATTTTAGGACTACTGATACTTATTTTTGTTGTTTAAGTCTTCGATTATTTTGACAGTTGACTGTTTTTGTCCAACTTCATTTTTTAAATTTATTTTAAAATCATTTATTCTTTGGATTCTTGTAGAGTCCCCAAAATTTCACTTGGATTTTTTGGTTGTAAATGTTTAATTTGAGGATACTGCTGTGTTATGGGATTGCTATTCCTATAGGTTGTTAGTTCTATGGATTTATCCCTAAGGATAGTCTTTCAAAGTCCAACTCTTTTTTATTCTTGGATTAATACAATTTTATAAGGAGCCTTTTTTTACATAGCAAAAATCTTGATTCTAATACTATCGCATACATATATATATATTTAGATAATAAAAAGGCTTATATTGTGGATTGAATAAAAATATTTATTGGTATATTTAATTGTAAATTTATGTTTTTATTCAAATAGCATATGCCTTTTATTATCTAAAGAATTGAATATGGATATTGATCGATATTTTTAAAACAATATTTGTATGTAATTATTTAATTATAGATTTTATTGTGTTTGCAACCTAAAAAAAGGATTTTGAGATATTCTATAGGGCCCTTGTTAAATTCCAGGCAGGAAATAGAAAGGAGGATAATCAGGTTGTTGATTAAAATTTGCACCAGAACATCTCTAGAGTTGGCTCTCAATCAGAATAGTCCACATCTTCTGTTGGAAAAATACTTTCCCAGATAAATGAAGACATAGTTTTATTCTGTGTGGACAGATTACAGTAGTCTCTCCCATGAGTGACTCTATTCTAAAAAGATGGTTAAACGTGGTTACTCCTGGAGGTAGTCTCTTATTAGAAACTCTTTGTCATATCAGGCCAAGTTATGAGGAGTCTTTCAACCAAAACAAGAATCTCTAATAAGAGTACATTTCCAGGAGTGACCCAAGTTTAGCTTAGGCAGTCTTCATGGGAGAGAGACATGTCTATAGATGATACATATATATATCCCTGGTTGATGCCAAAATTGCCGTTTGTGTTGGGAGGCTATTGAATACTTGAATATCTCTTTGATGGCATTCGTTTTTCCACGATGAGTTGGTATGTATGGTAGGACTAGGAGGCCGTAAAATATGGCATTATCCATTCCCTCTTTTTTAGATCATTGGCTCTTGTCAGGATTCAATTTTTTTGCTCTGCCTCCAGTAGACGTGTAAGTAAGGGTACATCAATCTCCACCTTCTACTGTTCTTTTCCTCAATAAAGAAAGACATTAAAATTAACTGCTCTTATGTTTTTACAATGTAAGGATGAGATTGAACAACTTTAAAATATGAAAGAGCTCTTTGATGGAAGTTTGGCCTTTGTTAACTTTTCGTTTTAACCACCTCCATTTCCACCTACCTCCTTTAACCCAACCTACCCATTTTAATTAGAACATTTGCTCAACAATGAAATTAAAAACCAATAATAATACCATGTCCATCTAATAATAAAAAACTTTTGAAAAAATATACCTCTTCCCCCCCTTCTTTCATTTTCTTATATTATTCTGAATACCTACCTAAATTAATATGCATATATATACGTTGGGTAGGATTTTTTTAATTTAAAAATGATAAAATGTGTATGTGTGGGTCTGATCAAAGTCATTTCTAAAATTGTAAATTAGGTCATCTTTTTATTATTTTTTAAAAATCTATTATCTTGTAGGTTTTCAAAAATTTATTTCAATGATGCAGCCATTTCTTTTTATAAAGAATCCTTTCATTGATGTGTGGAGAAAAGAATCTTCTTTGTGTAGAGAAAATAGAGATTTGGAAGTGACAAGTTTTAGAAAATTGAGTAAGGAAGTGAATATTGGTGGAAATATACTGCCATATCTTCCCAAGGTTTTAATCTATATTATAAAGAGAAATGGCTTCGTATATTCATAGATAAATTTGTTTAATTTTTATTAGATATTTTTTCTTCTTTCATGAACATTTAATAAATATATATATCTAATCATTATTATTGAACTTCATTTCATTTACAATTTGTTGTTATATATTGTTGTATAACATCAGAAAAAAAAAAAGGCATATTTTAGTTGTGTGCCCCCAAATGGCAATACCATGGATGCTTATTGTATCATAAGACCAAACCAACCTATTGTGACCACTGTGTAAATAGACTTAGGTTTAAAGTATTCCTCAATGCTAACCCCTTTTATATATATATATAAATATATTGTTATTTTATTTTTTAGTACAGTAAAAAGCTGCCTTATACTGAGGAATAGAGAAAAACTGGCAGATTCAAAGGTAACCACGTGGGTTTATAGCCATTTATAACAGCTAGGTTTCCTTAAGGCAGGTTTTACTGGAATTTGATATTTTTTAATAAATGTATTTATTGTACCATTTACTCTAGTAGGCCTATTTTTTTTTGCTTACCTATTTTTTTTACGATATCACTTTAATATCTTTTTTTTTTTTTATATATACAAGCTCTTTTTTTTTGGCTGCTCCTTTTTTTTTTAAATTGTGGGTGCTAAATATATTTTGTAAATAGGTTTTTAGATTTTTTTTCCCCATTACATACCAGAGATCTTGCTTTTTTTAAATTTTTAATTATTTTTTAATCTTGATTATATTTTATAGTCATTATTTTTATTTATATTTTATAAAAAAAGCTGTATTTATATTTTAATTTGATATTACCCTTTTCTTTTCTCCTCTATATTAAAGTGTTTGTATTATGTTTTCAAAATTATCACATATATATATGTATATATGTGGTAATATTTTGTTTGTTTTTCCAGCATGTTTAGGCTGCAGCCCTTTCATAGATATTTTAAAAGGGATTGTTTTTAACACTTTCTCTCAAAAAGTTGATATGTATGTTTTTCAAATAGAGATTTAAAAAAATATTTATAAATGAAGCATTTTTATCACAACAGTACTAATTTTATGCAGCGGTCAAGTCTTCTTAAAACAGGGCTTGCTAGGAAAGCCAAAATTATCTCTTTTTAATGATGTTATTGGAGATTAAGCTATTGAGATACACATCATATGTTTGAATTTATAATGTGTATCTAAAATTCTCTTAACTACTGCACAAACTGTCAGAAAAAAGTTTTAGGTAATTGGGAATATTGCTACATAATTGTGGTATATACAGTGTTGTTATAGCAGCTTCTTTTATAACAGCAACACTTGGTTATAATACCTAAGTCCCAATTATTTTAAGTTTTAGTTATAGCAGCATATAAAATCTTGGTCATAAGTGATGTTTTGTTGTTGTTTATTATCCCCTTAAGTAAAGATTACACGAATTCCATGAGTCCATGCTCCTCGAGCTTGATCTCATGGAATGGAGTGTAGGGGTGTGCAGCTTTCGTTGATTCATGGCACCATGATCCAGGCCTGTGGTGAATAAGTGATGTTGTTACAGCAAGATATGAGTGTAATTGGGTTAAAAGCTAAAATGGACTATTGCTATATATCTTGTTGGAATCAATTTCCTACAAAATTGTAGTTGTGGACTGAACATAAAGAAAATTTTAAAATATTCTTTTTTCCTACTACACATTTTTTTTATTAGGATTTTTTCCTTTAAGTTCATATAAGTGAAATGCCCTTTGCTTGCTATAAGTCATCTCAATAAAAAATAAAAGAAGAAAAAAAAAATTTCTTGGGTAAGATCCAGTCACAAAAAAAAAAAAAAGCTTTTTCAGATATCCACAATTACAACATTGTGTGTACTGGATAGTAAGTGGCCTCAATTCTAAGGTTTTATGAAATGTGCTTCTCATCACCTCCCCCCCTTTAATAAGAAATAAGATGACACCCCTTCTCCTCCTCTAAGGTGTTAATTTTCCAACTGAAATGTTATGACCACTATACTCAAGGCAATTCTAACCTCTCAAACATTTATTGCCTCCCTAGTTTTTACATCCTTTTTTGGTTGACTATAATCAACAGATAAATCTTCTTCAATAAAATTCATAAATGGGTTACTCTTGGTTGTAGAAGTTTGGAGAAGGTATATTAATTGTCAAATACAATTTAAGGAAAATGGTCGAAAAAAAGGTGGGGGAGGAATGAAAACTGTTGTGATAAAAGTGGTAAAGTTTTATCATGATCAATTATATTCAAATAGGTGTGCTTATGTCATAAAGATACTTAAAAAATATTGATTGAATCGTTGATATTTTGATCTTCTCGGCAGCTTGATATATTTGGCATTATTATTTTATAATTGAGTCTTTAAGTTTTTGTAAAAATTTAGATAAAGAGAGATTATATTGGGTTAATTAGGTGTAAATCTAGATGAGAGAAATGTGAAATCTATTCAATTTGAGAAAATGGCTTACAAATTGGTAATTGCTGATCAAGTATAGCTATTTAACCAAAAAAATTGTTCTGTACATCTGCATATTTTGTGGCTGCAGCCTATATATGAAGGAATTGGGGCAGTAAGGTGTTGTGCTAATGTGACATCCAAACCAGAAAGATCCTCCCCATTTCAACATATCATCAACTCTTTGTTACAGCTTCTACCCCTCCCCACATATCTCTGCTTCTTGTTGCCAAACCTCTCTTTTGTGGCTCTTATTATAGCAGGCTCACCTACCTACCTACCAATAGATGGATGTTTGTTGCGATGGAAGAACTTGGTTAGTTGCCCCTTTCTTGAGCTTACTAATTTGAGGAGCACTGATCTAGCCATCCTCCCCCTCACGTAGATCTCCTACTTTCTCTTCATTAGAACATCACAATAAAGAGTTCAAATTGTGACCAGCTCCTCTATTCCTACACATAACACACACCATTTTTTATAAAGGATGCACATTATTGGATTGATTTGTGACTCATCAACTCTCAAAATAGGTTAACATCTTTAGTGAGATGATGCAAAATAAAATATAAGAAATTTGAAATATATGTAAAAAAAACTGATAAAAGTATGTAAATACAGTAAAACCTTGCTAAAACTAACCTGGGATATAGTGAACTTCCCCTTATAACGAACTTGAAATAATCCCCATTTTTATTTTATAACCCAGTGAACAATGGCAATAGTGAAATATGGCTATAGTGAACCACAGGTTCAGTCTCATTGTGGTTCATTATAAAGGGGTTTTACTGTATGCACAAATTATATTAAAATGCATTTAAAAAAATTGGCTTTGCTCATTGTGTGCCCTTAAAGTAAAAAACAAAAACTTTTCAACCATCCTTCTTCCCTTGAGTTTGGATCGTTATCATATTTTCTCAATTAAATGTTTGTATGTTATTTTTGTCACAGATTTCCATCCTTCCAAAAATAGCTATTAGAATTTGTTTTTGATTTCTCTGTGCAGTATGTGTGCCTTCTCCCAATCAGTGTTGTGATTCTGAACCTCCAGTATATGTAAGCTTTGATGGGTTTCTTTGCTCTTCAGTCCTTGTTTGTGTTCCTTTATGCTCTGGAGGAAAGAATACAAACTGCACAAAGGAATCAAATTGTAAAATTTTTTTTTGGAGAGGGATGGGAATCTGAGAAAAATAAGGATACTTTTTTATAAACAAGAAAAGCAATGTCTCAATAGAGTGCAAATATTTAATTGAGAACATAAGGTAATGATCCAGACTCAAAGGGAGAAAGTGAACATTTTATTTTAATGTGCTTTTATTTTTAGCAAATGCAATATATTGTTTTGTCGTACACAGATGCTGTTCATGTTCTTTGTCTAATCAGGATGCCACAAGGATACATACATGATTTCAAAGAGGTGCAGCAAAAGTTAGTGCTTTATTATACGTGGCACTAAACAGGAGTACAACCAGTGGGACTTGCCTTCAACTTCCCTGTCAGAAGAATCCTTGCCGCCATTGATGTCACTCTTGTTAAACGTCCTGCTCCACACTGTACATATTCAGCCTGGGATACACCGTCTTGTAAGCTACTCTGATGTTAGGCTCTCCTGACACCGCCTTGCAGGATCATCCACACGGTCACACACCCCGGAGACAACTTCCCACGTCTTCTACTTGCCGCAGATGTCCCAGACTGCCCTTTGTCCTCCCCCCACACTAGAATGCCGTTTTGGCGCCTGCCACATGGCAGCTAGAGTCCAGCCCTTTTTCCCCAACTTTAATCTGGAATCTTGGCTCTATTTGTCCTGGCCTTTACACTATTTTATACAGATCTTTGTTTATGTGCTCTAACACTAGGCTATATGGAAACAATTAACATTAAATTTCAGTGAGTAGAGAAGAACCTCTTGCTCATGAGAGAACTACCAACAATATTGTTTTTATCAAAATTCGAAGCTATTTTAAACGCGTAAGATTCATTTTGAAATTAAACAATTTCTACTGCCCTTAATTTCAAAAAGAATCTTACACGTTTAAAATAGTTTCGAATTTTGATAACAGATGGCGCGCTAGTGCATCATATTATAAATGTTCAAATAAAAGACACAATTTGATATTTGCAGAAGAGCGATTGCTCAAAGCATATTATATATTTATAATTGTTTTGAAAATAGAGCAATCCATACTTAATTTATTAGATAATAAAAGGCATATATTGGATTTGAAAAAATATTTATTTTGCCAATATTTCGGCTGGCTGAACGCCAACCTTTATCGAGGCATTACATTTTTGTATACACAAACTCAGCGCCGCATAGTGTTATAATATCACAGTTGAAATCAATTAAAATACAGAGTAGGTGGGAGAAATTTGTGCATGAAAAAATTATTATAAAAAATAAAAAATGCAACTAAAAATGTAAAATATCTTTAAAAATAAAAGGAAAAAAAGTTCTATCTTATATTTAAAAAAAAATTGTAATAAGTACATAAAAATAATTCATTAATAACTCATAAAGAGATAAATGTAAAAAATGTATGTATCTATTAAAACATTTGAAAATAAATTTAAAATGATTTAAACAATAAACTGTAAGAACCTTATAAAAAGTTTTAAGAATGTGGGTATTAAAAAAATTCATTTAAAAATTTAGGAGATCGATTTAAAAATAAGTAAAAAATATTTTATAAAAATGCATTAAAATGGAAGTTAAAACAATTTAGGATGAATAAATGAGAAAATGATTTAAAAATGAAAACTAAAAAGTTTAAATTATTGCATGTAAAATGTTATATATTTAATGTATCAATACATTTGCGTTATGAAGCGATAAATGTAAAAATAATTAAACAAGTGGTATGTATTAATTACAGGTAATTACTAATGTGTGAAAATATAATTTAAGAAATCGCGGGTATTACAACAAAATATAAAGTAAAGTTAAAGCAAAAAAAAATAAAAATAAAAATAAAATAAAAATATAAAATAAAAATAAAATTTTATTTTTATTTTTTTTGCTTTAACTTTACTTTATATTTTGTTGTAATACCCGCGATTTCTTAAATTATATTTTCACACATTAGTAATTACCTGTAATTAATACATACCACTTGTTTAATTATTTTTACATTTATCGCTTCATAACGCAAATGTATTGATACATTAAATATATAACATTTTACATGCAATAATTTAAACTTTTTAGTTTTCATTTTTAAATCATTTTCTCATTTATTCATCCTAAATTGTTTTAACTTCCATTTTAATGCATTTTTATAAAATATTTTTTACTTATTTTTAAATCGATCTCCTAAATTTTTAAATGAATTTTTTTAATACCCACATTCTTAAAACTTTTTATAAGGTTCTTACAGTTTATTGTTTAAATCATTTTAAATTTATTTTCAAATGTTTTAATAGATACATACATTTTTTACATTTATCTCTTTATGAGTTATTAATGAATTATTTTTATGTACTTATTACAATTTTTTTTTTTTTTAAATATAAGATAGAACTTTTTTTCCTTTTATTTTTAAAGATATTTTACATTTTTAGTTGCATTTTTTATTTTTTATAATAATTTTTTCATGCACAAATTTCTCCCACCTACTCTGTATTTTAATTGATTTCAACTGTGATATTATAACACTATGCGGCGCTGAGTTTGTGTATACAAAAATGTAATGCCTCGATAAAGGTTGGCGTTCAGCCAGCCGAAATATTGGCAAAATAAATATTTTTTCAAATCCAATATATGCCTTTTATTATCTAATTTATAATTGTATGTAATTCTACTGTCCTCAAAGCTTATGTCCATAGTTCTTCTAAAATACCCATTCCAAGAGTCTAGCAAAAGTATCACTATAAAAGGAAGTTCCAAAAATGCAACATAACGGCGGTATGGTAGATTAAACTGGCGAAACCGCTGGGAGGGTTCACCACTGATGAGCCAGGCCCTCCCATTAATTTTTCCATTGCAGTAAGGGCAGTAGAAATTGTTTAATTTCGAAAAGAATCTTACGTGTTTAAAATGGTTTCAAATTTTGATAATAGATGGCGCGCTAGTGCATCATAATGTTGTTTCTTATCCTCTTGTGCAAAGATTGCACAAGTTCCATGAGTCCGTGCGCCTCGAACTAACTACCAACAACATAGGTCCTGGAGGTGACCAGACACTTTAGTGGAATGGTCGCCCAGGTCGATGGTGGCTTCTTATTAAATTGAAGGTTGCTTGCAACAGTTTGGTGATCATTCTTTCACGCAAATACAATTACTCAAGAGAATTTTGTATACTATTCTTAAAACAATACAAAATAATCCCTTTGAATCCAACATTTTCTATTTATTTTAGAAATCAGCATGCGTAAAAAGCTTTTCTTCCCCTTATAAAATCCCTTATTCTTTAGAATGGAGGCCAATACTGAGTTCAAAAAACGGGCATAGAATAATCCTTAAATTGCTCAATACTATTCTGGGATTACTTGAGAGTAAAAATTCTATCCAGGGAAAAGTATCTTGCAAAAAAATATAATTTAATTGACTCAAAGCTTTCGGAGCTTGGAGCCCTTCTGCAGGAGTGAGGTTAAATGTAATGCCCTCCCCCCCCCCCCCCCCCATCCTTCAACCATAGTTTCAGCTATGCAACTATAACGTAGGTACCATATTTGACATCCACAGACTACATAGCAGTCATTACATCAGGTGTATCAGCCCATGTAACATCCTGGTTAGTATATATGCTCAGAAATTCTTCTAATTGCCTTTCTGCTCTTCTATGTGAATGGTAAGATTAGTTTGATAAGATGAGATTGGCTGGTTCAAATTAAATTTCCGTGTCATGCCTGTCTTCCTTAAAAAATATATATATATTTTACTAAAAACTAATTTTCTGAGAATCCCAGGATAGTTGAAGAAGCTTTCTCATTCTCCTGATGTTGGAATAGAATAAAAAATGTTCACCACCAAGGTACAAGCCTAGCTAACCTGTTAACAATTTTCTAAGAGGATTCGCCTTTTCTTCACCGCACCATCTTTGGATCATTTAATTTTCGAAAAAAATCTACTCTTCTGGTTATTAGCAGTTCTGCAAACCACAAAACAAGGCTTGTTGAGTTAATGTGGTTAATATCTGTAAGATATGACATTGGAAAGCAATCTTGAATAATTAAGAATAACGATATAGGAATTTCTTATTCCAATATAAACTAAATAGCCGGGGCAATGCTCCTGCCCAAGTAAACCCGAAGGGCCTGAGAAGACAAATAAAGAGTATAGATGTTGGCTTAAAATATTGCAATGTGTATATTCTGATTTCTTAAAAGCAGCATTTCAAGTAAGATTTAATGAAAATACTTTCTAAGTAAAAATCGTCGAGCGTTTTGAGGAGCATTACTTCTGACGAATTTTCTGGGTGCTTCCGGAACTGGGAAAAAAGAATGAAACGCTGTATAGATTCCCTCGGACAGTATTTTGAGGAATATTAGCCATTTTTTGTATATTTATTCATCTATTAAATATTTTATAACCCAATTCCCCGAATTTTATTATACCTTGTATATACATTTGGGCAGATAACAGTTTTTGTTTGCAAAAAAAATTAAAATATGAAACAAAATTATGCCAAAAATTATGATAATCGAATTTGAAACACGAAATATATATCATTAGAAATGAATATAATTCAATAATTCAAATGCACATGTTTGGAAAACAGAGCAATTTGGTAATAATCTATATTAATAAAATGCAAATTTCATAAGTGTTGTTCACTAAAAACTTTCGTTACAATGCATCAATTTCAACCAAATTTTCAACATTTATGTAAAACGAGATGGAGCAGGTTTTGCTTAACATCAAAATATATTTCCTAACATTAACATGCGTAACTTCGCTGTTATCGATTAAATACAAAAAAAAAATCAACAGAGTTAATTTTATTTATATATAAATACAAAATTAAATTTCAACAGAGTTAATTTTTTTACATACTAGCTAATAATCTCAATCTAAAAATATAATATAAAAAGCCAACAATGAAGAGTGAATGTAAGATAAAAAGCCAACAATGAAGAGTAAATGTAATATAAAAAGCCAACAATGAAGAATGAGTGTAAGATAAAAAGCCAACAATGAAGAGTGAATGTAATATAAAAAGCCAACAATAAAGAATGAATGTAAGATAAAAAGCCAACAAAGAAGAGTAAATCTACTTATATAATTGCCTTATTCTGTCTGTGTGAAGTTCACTGTGTGAAGTTCACGGATAGATTTTGGTCGGAATATAATATAAAAGCCAACAATGAAGAATGAATGTAAGATAAAAAGCCAACAATGAAGAGTAAATATGATATAAAAAGCCAACAATGAAGAATGAATGTAAGATAAAAAGCCAACAATAAAGAGTAAATGTAATATAAAAAGCCAACAATGAAGAATAAATGTAAGATAAAAAGCCAACAATGAAGAGTAAATATAATATAAAAAGCCAACAATGAAGAATAAATGTAAGATAAAAAGCCAACAATGAAGAGTAAATATAATATAAAAAGCCAACAATGAAGAATGAATGTAAGATAAAAATCCAACAATGAAGAGTAAATATGATATAAAAAGCCAACAATGAAGAATGAATGTAAGATAAAAAGCCAACAATGAAGAGTAAATGTAATATAAAAAGCCAACAATGATGAATATATAGTTATAAAACGAAGAGAATTTTTTTTTATTAATATGCATGGGCTACTCCGATCATGTTAATGATGAATAAATGTAAGATAAAAAGCTAACAATGAAGAGTAAATATAATATAAAAAGCCAACAATGAAGAGTGAATGTAAGATAAAAAGCCAACAATGAAGAGTAAATGTAATATTAAAAGCCAACAATGAAGAATGAATGTAATATAAAAAGCCAACAATGAAGAATGAATGTGAGACAAAAAGCCAACAATGAAGAGTGAATGTAAAATAAAAAGCCAACAATGAATAGTAAATGTAATATAAAAAGCCAACAATGAAGAATGAATGTAAGATAAAAAGCCAACAATGAAGAATTAATGTAAGATAAAAAGCCAACAATGAAGAGTAAATCTATATATATAAAATTGAATGTCTGTCTGTCTGTCTGTTTGTCTGTACTCTATAGATTCAAAAACCATACATCAAATCGCCGTGAAATTTTGGGATATTATTAGGTATATCACCGGGAAGGTTTTTGAAAAATAATTTCCTGAATATCTTGAATATCCTTAGAGTTATTTGCAGATTTGTAGATTTAACTCGCAAGCAGCGCCCCCATTGTGACGATGATAACAAGTTTTCTTATCACTAAGTTTGTTATCTTAAATATTATTTATCAAAAGTAAGATTATCTCAGGATGACACGGCAATGTGACACGGGAAAAAATGTTCACTAGATAAAACTATGATTTTCTAATGTAGAAAATTAGGAAAGACAAAATTCAGGATGACACGGCACACAGGGACCGGGAAAAAATGTTCACTTTATCGAGAGATTCAAATTTACGAGTTTCAAATTATCAAAATATATCTTTTTTTTTAAATAAGTTTTTAGAGAATTGTTTTAACAAATGTTCGCTAGACAAACCTTTACTCGGGTAAAACCCTGGGCGAAGCCGAGTACGTTTTATAAGTTTATAGAGAATTGTTTTAACAAATGTTCGTTAGACAAACATTCACTCGGGTAAAACCCGGGCGAAGCCGGGCACATCCGCTAGTAAATGAATAAAGCAATTCGAAAGCAAAAAAATATATATATTATTGGAAAATTGAATTAATTAAAAAATAAATATAACTCCTAACATTTGGAGAATAAAAATAAGTGTGACACATGAAGTAAAAAATAACTAAAATTTTGGTATATAGATAGCTATAGATGGAAAATTTGCCGGGAGGAAATTTATCCATAGAAGCAATGGGCGCTTCTCCCGTCAAAATAAACGTCAGAATCTGACGCCATCTATTGACCGTCGCCGAAACTAGCGGCCTCGGGTCGGTGACAAAGCCACAACACCAACTTTGGCAAACTGATAAGCGTCCACCTAGAGACCATGGTTTCGGGCTAATGGCCCTCGTCAGTCTAGGGCGGACTTTATTCCATGAGATCCACATGGGATCTAATGGAATCCTCACAATCTACCAAAGAGGTGTTTTGCTGGCAATCATGGCTAGTGTGTTTTGGGATGCCGAAGGAATCCTGTTAATTGATTACCTTGTAAAAGGCAGAAATATTACAGGTGAATTTTTCTCTAACCTTCTTGACCAGCTGGATGTAAAAATTCGCGAGAAGAGGCCTGGCTTTAAAAAGAAAAAAAAAAACATCGTTCACCAGGACAACGCACTGCTCACAAAAGTGTGTTGATAATGGGAAAACTCCGGGTTTGAAGTACAATTTGCTCGGCCATCCCCCTTGTTCTCCCGATTTGGCACCCTCAGACTTCCATCTCTTTCCACACCTAGAGAAATTTGTCTTTTGAAAGCGCTTCGCGTCCAATGAAGAAGTTGAGAGGGCTGTAGATGCATATTTTAACAGCTTGCAGACTTCCCCCCCCCCCCAGAATACTTCAGCAATATTGCGTCAAAACTTTCAAGCTGTTTCTTTTTTCAGTAGAACTGAGCAACTCGTTAGATTAATCCTACTAAATTCACCCCGGTATAATTTATTTCAACCAAGTTATTTCTCAACATTATAGTGACACGTTTATTTTATTTAAATCTGGGCCAAAACAATTATTATCATTTATGTAAATGTAATATACAGTAGAACCTCCATAAGAGGAAAACACTTCCTCTAGAGGACAATTTTGTCTATACCTGCTATTTTGAAGCTTTCCAATAATTAAAGAAGTTTTCGGTATAAAATTTATAATGCCTTTAGTGAGAGCATGAATTATAAAATATATAAGTGTTCTTTTTTCTAAAATAAAGCTTTGATCCATAGTTGTATTTTTAGAGAATTCAAACCACAAATATAATAAACGAAACAAATTTAAAAAAAATTGATTTCTCTTGGATTATTTGAAAACTAGGCGAATGACCCTCAGGTAAATACCCGGATTTACCCCGAGTGTCTTTTTATCAGAGTGTACGGATCTAGAACGACCGGTAGTCCTAAGACTGATTGAAGTTTTCCCTCAATAATGATTTTTGTTAATGATTATATTAGTATCATCATTATCTCTTCAGACTGACCGAAAGGCAGAGGTGACAAAGCTATGGTGATAAGGCAATGTCCGGGTTTTCCTCAAATGCATTTTTAGCCGATTGAACGGATCTAATACAACAGATGATTCATTGAAGTTTTACCCTGAAAATGATTTTAAATATTATTTTATTACTCTATAACGAACATTATTTTGCTGAGACTGTCGGGAAGCAGAGCCATTAAAGCTATGTCAAGTTAATATCCGGATTTTTACTCGAGAGTACAGATATAGAGCGACTAGTTCTACGCCTTCTCGAAAAGCATCTCGAAGCTTACTGCTTGATACGTGCCTAGTTTAGTAAGTACATTTAAAAAATAACAATATATATTGTAATATCATGTGTTATTTTAATTCTTGATTGGGCTTCGAACTTTCCAGAGTCAGCGACGTATATATAGCATAATGAGATTTATAAATCAATGTTCATTTGCCTTAATAATTATTTTATTGTATTAGTATAATTTTAATTATCATTATTATTTGCTTCAGACTAATGGTGAGAAATATTGCTATGAGTATTATATTATTTTGATAAATATAGCCTTGAAAAATAAAATTGTTCTCAATAAGAATAAAAAAAAAAAAACTTAAAAAGGTAAAAAAAAAAAGGAGATTCGAACCCATATCTGTTTATTTAATTCCTCGGTCTAACCACTGAGCTAAGAAAAATATGCGCGCTTATTGGTTGATTAAGATTACGAGACAGTAGGAAAACCAATCAGCTGATGAACAACGGCTTCAGACTGGAATAGGCATATTGTTAAGACAATCATTATCTAAGATAGTTCAAGAGAATGCTATTTATAAAAAGAAAGTTCCACATCACTCCAAGTCTTATCGAAGGAGAATATTAAAGTACAAAAAGGGCACCTCTCACGTTTAAAACTGCATCAAACAATGCGCTCTCATGAAATCTATGCAAATTCCCTAGATTCGAAAAAAATGAATTTTCGGCTACATTAGCTTTTGACAAATTCGAACAAATGACTCTAATCTGTTTTTATATACCATGATTTCAGATTATGGCCCTCATCAGTACAGGGAGGACTCCTAACGTCCTACAAGAAGAGTCATGGAATATTTGGACATGCAGGTATAGAAACCTTGTATTTAGAGATCACTTACTGCTTGATACGTGATTAGTTTAGCAAGTATATTTAGTAAGTAACAATAAATTGCAACATCTTGTATTATTTTAATTGTTCTTTGGGCCTAGACATTTTCAGTCAAAGGCATAAATCTATTGTATTATCAATAGCATAATGAGATATGTATAAATGTTTTGCGTGATGGGGAAAATGTAAATTCAAAACTCCAAAGAATCAGCTGTGGGCATTCAAGTAACATCGAATAATATAAGTGGTCCCCAATCACTCGACGCCCAACCTGGAAACGCTACTATAAACCAGACAGCCATTGTTACAATAAAGGAACAGTTTTATTCGTAACCTTTGTCCCTTCCGACCAAATCCTGGAGATCGTGCTAAGTCAGTCGAGTGTTTTCTTCGGTTCTTTATACAGAGTGCTCTTGTCCATAACAATACATTTCAATATATGCTGTGGAGAAGTGGCCTCTTTAATTTGGCCTTTAGGAAAGTTTTTTGTGTATTATATATGAGATCACACTGGGAGTAGGTGACTTGATTTTATTATAGAGACACAGTAAAACCTCATCTGAAATGATGCTATCTTCTCTTCAACAAACAACTTTTGTAAAATCCATATAGTTTGGTTTCACCTCTAATATAATCCAACCTCCATGAACGACCAGTTTAAGAATATATCAGAAGTATCATGTTTTAGGGGGCAGTCTCTCATAGGAGGTCCTATTGTATGTAGGTTTCGAGTTAAACAGGATATTTAAAGAAAATTTCACATGTATAGACATGTGGTGCACTTACAGTAAAAGCAGTCGCCTACTTCTACCCACCATGATTATCATGGCCTGTAAGCAAATGTGATAAGCAAAGAAAAAAAAATTAAAGAAAAAGCGACAAGATGAATTTGTGCTGTGGCTAGAAAAGGGATTTTAAAACATCCTGGCCGTGGAATGGAAGGAGCAGTTAGGCGTCGCTTGTCTGCCACCCTTAATTAACTTGCCCGCGCGGAATGGGTAGTTTATCAATATCCGAGTGTTTAAAAAGTCGGAGGTTTTCGCTCGCAGTGTTTGGATGCTGGGCAGGAAGGATGGCCTTATCAATATTTACGTGAATGTCCTGCGGACAGCTGTTGTTGTTGAATAAAAGATTGAAGGAACACATGGCAGTGTCATGTTCCCATGTCGAAGTGGCGTGTGTGTGTGCATAGGTCGAGTTCAACTACCTTGGTGAATTTTGTGTTTAGACGCCTCTTTAAGCATTTTTTATATGGTGGTAGAGGATGCTTCAGGATTTTGT
Organism: Cordylochernes scorpioides; assembly: GCA_030710605.1. NCBI lineage: Eukaryota > Metazoa > Arthropoda > Arachnida > Pseudoscorpiones > Chernetidae > Cordylochernes > Cordylochernes scorpioides. The sequence continues at coordinate 172,326,409 of CP092864.1, forward strand.
TTGCCACCCTTAAACAAGGGCTATGAACTGGCTCTTCTAAACTGTCAGTATCGGACTTCCGTACTCTAACATAAGGATCTATTTATTTTAATAAACTCATCTCTCTCTAAAGAACGCGATTCCAACCATAGAGATGATACACCGGCTTTGTTAGAACAAATGAAGAAAGTAGACTCGTCTAAAATACGAATCCTTATAACTGATCAACCACACTCCACTATGGATGTAGATCAAGGAGATTATCCGAAAGTTCATCTTTCCATTTTGAAGCATGAAAATAATTTGAGACAAAAGGAAACTATATATAAATGCTATTGATTATATAACGGGGAGATATATGTAGGTGTACACAACATAAAGTTGCGGGATATTCATGTACCATAAGAGGTACCTCTCAATTCAATTATGCCTTAGAACAATGCATCATGTTTATCACCCTAGTAGAAAACCTTTACGGTGGTGATAAGGAATGAGTCACAACATCAGTTTGGGCAAATTCAGACATGAATTTTGTATATGGATACCATCCTCTCGCAACTATATGTTGGAATCTTGCCTGAAAATTGGCACTTGCCATTCACCAGCTTAAACACCTTTTTGATAAATTCGACCGATTTCATAACTCCTCTCGTAGGATATTATGAAATTGAAGCCTCCACGTACTGACGAGGACCATAGCCTGGAAACATGGTATACAGGTTGGCTTTTTGTCTAAATTTGCTAAAATTGGTGTTGCGGCTCATTCCTTAATACCACCATATAGGGTTTTACAGAGTGATAAATATAATTCATAATTAAAGTGAGAGATATAATTAAAAAGAGAGGTGCCTCTTTAGACATATATGTTTATATATGTGTTAAATAAAATATATAGAACTGTAAATACATGATTAATTGATATTGTAACTATTATTCCTGTAGAAGGGCAGCTTGCACCCGAAAGCTCGAATTAATTTTTCAAATAAAGAAACTCATCCTTTTTGAATCTATTCATTATTATATATGTTTATAAATGATTACTATACATAATATACTGCTGCGGGTATACACTTCTAATAAGCAATATGCAATAGGTATATAAGTAGGTATCATTTGTTTTGAAGAGTTAGATGAATTTGTACTGTATGGAACATATACTGTATTTGGACGTTTATAGTCTTTTGTGAGAGTATGAGAATACACTATTCTTCAGGCTGATATGTCATCTCTAAATGTATAGGAAAGCTGACCAGGCCACCTGAACGACATTTTCAACATTTAACGAGGGATTCGTCACATCCTCAACAATGTGGTTGGTTTCTTTGATCTTTCTCAGTGAATTCCCAAAAGAAGTGGTGCGCAGACTCCGTGGGCTAACGACGTCCTGGGGCGGACCGTGCTCAACAGCCTGGCGATTTTCTGCCTGGGCGAGCTGAATTGGGCTCTTGGCAGTCCTCCTCATTAATGGCAATCGATTCTCTGCGGGGGATGATGCTAACTGCCATTTACTAGGTGTACTCACGTCAGATGGCAAACATACATCTCGCATTCACAATGTTGTCCCAAATAGCGACCAAGGCCTCACACCGACCGCTGGAATTGGTCCTTTAAAAGCCACACTTTCTACGCCTTAAATATAGAGATCAGCTTTGGCAACTATTTTGTTATGGAAATGAATTATCTTAATATGATACACTAGCGCGCCATGTGTTATAAGTAATATAAACATTTTTGACGCATATGAATCTTTTAAAAAATAAATCAATATTCTACTACCCTTACTGCAATGTAGGCCCTTCCATCATTTTATCATTGCAGTAAGAGCAGAAGAAAATTTATTTATTAAAAAAAATCTTACGCGTCAAAAATAGTTTAAATTTCTTATAAAATATCTCTTACTTTATAAATATGGTGATGTTGACCGTTCCACTGTGAGATAATTATACCGTCTTCCTATCGCTTCATTATACTTTCAGTCCAAGTTGCTTTCTTTAGTTAAAGTTCGCTATCTTAAAATGAATACTATTATATACTACTAATATATACTACTAATATATGAAGGACGACCTTCATCCAGTGGGGAGACTTCTAGAATGCTCACATAACTACTACTAATTAAAACACCAAATTCAAAGATTAACGTCCGTTATTACAATATAACTGGGCGAAGTTTCAATCCAAAAGGCAATCCCGGCCCTAATACAGTAAAATGGAATCCTCCAGTTTTATATTCCTAATGTAGAAACGGATCGTGAAGGTTTTATATTTTGTGTTCTATATATCGACAACGATTTAGGATCAGTTTCCTTCGAATAGAGGGATTATGGCCGCTCTACCGTCGTCAACTCTTGTATTAAAGTTATTAAAAACTAGAATAGCAGGATTTTTAAAAACGAATTATTAGAAATTAGTTCATTTTTTCTCCTCCTCCTAGTAGTATACTGGAAGTTCATGGTAATCCCTCTTATAAATTTCATTCTGCTTCCGTCTATATTTTCTTACATAGTTAGCCCGGTGGTCTGTCTAATTTAGTATCAGTCTTTTGTTTGTGAAATAAATAATTATTATTTTCAAAATTACTTCTATATACCCTTTATACCTTTTATTGTAGTTTATAATAAGAGATAAGGATAATCCACTCCATTGCTTAGTTACAACAATGACATCCCAGAACTCCTGCGGATTACTTGTTCCGCTGTATGGCGATGTCCTCGGCAGTGCGGCCATGTCCAAGCCTCCTTCGTTCTGATCGCGCCGTGTGCGGCCATGTTCTAGCCTTCTATGCTCTGATCGCGCTGTGTGCGGCCATGTTCTAGCCTTCTATGCTCTAATCGCGCCGTGTGCGGCCATGTTCTAGCCTTCTATGCTCTGATCGCGCCGTGTGCGGCCATGTTCTAGCCTTCTATGCTCTGATCGCGCTGTGTGCGGCCATGTTCTAGCCTTCTATGCTCTGATCGCGCCGTGTGCGACCATGTTCTAGCCTTCTATGCTCTGATCGCGCTGTGTGCGGCCATGTTCTAGCCTTCTATGCTCTGATCGCGCCGTGTGCGACCATGTTCTAGCCTTCTATGCTCTGATCGCGCCGTGTGCGGCCATGTTCTAGCCTTCTATGCTCTGATCGCGCTGTGTGCGGCCATGTTCTAGCCTTCTATGCTCTGATCGCGCCGTGTGCGACCATGTTCTAGCCTTCTATGCTCTGATCGCGCCGTGTGCGGCAATGTTCTAGCCTTCTATGCTCTGATCGCGCCGTGTGCGGCAATGTTCTAGCCTCCTATGTTTTGATCGCTCCAAGATTCTTCTAACCTTTTATGCTCTGAACACTCCGTGTATGGACCATGTTATAACCACGAAGCTTGCCATCCCTTATAATATCCTCAAAGTACATTCTGCCCAGCCTGGCAATGTTTTTATTTCCCCGGCTCCTCGCCGGTGATGTTCTCCACGAAGAAAGAAGCAGAAACATTAGAATTATCTCCCTTTTCTGGAGCTTTGTCTTCCCCCTCAACCATCACGTAAATAACGCGGAATCAAAATATTCTCTTTTCTTCTGACTATATGACTATGATGATTCCATTGGTTCTCCATGAAGTTCACGAAACTGCGAGTTCTCTACGGAACATCTCGAGGACACTTCCCTTCAAAACTTTGGTAATCATTTAAGATTGTATTCCTCGCGGGCGGCTACAGAGTGTATTCACAATTTTAGTTTTAGAATCAAAAGACACTTCGGCCACACACACAGTAAATCTTTTTATTATCTCGACGTTTCGACAAAAATATTTCGTCCTCGTCAAGAACAAACAAAATTAAAGTATCTGTTCCTGACGAGGACAAAAGAATTTTGTCGAAACGTCGAAATAATAAAAAGATTTACTGCCCGAAGTGTCTTCAAATCTAAATCTATGAATGCCGGCCAGGCAGCCTCTATCTCCACAATTTAGGTGTCGTATGGGAGAATTATTGGTATTCATACAGAGATACTCTGGGCAACGTGACATACACAACCAATGTCGAGATATAAAAAGAAATTTATTGAATTACATAAATGTGCGTCTGCGCTGAAATTCTAATCATTTGCATATCTCACCTCTTCTAATGCATGTTTTAAATTTCAAGTTATTTGCATGCTTCTTTCAGGGTGTTGCATTTACCTTGGCCAGCAGTTTTTAAAGTAATTGTAATATGTATTATTATTATATATTCGCCGTAATAATATTATTCGCCAAATAATAAGAAAAACACGAATTTTTGGGACAACCTTATATATACTCTCGGTAATTTTAACATAAATAATAATCTAATAATGTTCATAATTTTATTATAGTGTAAAATATTAAAACTATTTTGTTTTCTCTTAGTATTTTGATTCTCTCCTTTTACATTAGACCACGGTATTTATTGAAACCACTGAACCACAAAGAATTCAGTTTTATTATAAAAGCGTGGAAAGATGCTTAAATATTTTTTTCAATCTTTTTGAAAGATCATAACTGCAGAGTTGACTTATGTATCTTGTATCGACCAAAAATATCTTGGCAGATCAATAGGATATTGCAGTTCTGGCATCAAAATGGATGGTTTTGCTAGCAATATTTTTGATTATATAATTCTCCACTGAGTATAATGCTATTTAAATATTGTTAGAAATGTGAAATTTATAGAGTCGCTGTTTTCATCCCAAGTCGACCTTGGCACATGTACACTGAGGCGGCGCCACCTTCCATGTGTGACGTCACTACTTACCCCTACTTCCTTCCTGCCAAGCTGCTGGCTGTTTACAACTGTCATTCTATCCCTCTTTTGATTTTCTCTAAACTTGTATAACCAATAAATCAATTGGCACTCTGCTTTAACGAGTCATTCGTTAATATTTCCAATAAATATAAACCTCTATTTTATTATAACTATTTAAAAGTTTTTCTTGCTAATCATAGAGAGAAATAGAGCTCGCCATAATTTTTTCTAATTTTCTCTATCTAAAAAAAACTAACAACATATTGTTACGCCAGGTTGTCTTTTAGCAGACTCTTCAGCCTTTATTCTCTCCTCAGACATGTCTTGTATCCTTCCAGAACGTGTTTCAACCATCCTACAAGGTTAGATAAGGGAATAATGCGATAACTCTATTTTAAGTAGCCTTCAGAATCAGATATTAATTTCTCACATAGTAGTAACATAAAGTTAACCCAGGCTCCTGGAGTATTTTTCACATCAAAGTTTAAAGAGTTGTATATTCATACAGTGTAACAAAATACAAACGGTGATTTTTTAGTACATATTCTGTTTATTAAAATAAATAAAATAAAATATATGAATTTGAATTTAAAATATATGAAGAATAATATTACAAATCTCTATATGTGTGTGTCTGTCCTTTATACCTGACCAAACCACTCATTGGAACGCCATGAAACTTTGGGAAGTTATTTAGTATAGTACTAAGAAGGTTTCTGAAAAATAATTTCTTGAATATCCTTAGAGTTATTTGCAGATTTGTAGATTTAACTCGCAAGCAGCGCCACCATTGCGACGATGTTAACAAGTTTTTTTTATCTATAAGTTTTATTATCACTAAGTTTATTATCTTAAAGATTATTTATCAAAAGTAAGATTTTCTACCTATTAATTGCGCATAAGTCAAAGTTAGTTTTATCATTTATATTGGGAGAATAGATAAAATGATGATTTTGTAATGTAGAAAATAGGAAAGACAAAATTCAGGATGACACGGCAATTTATTTGAGACAAGAATAATGATACAATTCCAAGGCAAATATACTATTGCTTTAACTTCCAATTACCGAGGGAACCAATTAATATTGATTTTATTCAACTTATCGAGTATTTTCAAGGGACCGGGAAAAAATGTTCACTAGATAAAACGATGATTTTGTAATGTAAAAAATTAGGAAAGACAAAATTCAGGATGACACAGCACACAGGGACCGCGAAAAAATGTCCACTTTATCGAGAGATTCAAATTTACGAGTTTCAAATTATCAAATTTTATCTTTTTTAAAATAAGTTTATAGAGAATTGTTTTAACAAATGTTCGTTAGACAAACCTTTACTCGGGTAAAACCCGGGCGAAGCCGGGTACATCCGCTAGTCTATATATATATATAATTGAATGTCTGTCTGTCTGTGTGTACTCAATAGATTCAAAAACCATACATCCAATCGCCGTGAAATTTGGGATATTATTAGGTATATCCCTGGGAAGGTTTTTGAAAAATAATTTCTTGAATATCTTGAATATCCTTAGAGTTATTTGCAGATTTTTAGATTTAACTCGAAAGCAGCGCCCCCATTGCGACGATGTAACAAGTTTTTTTTATCTATAAGTTTTATTATCACTAAGTTTATTATCTTAAAGATTATTTATCAAAAGTAAGATTTTCTACCTATTAATTGCGCACAAGTCAAAGTTCGTTTTTTCATTTATCAACAAAATATATATTGGGAGAATAGATAAAATGATGATTTTGTAATGTAGAAAAATAGGAAAGATAAAATTCAGGATGACACGGCAATTTATTTGAGACAAGAATAATGATACAATTCCAAGGCAAAGATACTATTCCTTTAACTTCCAATTACCGAGGGAACCAATTAATATTGATTTTATTCAACTTATCGAGTATTTTTCAAGGGACCGGGAAAAAATGTTCACTAGATAAAACGATGATTTTGTAATGTAGAAAATTAGGAAAGACAAAATTCAGGATGACACGGCAATTTATTTGAGACAAGAATAATGATACAATTCCAAGGGAAGATACTATTCCTTTAACTTCCAATTACCGAGGGAACCAATTAATATTGATTTTATTCAACTTATCGAATATTTTTCAAGGGACCGGGAAAAAATGTTTACTTTATCGAGAGATTCAAATTTACGAGTTTCAAATTATCAAAATATATCTCTTTTTTTATAAGTTTAAAGAGAATTGTTTTAACAAATGTTCGTTAGACAAACCTTTACTCGGGTAAAACCCGGGTACATCCGCTAGTATTAAAATAAAATAGGAGCATTAGCCATGATGTAAAAATATTAATCTCTTGAAGTAAATTCCCCAAAAAAATCAATAATGTCAGTGTGTTTAATTCTTCTAGAAAACCATATATTTTCATTAAATAAATATTTCCGCCTACAATATTCAGCGTCTTGTAAGGGAAGATATGTTTTCAAGTCATTGCGATGTATATTTTAAACATTTATTTCAAGTTGATTTCTCAATAAAAATATGTTCTCTTGTCATTCTTTAGTCAAATTTGACCGCACACTTATTGTCTAAAATCATATATATGAATATAGGCTTTATTGATTATACATTTAGATAGTATTATATCAAGAGGTCCAATAAATAATGGCCGTTTGGAATCGACCAATTAAAGACACCATATCTGAGCCAAAAATGAGTTTATTTAAACAAAATAGGCACCATTAGAATCACAGCACTTATGTCAACGTGATGGTAATATATGTTATGCCATTTTCATAAAAGTTTGGTGTCTTGAGGCCGAAAAATCCAAAAAGGCGTTTTCCACATCTCTCCGGTTGATCAGCCGTTTTCCATGAAAAAAAAAAATATCCATATGCTTGAAAAAATGGAAATAGGTAGTGGACAGTTCAGGCGAATAAGGAGGGTAAGCTAGAATTTCAAAACCTAATTGAGCAATTTTTTGTTGGGTCGTGAATGAAGAGTGTGGCCGTGCGTTATCGTGAAGCAGAATAACGCCTTTCCTATTGACCAAACTGGGCTTTTTTTTTTTGACAATTTCAGATCCATGGCTTTCAAATCTTGACGATACACTTCTGAATTTATTGTTTCGCCACTATTCAAAAATCTGTATTGCAATAATCGAGCATATGACCACCAAACAATGAGCATTATTAAAACGAAAATCACGAAATTTCTCTTTAATGGCTTATAAAATGCTAAAAATGAAGAGAAAAGTTTTCTTTATTAAAATATATAGGTTACTATATATTACTATATATTTTAATAAAGAATTTTTTTTTCTCTTCATTTTTAACATTTTAATGAGCATTATCCGCTTTGGATGCAAGCTTGGTTTTGGGTCCTCATCTTTGTCTAATTACTGCCTTGAACGCTTCCTGTTTTGTCAAAAAGAACCCACCTTTCATCATACATAACAATTTGTTTTAAAAAAAGAGTCAAATTGTTGCGAGTCAACAAAGAACTGCAAAGACGTCGTTCCAGACGTCGCTGACGTTGAGCATCACTCAAATCGTGTGGGACCCATTGTGGCAATTTTTTTTGTTTTGCCAATTTGGTGAAGATGTCTAGCAATGGTTTATTTTGAAGCATTAAGCTCTGCACTTACCTCACACACTGTTTGGGTATTATTGGATTCAATATTAGACTTTAGATATTCATTTTTAAAGGTTGACCGTCGACCACGACCATCTTGATCTTCAAGTCCGAAATAGCTAACTTTAAATTTCTGAAACTATGTGAAGCAAAATAATGCGCTAATTTCTAGGTTGCATTGCTCAATATTTTGAATTATAATTTTTTTTATCATTCGTGAAAATTTCTAAAGAATGACTGCACGTTAATGCGCGTGCTTTAGAACAATATATAATTTGCATGTATTTCCAAATTATTTATGTAGATTATTTAATTTCGAAAATGTATTTCCAAAAACGGCCATTATTTATGGGACAACCTGATATATAAACAAAGAAGTATTGGTTATTCTATATCTATTCGAGAAATACCTCCAACTTTGGCCTATAATAGAAGTGGATATCTCAGTTTTAAAACCTTCCTGATTTAAACATTCCAAATTTATCCATTGGAAGTTTTCTATGCGATTGTTCACTTTTATAAGTAGCGCTTACTGAAAAAGAGGCCCCTAAAAGAGTAAAAATTTGCAAAGCATTAAAATAAACATAATGTACTTTTTTTTATGCTCAATTTTCGATGTAATTTAAATTTAGTAACTTAATAAAATCTAATGTCATTTTATTAGAATAATAAATAATATTTTTATATAAATAATAAAAATTAATATATATATATTATTAAAATAAGGGCAATATTTTGTATCAAATATATTTATTAAAATTCGATATTTCAAAAATAAAAAGGCTGTTCGCCTATCTTCTTCTAAGGCAAATTCTAACTCCTTTTAAGCTTATTTATTATCCGCGTGATGCACGAGAAGTGTTGTTTTATATAACATATGTTGGTGTGTATATTCTAAATATAGAATTTTAATAAATATATTTGATCTAAAATATGCCCATATTTTAATGTATAAAAATTGGATTGCTCGATATTCAATATATACATATATTATTGTAGAGGGTCATGCGCAACGATGACCAATTGGATTTGAGGTAAGAAACAAACAAGAAAGATGCCTCGAAACACAAGCAGGTGGCTTTGATATTAGATGTCTGGAAATCTGACCATCTGTCAGAATTTGGCTCCTTTATTTCGGCGCGGAGTGACTTTTTCCTGCTGCCTGCCTATTTCATTCCGCTGATTGTCTCCTGTGGAAGTAGGAAATTGGCCCCGCTCTAACTTTTATCCCCAAACTAACTCCTGCTGGCTGCTTCTCTCGGAAATATCAGATTTGTTTACCGCGGGCTGTGGAGGAGGTTTGAAAAATAAAATAAGAGAATATCAAAGGATGGAGTTGGTTGGTTGTTTTAAGGATTTGTTTTTGAAAGATAGAGAATTGAAGTTGTGTGGTGGAATTCGGGTGATATCTAAGTTTTTAATAAAATATTTATATCTATTATTTTTGTTGGGAACATATTCAGAAATATCGAAGCTATTATAGACGCGTATAATTCTTTTTAAAAATTAAACAATTTCTACTGCCCTTACTGCAATGGAAAAATTAATGGAAGCAATTTTCCATTGCAAGGGCAGTAGAAATTGTTTAATTTTTTAAAGAATCATACGCGTCTATAATAGTTTAGAATTTTAATAACAGATGGCGCGCTAATGCATCATAATATACAGAAATATCTAACGAAGTTATCGATATAACTGAAATTTTATTGCTTCAATACACTATATAACGAATGAAGACATTAAGACGCGAATGTTTCTTTTCACAAATGAATCTTTACTGTCCTTATTACGATGAAAAAATATTGGAGGGCTTGGCTCATCAGTGGTGAATTCTCCCAGCGGTTTCGCCAATTCAATCCACCAGACCCCTTCTTTAAAGCTCTAATACTGTATTGGATCATTCTGCTTATATATGCTACACTGGAGGGGGGAATCTTAGAACTGGTATTTAGGCAAACTATGGACATAAGATTTTAGGACACCATTGGATAGTGGGCTACCCAGACCGTAGTCTGCACTCCTGAAACTTTAAGGACAGTAAATATATTATATATATATTCTCGTTTTTATTTCGACGCGCACGTTTAAGGCAAACGCCGTGCTAGGGTTTAAGTAACACGTTACCAATAAATCAGGCACTCTCCAATTACTTAGCTTGTAGTTTATTGGATCCAATAACATAAAAAAGCGATAAATACAATTTTCCAATCATTAACATATACAATTTAACTTATCATTACTGGCCAACGCCATTTTGCATATTTAACAACAATCAAGCCTTTTTGTTCATACACGTGACTAACTTGTTGTGGCCAAAATTAATGAAACCTATATACATCAAATAAAAGAAGAGAGAGAATATAGAAATATTATATTCACCAGTTTTAATCTCTAACATTCTCCCCGGGTTGATGGACTCCAATCAAGATCTGTAGGGACCACAGGAAGGAGCGCCAGATTGACCAGGGATCTCCTGAGAATGCTTGCTGCAGTCCTAACGGAAACCACCAATCCATCATTCCCAGGATGGAACTCCAGGACTCGAGCTATCAGCCACTTGACGTGGGGCAATGTTTCCTCTTTGATCAACACTAATGTGTTAACCCAGACATTAGGTGCGAGGGTTCTCTACTTATTGCGTTGTTGTAGACTATTCATGTAATCATGTGACCATCTGCGCCATCTGAACAAGAGATAATTTCTTACACTAAGTCTTCTTCCGAGACGTAGGATGACGCTGTGGCCAATATAAAATGGCTGGCGTTAACGCCTGTTGGTTGTTGGGATCTTCCCTCAGGGGATATAAGGGCCTGAAGTTTAAACAAGATTCAACTTGGACGATCACGGTTAGAGCCTCCTCATAGTTCAGCAAATTATCACAGTTGGTACGTCGGTATTTAAGTTCATTTACTATTGCTTTCCATAGCCTACTAAAATAGAGGCTACCCCTGGAGGATTGCATTTCCATTCAGTGCCTTCGTTGGTCAAAATGGCAACCAGGTCATTTAATTGATCCTGAGCCAGATAAAAGGTAGTGCGCATTTATTTTTGAAGATCTTACAAAATTGGTTCCTCCATTACCAGAGAGCAAGATACAGCGTACTCTTAGAGCCACAAAACGTTTAAATGATTCCCATATTTTCACGGGGATTCAGTTGGTTTTCTTAGATATACCGATGAAACATATGCGGCTCCTGAGGCAGCAATAAACAGATATTAAAATGGTAAAAGAGAAGGGTATTTGATATTTTTTTGAAAAGTCATGATTATCTATATTTTAGAAAAGTAGAATAAAGATAGATATATAGGTAGAGATTGGTATTATAAAAACGTATGCGATATAAAAATGTTTCCTAGAAACCCCGTCGTATGCGCCCTACTCCTTCGCTAAGACAAGGTAGCAAGGATAAAACCTTGGTACACTACAACCTTGGTATCCTGCGAGATCTCTGGCTATCCACCTTTCACACGGCAACGTCCATCGGAACAGAGCTGTGGTTCCCAAGAATCTTGTCAAGAGTTCCTCTCCAAGGAATGTTGTCAGAAGAGAATATAAGTTTAATTTTTATTATTTGAATATATAAATATGATATGAAATGTGTAATATATCAATGATGAAAAGATTCAATCATTTCTATTTTTTTTCCTATCATCTATACAGATCTGAATCACAATTCTTATCAGCATTTGAAATGTTGTCAATTGCGGGAAATAATATTCTGATAAAAATTAACTAAATGACTTACCGCATGTTTTTCTTTAATACATTTATTAGAAGCTTTCGAGTCTTGCTCTTTCGCAACCTGTAGTTAAAATAAATAAAATTTACAGTGAATAATGAAATATTTACAAGATGAATGCAAGTTTTTTATTGTTTTACTATCCTTATTTACACACACACACCACACACACACACCAACTTGTATTCTTCAGGTATACATTTCATTCTCATCTATATCAACTATTTATTTTGAATACAGGCTGAGAAAGGGCAAGGTCCGAAAGCTCACAATAAATTTATTTTTCAAAAACTTGCGGTTAGTAATTAATTTAATTCTTATCGATATAACAACAACAACAACAAGCCTTTTATTAAGGCCCTACACAGGATTCGAACAGGTACATAATTGTTTAGAAAAGATGAGTTAGTTATTTACAGGTTATCGTTCATTTACATATCCATTTACATACTGCTCTCTTTTCTCAATGTTTCTTATCTTGCGCGGCCCCGTAAAACTTGTACAGGGTCAATGTATTGGATTTATTCTTTGTCGTCCTAGACTACAGAGCTTCCAATGCAAAGAGAAGTTCTCTTTTCGATTATTAACTTCAAACAGAAAAACATGCGGTTCTTCAGTTCCGAATCGTTATTTTTTATTACAAAATGTACATATTCGGTCAGTTAAGCTAAATATTTTATCGTGGTTTTCTTTAAACAGTATAAAGAGTATTCTTATTTGTGCTATACATATTTTGACTGGTAATGGGAGATCTCTGATCAAATATTGTTCTGCTGAAGAGAATATATTTTTATTGTGCGAATACAATTTTGAATTCGCTATTTTTAGTAGATCCTCTTGGCGAGCCTGGTTTCTTATCGATTTATGTGTCACCAAAATCTTATTTTTGTCTAACTTTGTCGCTGGAGAAAAATTGTTGGGAACCACTATTATAGTGATATTTTTATAAAACACATCTATCTTTTTTCAAAATTCGAAACTATTATAGACGCGTATGATACTTTGCAATTAAAAAATTAATGAGAGGGACTGGCTCATCAGCGGTGAACCGTCCCAGCGGTTTCGCCAGTTTAATCTACCATACCGCGGATATATTGCATTTTCGATCTTCATTTTATAGTGATACTGATGCTAGACTCTTGGAATGGGTATTTTAGATTAACTATGTAGATAAGCTTTGAGGACAGCAGAATTACATACATTTATAAATATATAATATGCTTCGAGCAATCGCTCTTACGCAAATATCAATTTACGTCTTTTATTATAGCAATTATATTATGATGCATTAGCGCGCCATCTGTTATCAAAATTCGAAACTATTATAGACGCATATGATTCTTTTTAAAAATATCTATCATTATATCTAGGTAAATTATATAAGAGAGAGCAATGATATGAGAATGAGATTTCTTCTTGGAGCAAACAATGGCGGATTGGTATTCCATCAAGATGGCTGAAGGACTTCACGCCACAGAATCCCAAATCCCACTTGTGGCCTCTTCAAGAGTTCTTCTCTCCCAAGTGTCTGTTTACTCTTTCCGGGGCCCAGCTTAATTGAGCCACCATATCGGAGTGTTCGACCCGGTGTATAGGCATTCCTTACGGTGGCATCACGTGAATAATGTATATAAGGAGAGAAAAAAACTATATCTATATACAATATAAGTGTATACAATATAAATGATGAGTAAAAATAAGCATATATATTATTCCAGTTGTAGTTAAAGGAATAAATAATTAAAAAGGTTTGTCATGGTAATGAATACCCTTTTAAAATATAGGATTTTTATTTAATAGAACATATTTTTATTGTTTTTTTTCTATGATTTTGTATATGATGAAAACTCTTAGGATTCAACCGCGGTGAAAAGAGATCGGTGCCAGGTCGGGTCTTTTCAAAAACGAATCTAGCGATAGTTTCGCCCTACCATTTTGCTGCCATACCAATCTCTTAAACCTTAGATGAATAAAAAATGAAAAGAAAAATCTCTGAGGTGAGATGACCATAATTTTGTCACTCAAGACCATCAGACAAACATTCGACCAGCGCTTAATTTTTGTAATCGGAAATTCATTTCCTCTACCTAATGACTTGAAGGATGAGAAGCTTACAAGGAGTTTGAATCCTAGAAGATGGGCGAACAGACTCGTCGAAATATTGAATTTAAAAAATAATTAAAATTTGATACATAATAGGCGTTTTATTTAAAATATATATTGGCCAAATATCAGGGAACAGGCTAAATCAACGTTTAGTTGATTTCTGTTCCACTAGATGGCGCTCTGCCATCTAAAAAGCACATGTGCTCCTGGTCAGGATATGCTTTCTTTATTTTTAATATCAACACCTTACCCTTTGTTTCACTTTTTTTTTTTCATGTGTTAAGCGTATTTACGCAAATTTGGCCTTAAATACCTATTTCTTGGTTTCTCAAGAAGCCTTGTGTCGTCAGACTCGGCTTGCCTCTCACCTTGGGACAAATTTTGCTCCTTTCATTCTTTATTCCTTTCCACCCATTAAAAGAAGGTAAATAAAATTAAAATATATAATAATAATAATAGGGGAAAATCTATACAACATACAATTATAAATTATCTATTTTTAACAACGGGAGATGCGACCTTTATTTTAAAGATCAATTTTCTAAAAAAATATATATATATATTCTGTTGAACCAGAAAAAACTAAAATGAATTTAAAGACTGAATCAGCGACGCAGGAAGGGAACATTTTTGTTCAGCACCTGCCTAGGAACCCCTCCGTGGTTACCGGGGAGGGTGGTGAAGATCGCCACAACTGGATAAATGGGTATGAATGCGTAGCAAGGCACAATCATTGGGATGAAACCCTTCCACATGCTAATGCTTACTCCTACCTATCTGGAACAGCTTTCCAATGGTATGAAAACGATTAAGAGACCATCCATAACTGGAAGGAATTCCGGCCTAGATGGAAAATGTATTTGGAAAAAGAGAACTCCCACCTGAGAGAGAGGCTGCAAGTCGATAACAAGCTCAAAAGACAGCACAATTGAGTGGTGAGAGCGCAGAATTCTACATTCAGGCCGCACTGAGCCTCTGCAAAGTATTTGATTCCCAAATGAACCAAGAATATAAAATCTTGCATCTCATGAAGGGGATAGCGAAGGAGATTTAACATACGCTCCTCCCGAGGAATGGGCACACCACTAAGCAGTTCATCGCCGAGTGTCGCCGTGTTGAAGCGCTCCGTCGTAAGCTAGTGACTCCAACCAGGTACGAACGTCTGATGAAAGTGGCATCTCTCAGTGACAATGATGACCGGCCAGATTTGACATCTCTGGTTAGACAAATTGTCCGCGAGAAGGTATAGAGGGCTCTCCTCGAAAAGAGCCAAAAATTGCTACCGTTGAGGAAAGAACACCGGCGCCAATCTCATAGTCTAAGATAAGTCCCTATCAAAAGAAATACCCCAAAGTTTTCAATTCGATATACGAGGCCCAATCTAGAGTTTCCCCTCATAGAATTCAGTACCCGAATCATAAAGGAAGACGAGACACAAATTAATGGCGCACCACTGGGAAAACAAATTTGTTTCTACTGTGCGGACGCCCATGCCGCGTCGTCCGCTACTACCGTGATAAATCAAAATGGGAATAAAAATACAAGTAAATACTTGTACATATTCTCAAAGTAGACACGAACTTGGGGTATTTTATAATTCTCAGATCAAATTCCAGGAGCACAATGACGACTCTCCAAAGGACGATCCCAGCTGTTATCGAAGCCCCTTCCCATATTCTCGACGAAAAGGAGGACCATCATTGCCTGCTTGGAGATCCAGCTTCGACCTTCCCGTCAAAAATAAAAACTAATAAATTGACCTATATTTAGGCCACAAAATTAGAAAATCCCCCTTGTCGACCATGTAAAAAATGGGAGAAAACTACATTGGCATGAAAATAGAAATGAATTAGACGACCTATCAATCTCCCAAGAAGAAGACGTCCCAACTGAAATAGGACAACCTAACAAAGACCAGAAGAGATCCAAGGCCTATCTATTACTGGGTCTCAAGTCCCAAGGATGCAAGTCTCCTGCTGAGTACTGGGTCGATGCTATTTATAGGAGGATCCTATGTGAGGAGGAAATAATTTGATCATATATATTTTTAATTATTTAATTATAATGTATACTAGTGTCCAAAATTAAGGTAACACAAACACTTAATGTTAGTTTTCTAAAAAAGTGTAAATTTAATCGCTTTGAACAAAGACTTTTAGGTGGTGTACAAAACTATAAAAAATTTGATAAAATAAATTTATTGTTGAACATTTTTTTTTACAGAGTTATGCACATTTAGATAAATTATTTCAAAATTCAGGTAGATGTTGACCAATATTTGATGACTTAATAGGGTGTGTGGTCGTCTCTAACAAGCAAACAGATGTCACAACGATATTTCATGCTGTTTATTATGCAATTAAAGAGCTCTTTAGGCAACAAATACCACTTTTCAACCAAAACAGTTTTCAGTTATTGGGTGGTTCTAGGTGGGGGTAAACGAGATCCAATTCGTCTCCCCAAGGCATCCCAAATATGTTCTATAGGATTGAGGTCTGGTGATCAGGCAGGTCACTTCATTCTTTGAATACTCTCACTTTCAAGATATTCGTTTATCATCAGAGCTCTATGAGAACGAGCATTATCATCCATAAAGATGAACGAGGGTCCGACTCCACCCCTAAAAAAGCTTACCTAGGGCTCCAGTATCTCGTCTCTGTACCGCTGAGAAGTCAGGGTGCCGCCATCAAACACATGTAGTGGCGTGCGTACGTATAGCATGATACCACCCCAGACCAAAACACCTTGGCCACCGTAATGTTCCCTTTCTCTGATGTTTGAGGGATGTGGTTTCGAGTCCCACAGTTTCTCTCCAGATCAGGACACGTCTAGTATCCGTGTTAAGACTAAACCTTGACTTATAACTAAAAAGAACAGGAGCCCACTGATTTTGGGTCCAAGACTTGATGTTGTCTGCACCAATTTAGACGAGCCCTTTTTTGGATGGCAGTGAGAGGGATACAAACCTTCGTCCTCCTTGCATACATCCCTCTCTCGTCGAGTCTTCTGTAAACTGTTTGCCTTGATATCATGGTTACTGTGGCCGAAGATAGCTCAATTGTTAGCTGTCTGGCTGTCATGGTTTTGTTACGTTTGGCCGTTAACTTCAGATAACGTTCTTCTGATGAGGTTGTGATTCTCGGGCGACCTTGTCCTTCTCTTCTGGAGATGTCTCCTTGAGAATATAATATATTGCTAAAAATGCGACATATATTTATTAAGTTATGATATATGTAGGTTATACGTTTAATTGTATGTGCAGAGTAGCGGCTAACTGAATTATAAATACTCACATGGAAAAAAAAAACTAGTAGCTAACCATTCATAGGTACTCTTCAGCTGATAAATTTTTGCATTAGGTTAAAGATATTAATAAAGGCTTATGTATGTATATACTATTCAATGTGATAGCAACTAAATATAATGTTAATTAACATTTTCATATATAAGTTCTGTGACACTTCAATATTTTCAAGAACAAAACGGGGAAAAAAAGAACAGAAATATTCTTGGAAGATATGATTCGTAGTCACAGATAATCCTTTATTCCATAACCATGATGGATATTTGGAAGTAAATAAAAACTGCGATGTTTCCAAAGCGTTAATAATTATGAGAGTCGCGAAGTATCTGATGTGTTTGGTTGTGGCAGAAGCCGATGTCCCAAATTAAGACCACCACCGCTGTGTGTGATGGAGGGAGGTAGAGAGAGCGATGGGCCAGGCTGGGATAATTGGGCCCATCAGGCTGCCGAGAGCGATGGCCGCGATTTGGTGGATATGGATGGGAGGAAGCTGGCGACGTAGCCCAGGTGGTCAGCTGACAGTGCCATCTGTCAGAGCCACGGTCCACCCAGCGGTCAAGGCATAATCTAATAACCACCAACCCTTGAACTACAATAGAACGTCCATCTCACTGCACATTTCTTGATCACGAACGATGTCCCGTGCAACTCTTGCTAATAAGCATAGCAGCTTTCATGCTCGACCTTCTCTTCAATATTAAAAAATTATACTTTAATAAAGTAAATAAAATTTAAACGTAAAATCTAGATATACATGCACGATAAAGCGTTTATTTATCATGCATATGTATGATTATATCATTTCCTAATTATTATTTTAAATCTAAATGAGCGAGGTTGTTTTACTAATCAAAACTTTCGATAGCAATCCCATGTCCAATAATCTTGAATCAAAAAAAAAAAACTATGATAAAATTAATAGAAGAAGAAATGCAAGTTGGGGTGAAGAGCTTCTTTATATTGTCACGTAGAAAATTAGGAAAGACAAACTTCAGATGACACGGCAATTTATTTAAGGCACAAGCACAAATTAAAATTGATGAAATACAAGAGAAGCAATGAGAGAAGTTTACGCAGAGTAATAAAACATGTGATCATCAAAATTAATAATATATTTTAAAAAACTTTTTGCTACAATATATAAAGATATAAATAAAGCTCTTCTATCCCCGACTTGAATTTCTTCTTCAAAAGTGAATAGGGAGATTAACGTTGTCTTAATTAAATTAATGTTTCTGAACATTCGAATCCGAAGCCCTCTAGTGAGTTTAGCTATTTGTCAGAATCTAGACAAGGTATTGTGCTCTTCTTTTCATGTAATTACAAATCCGCGAGAAAGACATTATTATTTACAGTATGTATTCGGGCCAGGCAATTTTTCAAGCACGGATCATCAGTCAACACTTTGAGGCATAAAACAATGTTCTCGAGACAAAAAGACATCTGACAGATCGCGTTCGTTGCAACGAAGACTTTTGAGTATAAATTAAGTTGCTCAGAGAGACGGAAAACCAAGAAGACCTATCAAGACCGATCCGCCCTAGACTGATGAGGGCCATTAGCCCTAAACAATGGTCTCTAGATGGAGTATTTTCAGTTTGCTAAAGCTGGTGTTGTGGCTTTGTCTCCGACCCGAGGCCGCTAGTTTGCGGCGAAGGTCAATAGAAGGCGTCTAGTTTTGACGTTTAATTTGACAGGAGAGGAGCCCTATGCTTTTTTATATCAATTTTCTCCCGGAAATTTTTTTATCTATAAATCCAGCATTTTTAGCCAAAGAGGTCGATGGTATTGGACAACGATGATTCGACACTAGTCAATAACGACGAGATGCTATTGAAGCTGAATAAACTAATAGATTATTCAGTAGAGAGAGTTGTTACTCTTTGATATACGCTACATTGGTTCCTTATTATACTACTCTGATCAAAAAGTTTCGACACTTTGCTCATAAGTTAGAAAAAAAACTTTATTATTCTACCAAATTCAAATTGTCCCCTTCAAAGTAGTCCCCGTTGGCCGCGATGCACTTCAGCCACCTTTTTTTTCCAGTCGGCAAAACACCTCTGGTAGTCTGTTTTCGGGATCGCCTTCATGGCCTTCTTCGATTCCACTTTGATCTCTTCTATGCTCTGAAATTTCCGACCCTTTAACTTTTTTTTTGAGCTTTCCAAAAAGGAAGAAGTCGCAGGGGGCCAAATCGGGACTGTAGAGGGGTTGGGGTAACACAGAGGTTGAGTGGTCCTGCAGGAACTTCGAGATTTTGAGGACTGTGTGAGCCGGCGCGATATCGTTGTGGAGGATCCACGACTTGCTCCTCCACAGCTCCGGCCGTTTCTGTCTGATCGCTTCCTTCAATCGCCTCAAAACTCCCAGGTAGGAGTCAGCAGTTATTGTAGAGCCTTGTTGTTGAAATTCATGATGAACGATGCCCTGGTAGTCGTAGAACACCGTCAACATGAACCTTGACTTTGCTGGGAGCCTTCCTCGCTTTCTTTGGTCTCGGCTCATTTTTGAAGCGCCACTCCGATGCCTGTTGGGTAGTTTCCGAATCAAAGCCGTAAATCCATGTTTCGTCTCCAGTAATGACCCTCTTCAGCAATTCGGGGTCGTCGGTTGTCGCTTCGAGATTGAGACTAGCCGTTTCTTTCCGGGCGTTCTCTTGATCAAAAGTCAAATCTTTGGGAACGAGAACGGCGTTGAGTCTTCTCACTCCCAAAATGTCCTTCATTATCGATTGAGTCGACACGAATGATATCCCTGCTTCTTCGGCGACCTCCCTGACAGTTATTCGTCGGTCTTCACGCACCAGTTCCAACACCTTGTCCACTTTTTCAGGCGTGGCTGATGTGGACGGTCTCCCAGAACGCTCGTTGTCGGCGGTCTCTTCCCGACCCTCCTTGAAGCGTTTGTACCACTCGAGAACTCGTCTTCGGCTCATGACGGCAACCCGTAGGCTGTTTGCAACATCCAAAAAATTTCGGCACCCTTGAATCCGTTTTTCACACAGAACTTGATGCAAATTCGTTGATCCTCCATTTCGGTGACTAACGAATCGAAGCACGGGCAAAATGGCTTCACTTCGAACAGCCGCTGCTCGCGCTGTTGTGGCGCGTGATTTTTGAAAATTGGCAGGTCTCCAAGCCCAGGGCGACGCTTGCGTTTGCCACAAACCGGGAGTAAATATATTGAGTCTTCAGGATTTTATGAGCAAAGTGTCGAAACTTTTTGATCAGAGTAGTATTTTGATAAAGAAAGAAAAATCAAAGATAAGGAGGATAAGTTTCTTTTATGAACAAATGATCAAGCTTTCGGGCACAAAGTTGTTCATAAAAGAAACTTATCCTCCTTATCTTTGATTTTTCTTTCTTTATCAAGTTACTCCAGAGGATTTTAATTTATTTAAGTAGTATTTGTTGTTTGAACGCCTGAATGTCATTTCAACTGAATTCAGTTTTTTTTAAACACTAGTCAAATTGTTTTCTACATGTGGATATATCTATTGCGAAACAATAAACATAAGAGTATAAGTAGACGCATCACGCACAACATGAACGTCTCTCCCATACCTGTCATTTTAGAGGATGTAGGATATTTTAGAGAATATTAAAAAAGGCCTGTCTAAGGTTTGAAGACTGAATCATCAAAATTGTTCTATTATTATTTTTTATTTTTTTTTTTGCAAGAATCGGGGGCCATTGGAGCATTTTTTTTTATCAGAAAAAAGTGTCCAATGCGGAATTCGATCCCATGTCGTAACGGTCGAAAACCAACGGTTTAGACCATCCTTCCACCGACCCCTGAGTTGGTCTGTGTATCTTTACACTAAATAAGTAACCTGAATGAAAATCTGTAAAAATACTTTATCAATGGTAATAATATTTATTGAATAGAACCGACCCCAAACTAAACGCTCCACCCAGTTATAAAGAGTAAATTTCCCTTCACTCTGAATCGCTTTTAACCGTTTGCAATTGTCGGTACACCTTAATGTTTTTTAAAACATACGTTTTCCCCGATTACTTCCTTTGAACGAATGTCGATCATTATTAACAAAATACAGGGTGATCCAAAAGTCCCGCACAACTTTAAAAATTAATAACTCCGCGATTATTCGCGCTAGAGCAATGCGGTAAACACCATTGTGTTCAGGATGCAATGGGATTTTTTATGGCAAATAATGTAAAATTCGAAATTGATTTTAGTTACAATTTTATTCGCCAGATGGCGCTCTACCAGAATCAGAGATTCATCGGCCAAATTGTTTGATAAATTGAAAAATATAACTGATCGACACGTATTTTTCCTTTTTGAATACCAGGAAAGAACCATAATAATATCAAATAACAAATTAATAAAACACCACTTCGCCAAAAGTATGAAGAATTGGTTAACGATTTTCAAATACAATCAGAGATATGTAAAATAGGTAAATGCAAATTAAAACATGTAGCAAAAAGAAAATTGATATTTTAGATACGGTTTGTTTCCGAAGATAATAAATTTCTAATATTTTTAATTCAACTCTCACTCAGTATCGATTATATTTATTTTAATTCATTTGAAAAATATGTATCTATCTCTGATAATTTATTTTACTCTGGAATGCCGTTGTTGTTGTCGTGTCCAATAAAGAGCCTCAGATGTACCATGCGTCTCCATCACATCAGCAGCAATGTCCACTATCTTGGGTGTGTAAAGCTGCTGCTCTGGGTCTATGTCAAATTTCTGCAAGGCTGCGGCCATTGCTGGACATGAGAATATGTGGGTAGGTGTAAGTTCCACCCCAGGACAATTGTTGCATGCCCTATAAGTTCTTGTGCCATCTGGATGTATTGTCATTCCTTTATAGTGTTTTGTTCTAAGTCTTGTTATAGTTTTTGTCATTTTTCTCTCAGAGTTTATTTAGCATTTTGATCTTTTCTTGTTTTTTTTGTTTAATTATCTTGTATTCTGACAAAG
>CP092864.1:172348935-172561789 GCA_030710605.1 Cordylochernes scorpioides
ACCTCAATGGTACAGACCAACATGGTGGTCAGAATTGGCTCTTGTTATCAAGAGCTGGCTCTAACTGCTTCTGTTTAAAGTACACAAATAGACACTAATGTTGACAATACAATAGGTCCGTATAAAATAATAAAGGCCTATTGTATTTTCAACATAATGTCTCTTTGTGTCAAAGACACAATTTCCATCCTTCTACTAATCATTATTTATAAACCCATTATTGTTCTCTCCATTGTTCAACTAAGTGCTCTATCCTTAGATCTAAGTGGCCAGACCTAGGATATATATAGCTAGCTCTTTGTGTAAAATCAATATTTAAAAAATGATGTTTTGTATTAATTTGCACTGAAAATATGGAAGAAATTAACGGTCAGTGACTTAATTAGTTTATAAATAATCTTATACAATTGAGACAAAGACTTCTCATTAGCAAGTGAAATACCAGGTTTGCCAAATAGGTTTGATTCCAAATAAGATGATGGGGATAAAAGAGCAATCATCAATGTTTGGTATACAGTAATACCTCTCTAATGTGGATTTCAAGGACAGCATAAACAGTGCATATTCATGGACCTTTGGGGGGTCGGGGGAAGGGTGGTGTAAACCTTTGGTTTTTGACTGCTATGACCCAGGATTGAATCCCACATTGGGCTCTTTTTTCTTTTCTAATTAAAAAAATACATGTACTTTTGAAATTTTTGATTTCCAAGATGATATAATGTAAAATATATATATAAAATAGAGTAATACAAAGTATTTTGAAAATTTATTTTTATGGTAAAAATCCAAATCATTTAAAATAAAAGTCTAATATACAGTCGATTCTCGATAATTTGAAACTCAAGGGACCAGAGAAAATTTTCAATTTATCAAGATTTCATAATAACAGGAGTTTTAACAACCAAGAGGGAGGGAGGGAAAAATCAAGTAAACAAGAGTTTGAAGTTTTGGCAGTTTCGGGATATACATACTATGTTGATACAAGATTAAATAAGTGACTTCCCGCAAGTTTTTAAAGTAAAAAAATTATTGTGAGATTTTTCAAGTCTTGCCCCTTTTCAAACAAGAGTTTAATAAAAATTTGTGATTTATTATTTTAAACATTTGTACAGTTATTCACAAATGTTCATTTGTGGTAAGATACTATTCCTTTAACTTCAAATTACCGAGGGGACCAATTATTATTGATTTAATTCAACTTATCGAGTATTTTTCAAGAGAACGGGAAACATTTTCAAATCAATGAGATATTCAAATTAAAGAGTTTCAATTTATTGAGAGTCGACTGTATCTCTATACTAATGAAAAATGAGGGAGGGAGAGAGGGGAGATGCGAATTATTTGGTTTATTTTACTTATTTCAGACTAGCCGAATGACCCGGGCAACGCCCGGGTTTTACCCGATTAAATGCTTTTATTCAAATACTATTCGTTACAATTATAAATTGGTGCCGTGGATGTCATTCTTGTGAAACGTCCCACTCCAAACTTTGTGTCTGAGAAGCGATATTTTTATAAAGAGATGATCTGGCTTTGTGTCTTCTGCTCGAATGAATGTTTTTCTGTTAGAATTTTGTTCCTGCATACTAAAAATGAACTGGCTTCACCCGTGGTCTCTGCTTTTTGGAATTTTTCCGGATATAATTTTGTATCTGATAATCAAATATGATACAGCAATATTGTCATAATCATTTTCAGACTAAAAAAAAAAAAAACAACTATTTTTGCCCAGAACCTGTCAATTTCAATTTTTCTTGGCTAAAAATGCGACAAACATCTCTTCCATATTTTTTTCTATGTCCTGTTAAAACACGTTTTACATGTACATTAGGTCAGCTGATATTACCTCCCATCTTCACCGCTAGAGGCGCTGCTGGCGAGCGAAAGAGCAAATTTGCAACTCAAATTTGCAAATAACTCGAAGAATATTCGGGATAGAGACCTGAAATATTCAATATAAGTTTTCCAGATTCTACTATACATACTGCTAAAATTTCAGTCATATTAGTTACGTATATTATGTAAAGCATTCCATTCACAAAAGCAAACGATGACAGAATTGATGACTCTGATACTTGTATATTTTAATAATAATATAAATGAGTTTTAAAAATAAAAAAAAAAATTTTAAAAAATGCATCGGCCGGGAATCGAACCCGGGCCGCCCGCGTGGCAGGCGAGCATTCTACCACTGAACCACCGATGCTTATAAAAAATGGCCATATTTGGGTATTTATTCCATTCACAAAAGCAAACGGTGACAGAATTTTTGATTGATGACTCTGATACTTGTATATTTTAATGTGATGGCCACAATACACAGAAAACAAAATCTCCGCACATTGTTGGGGAGATCTACCATGTTAAAGAGGTATTACTGTATATCTGCTGGGGTTATAAAGGCTAATTTAGTTAGCATTGTCACTTATATATCAATAATTCATATGTAAACTATAAAAATAAGATGATTTAGTTAACATCCTGGGGATGTGAGGAGATCAATCCAATATATAGTAAATGGTGTCATGCCATTATGTGACCAATTTGTTAAGCCTCATCTGAAGACCTCGCGTGGCCTTGGTGTGAGCTATCATTTACACAAGAGATTTATACATGATGCAGTCTTCTTCTTTCTTATCTTCACTCAATCATATTAGCCTATCAAGCCTTTAGAGCTTGAGATGGTATCTACTGGGGATGAGTAGAGCTCATCACTGGATGAGCCAATACAGTCAATAATGGGGTTGCAGCAGGCTGAGATGAATGCAGTAAAAAGTTTATGTAAGCCAAGTATCACATTTGTCCATATGTTTTTCCTAAACTTTAAAATACCTTTAATAGGACCAGTTCTCATATTAGTGGTTGTAGATTTGTTTTATCATTGTTATCCCCTCTTCTCAATAACAAACCAACTCTCTTCTAATCAATAAATGTGCTTGCTTAACTAATATGAACTCAATTCTAGCAATGTTGTTGGGATAGCTTTGCACACATTGCTCTATCTATACAAGGCTAAATAACAAATTGCCATCTCCTATACAGATGCATCACTGCTACTCCCTGTTCTCTGCACTTTCTCACATACCAGACCATTCTTTCACTATTTTTAATCCAATGAGAATAAGACCAATTCCTAACTTAAGTATTCTATATTCAGATCTCTATTGATGGATGGTCCACGACATTGGCAAATTCTGATAAAAAATGAAATTCCTCTCTTGTAAGAATTTACAAGCTCTCCAAGTGTCTTCTATATTAATGGGGTCATAGCTTGAAACCATGGCATTGTTGTCAGAATTTGCCAAAGCTGAGCCCTTGATAGAAATCTGTGCTCTCTGCACGGAGCCATACTGAGCAAATGCATTGCATGCCAAGAGAAGAAAAAAAAAAGCTTATATGTTCTATGTTGTGTAATAAGTGTTAGGTAACCAGAGAGTTCCCAACCTGCTACTAACAGCACTGTGATACTAACCTCACCTAACCCTGGCGCAGGCTGCTACGCTACCCTCAGGTTCCCCTGGCAGGTGATGGGTTGTTCCTCTGGCACTCCACCTAACCTTCCACTCCCACCCCTCTAACTCCAGCTGGACAGGGCTTCTCTCTCTCTCTTTCCTTGAACGGCAGCTCTTATGTTGAAACTTCTCTTTGGTTGTGGTGGTGGTGATGTAACACACCATAATGGTGCTCTCTGTGCTAAAACTTTCATCTCTGAGCTCTTTAATCTTATGTCTTGGAGAGACAGACGGGTCTTAGGGTTGAACAACTGGTAAGGAACGCACACTCTATTTTGGTGGGATTTTGATCCATTTTTACTTTTACTACATTAATAATTTTTGCTCATAATATACTCATTAAAAGGTTTGAGTTTTGTTTTAAAATTACATACAGCCAAAGTAATCATGTCATTTTTTTTTACATTTTGGTGATTATTTAAATAGAACAAACTCTCTGTAAAGGACAACACCTAGTTGTGAAGCCAAAGTGTCCTTTAGGGAGAGATGTCCTCTTAGCAGAGAGCAGCTAATCAGTAAAAAATGGTATAATTTTGGTGATAGAGAGGTGTCCTCTCGTGGAGTTGTGTTCTACTGTATTTTGATTTTTTGTTTTTTGTTATTTTTTCTGGTATTGATATTTTAGTTTTGAATTTGGTATAGAGTGCCAAAATATACTTTTATTTGGCTTCTGCTTAAACTTTTTTTGTTTTGTTTTTTACATTAGTTAGTGCAGCTATATAATTTTTTTGTGATAGTTGAAGAAACTTATTTGTAAAAAGTATTTAAATGAATCTCTAACATAGCTATTGTCACCACTTTCATATTGGCAACATTTGACCTCGGCCTTCAAAATGAAGGAGAGTAAAAGACACGGTCTTAAAGGGAATATTTACATACATCGTAATGCAAAAATCTTGTTGAAAATCTCTCAAGATGACTTCAAGACAATGAATCTTTTGTTGTTGTTCTTCCTTATTTAAATTGTGATTGGGAAGTTTTACCTTTCGGGAAGTGTCTGAAGAAAAGGTTGGTGCTATTGCTCCATTGAGGAATGACTAAGCTGTTGCTGATAGGAATCTCAGGTTGAGTAAACAGCTATATTTTGGACCCTTGTGAAACATTTTTTTTCAAATATCCTATTGTTTCCAGTTTTTTTTTTTCCATAAAAAAAAATGTCCTAATCCGTTTAATTTTTGGAAAATTCTTGTTCTTTGGGAAAATCTTTTGTTTCGATAGAACAAATGCAGGAAAGTTATTGAAAGAAACTGCTGTAAGTTCATCGAATGACTGGATTTAACTTTAGGTTCCAATGGTCTCTCATTGGAGATGATTGGAAGTAGGAAAGATTTTACTGTAAAAATATGGGAGTGAATAAAGGTAGATTATACAACTTTTTTTTTTTATATGGACTTAATGAATTTATATAAAGCAAACTTAGTTTTAAGAAATTTAAACTTCTTTATGTTATTATGTGTGAATGAAAATTTTGCCAATCCAGAGGATTTAATGTGTGTGGCATTGCCAAAATGCTCGTTGAAGGTTTTATTTAGACTAGAGAACATCAAGGGGGGAGTTTGCTGCTGGTGGGGAGCTATCAGAACTCAGTTGAGGGCTTCTACAAGGGCAGTGGAATATCGCCCTTGTGTTCTGCCGCGCTAAAATATAAGCCATTACAGTAAGTGGTGTATGGGAGAACTGTCTCCCCAGGAAATCTTGGCAATTTCTATTAACAAATGGTTGTTTTATATATTTTATGAGATTTAAGTTTTTATTTTAAATATTTTGTTGATTTTAGGACTACTGATACTTATTTTTGTTGTTTAAGTCTTCGATTATTTTGAGAATTGACTGTTTTTGTCCAACTTCATTTTTTAAATTTATTTTAAAATCATTTATTCTTTGGATTCTTGTAGAGTCCCCAAAATTTCACTTTGATTTTTTGGTTGTAAATGTTTAATTTGAGGATACTGCTGTGTTATGGGATTGCTATTCCTATAGGTTGTTAGTTCTATGGATTTATCCCTAAGGATAGTCTTTCAAAGTCCAACTCTTTTTTATTCTTGGATTAATACAATTTTATAAGGAGCCTTTTTTTACATAGCAAAAATCTTGATTCTAATACTATCGCATACATATATATATTTAGATAATAAAAAGGCTTATATTGTGGATTGAATAAAAATATTTATTGGTATATTTAATTGTAAATTTATGTTTTTATTCAATCCACATATGCCTTTTATTATCTAAAGAATTGAATATGGATATTGATCGATATTTTTAAAACAATATTTGTATGTAATTATTTAATTATACATTTTATTGTGTTTGCAACCTAAAAAAAAAGGATTTTGAAATATTCTATAGGGCCCTTGTTAAATTCCAGGCAGGGAATAGAAAGGAGGATAATCAGGTTGTTGATTAAAATTTGCACCAGAACATCTCTAGAGTTGGCTCTCAATCAGAATAGTCCACATCTTCTGTTGGAAAAATACTTTCCCAGATAAATGAAGACATAGTTTTATTCTGTGTGGACAGATTACAGTAGTCCCTCCCATGAGTGACTCTATTGGGTAAACGTGGTTACTCCTGGAGGTAGTCTCTTATTAGAAACTCTTTGTCAGGCCAAGTTATGAGGAGTCTTTCAACCAAAACAAGAATCTCTAATAAGAGTACATTTCCAGGAGTGACCCAAGTTTAGTTTAGGCAGTCTTCATGGGAGAGAGACATGTCTATAGATGATACACATATATATCCCTGGTTGATGCCAAAATTGCCGTTTGTGTTGGGAGGCTATTGAATATCTCTTTGATGGCATTCGTTTTTCCACGATGAGTTGGTATGTATGGTAGGACTAGGAGGCCGTAAAATATGGCATTATCCATTCCCTCTTTTTTTAGATCATTGGCTCTTGTCAGGATTCAATTTTTTTTGCTCTGCCTCCAGTAGACGTGTAAGTAAGGGTACATCAATCTCCACCTTCTACTGTTCTTTTCCTCAATAAAGAAAGACATTAAAATTAACTGCTCTTATGTTTTTACAATGTAAGGATGAGATTGAACAACTTTAAATTATGAAAGAGCTCTTTGATGGAAGTTTGGCCTTTGTTAACTTTTCGTTTTAACCACCTCCATTTCCACCTACCTCCTTTAACCCAACCTACCCATTTTAATTAGAACATTTGCTCAACAATGAAATTAAAAACCAATAATAATACCATGTCCATCTAATAATACAAAACTTTTGAAAAATATACCTCTTCCCCCCCTTCTTTCATTTTCTTATATTATTCTGAATACCTACCTAAATTAATATGCATATATATACGTTGGGTAGGATTTTTTTTAATTTAAAAATGATAAAATGTGTATGTGTGGGTCTGATCAAAGTCATTTCTAAAATTGTAAATTAGGTCATCTTTTTATTATTTTTTAAAAATCTATTATCTTGTAGGTTTTCAAAAATTTATTTCAATGATGCAGCCATTTCTTTTTATAAAGAATCTTTTCATTGATGTGTGGAGAAAAGAATCTTCTTTGTGTAGAGAAAATAGAGATTTGGAAGTGACAAGTTTTAGAAAATTGAGTAAGGAAGTGAATATTGGTGGAAATATACTGCCATATCTTCCCAAGGTTTTAATCTATATTATAAAGAGAAATGGCTTCATATATTCATAGATAAATTTGTTTAATTTTTATTAGATATTTTTCTTCTTTTATGAACATTTAATAAATATATATATCTAATCATTATTATTGAACTTCATTTCATTTACAATTTGTTGTTATATATTGTTGTATAACATCAGAAAAAAAAAGGCATATTTTAGTTGTGTGCCCCCAAATGGCAATACCATGGATGCTTATTGTATCATAAGACCAAACCAACCTATTGTGACCACTGTGTAAATAGACTTAGGTTTAAAGTATTCCTCAATGCTAACCCCTTTTATATATATATATAAATATATTGTTATTTTATTTTTTAGTACAGTAAAAGCTGCCTTATACTGAGGAATAGAGAAAAACTGGCAGATTCAAAGGTAACCACGTGGGTTTATAGCCATTTATAACAGCTAGGTTTCCTTAAGGCAGGTTTTACTGGAATTTGATATTTTTTAATAAATGTATTTATTGTACCATCTACTCTAGTAGGCCTATTTTTTTTGCTTACCTATTTTTTTACGATATCACTTTAATATCTTTTTTTTTTATATATACAAGCTCTTTTTTTTTGGATGCTCCTTTTTTTTTAAATTGTGGGTGCTAAATATATTTTGTAAATAGGTTTTTAAATTTTTTTTCCCCATTACATACCAGAGATCTTGCTTTTTTTAAATTTTTAATTATTTTTTAATCTTGATTATATTTTATAGTCATTATTTTTATTTATATTTTATAAAAAAGCTGTATTTATATTTTAATTTGATATTACTCTTTTCTTTTCTCCTCTATATTAAAGTGTTTGTATTATGTTTTCAAAATTATCACATATATATATGTATATATGTGGTAATATTTTGTTTGTTTTTCCAGCATGTTTAGGCTGCAGCCCTTTCATAGATATTTTAAAAGGGATTGTTTTTAACACTTTCTCTCAAAAAGTTGATATGTATGTTTTTCAAATAGAGATTTAAAAAAATATTTATAAATGAAGCATTTTTATCACAACAGTACTAATTTTATGCAGCGGTCAAGTCTTCTTAAAACAGGGCTTGCTAGGAAAGCCAAAATTATCTCTTTTTAATGATGTTATTGGAGATTAAGCTATTGAGATACACATCATATGTTTGAATTTATAATGTGTATCTAAAATTCTCTTAACTACTGCACAAACTGTCAGAAAAAAGTTTTAGGTAATTGGGAATATTGCTACATAATTGTGGTATATACAGTGTTGTTATAGCAGCTTCTTTTATAACAGCAACACTTGGTTATAGAAGCATATAAAATCTCGGTCATAAGTGATGTTTTGTTGTTGTTTATTATCCCCTTAAGTAAAGATTAAATGAATTCCATGAGTCCATGCTCCTCGAGCTTGATCTCATGGAATGGAGTGTAGGGGTGTGCAGCTTTCGTTGATTCATGGCACCATGATCCAGGCCTGTGGTGAATAAGTGATGTTGTTACAGCAAGATATGAGTGTAATTGGGTTAAAAGCTAAAATGGACTATTGCTATATATCTTGTTGGAATCAATTTCCTACTAAATTGTAGTTGTGGACTGAACATAAAGAAAATTTTAAAATAGTCTTTTTTTCCTACTACACATTTTTTTTTATTAGGATTTTTTCCTTTAAGTTCATATAAGTGAAATGCCCTTTGCTTGCTATAAGTCATCTCAATAAAAAATAAAAGAAGAAAAACAAATTTCTTGGGTAAGATCCAGTCACAAAAAAAAAAAAAAAAGCTTTTTCAGATATCCACAATTACAACACTGAGTGTACTGGATAGTGGGTGGCCTCAATTCTAAGGTTTTATGAAATGTGCTTCTCATCACCTCCCCCCCCCTTTAATAAGAAATAAGATGACACCCCTTCTCCTCCTCTAAGGTGTTAATTTTCCAACTGAAATGTTATGACCACTATACTCAAGGCAATTCAAACCTCTCATACATTTATTGCCTCCCTAGTTTCTACATCCTTTTTTGGTTGACTGTAATCAACAGATAAATCTCTTCAATAAAATTCATAAATGGGTTACTCTTGGTTTTAGAAGTTTGGAGAAGGTATATTAATTGTCAAATACAATTTAAATGAAAATGGTCGAAAAAAAGGTGGGGGAGGAATGAAAACTGTTGTGATAAAAGTGGTAAAGTTTTATCATGATCAATTATATTCAAATAGGTGTGCTTATGTCATAAAGATACTTAAAAAATATTGATTGAATCGTTGATATTTTGATCTTCTCGGCAGCTTGATATATTTGGCATTATTATTTTATAATTGAGTCTTTAAGTTTTTGTAAAAATTTAGATAAAGAGAGATTATATTGGGTTAATTAGGTGTAAATCTAGATGAGAGAAATGTGAAATCTATTCAATTTGAGAAAATGGCTTACAAATTGGTAATTGCTGATCAAGTATAGCTATTTAACCAAAAAAATTGTTCTGTACATCTGCATATTTTGTGGCTGCAGCCTATATATGAAGGAATTGGGGCAGTAAGGTGTTGTGCTAATGTGACATCCAAACCAGAAAGATCCTCCCCATTTCAACATATCATCAACTCTTTGTTACAGCTTCTACCCCTCCCCACATATCTCTGCTTCTTGTTGCCAAACCTCTCTTTTGTGGCTCTTATTATAGCAGGCTCACCTACCTACCTACCAATAGATGGATGTTTGTTGCGATGGAAGAACTTGGTTAGTTGCCCCTTTCTTGAGCTTACTAATTTGAGGAGCACTGATCTAGCCATCCTCCCCCTCACGTAGATCTCCTACTTTCTCTTCATTAGAACATCACAATAAAGAGTTCAAATTGTGACCAGCTCCTCTATTCCTACACATAATACACACCATTTTTTTTATAAAGGATGCACATTATTGGATTGATTTGTGACTCATCAACTCTCAAAATAGGTTAGCATCTGATGTTTGTCTTAGGTCAATCTAGCTTCACTTTAGTGAGATGATGCAAAATAAAATATAAGAAATTTGAAATATATATTTAAAATAAAACTGATAAAAGCATGTAAATACAGTAAAACCTTGCTAAAACTAACCTGGGATATAGTGAACTTCCCCTTATAACGAACTTGAAATAACCCCCATTTTTATTTTATAACTCAGTGAACAATGGCAATAGTGAAATATGGCTATAGTGAACCACAGGTTCAGTCTCATTGTGGTTCATTATAAAGGGGTTTTACTGTATGCACAAATTATATTAAAATGCATTTAAAAAAATTGGCTTTGCTCATTGTGGTGTGTGCCCTTAAAGTAAAAAACAAAAACTTTTCAATCATCCTTCTCCCCTTGAGTTTGGATCGTTATCATATTTTCTCAATTAAATGTTTGTATGTTATTTTTGTCAGATTTCCATCCTTCCAAAAATAGCTATTAGAATTTGTTTTTGATTTCTCTGTGCAGTATGTGTGCCTTCTCCCAATCAGTGTTGTGATTCTGAACCTCCAGTATATGTAAGCTTTGATGGGTTTCTTTGCTCTTCAGTCCTTGTTTGTGTTCCTTTATGCTCTGGAGGAAAGAATACAAACTGCACAAAGGAATCAAATTGCAAAATTTTTTTTTGGAGAGGGATGGGAATCTGAGAAAAATAAGGATACTTTTTTATAAACAAGAAAAGCAATGTCTCAATAGAGTGCAAATATTTAATTGAGAACATAAGGTAATGATCCAGACTCAAAGGGAGAAAGTGAACATTTTATTTTAATGTGCTTTTATTTTTAGCAAATGCAATATATTGTTTTGTCGTACACAGATGCTGTTCATGTTCTTTGTCTAATCAGGATGCCACAAGGATACATACATGATTTCAAAGAGGTGCAGCAAAAGTTAGTGCTTTATTATACGTGGCACTAAACAGGAGTACAACCAGTGGGACTTGCCTTCAACTTCCCTGTCAGAAGAATCCTTGCCGCCATTGATGTCACTCTTGTTAAACGTCCTGCTCCACACTGTACATATTCAGCCTGGGATACACCGTCTTGTAAGCTACTCTGATGTTAGGCTCTCCTGACACCGCCTTGCAGGATCATCCACACGGTCACATACCCTGGAGACAACTTCCCACGTCTTCTACTTGCCGCAGATGTCCCAGACTGCCCTTTGTCCTCCCCCCACACTAGAATGCCGTTTTGGCGCCTGCCACATGGCAGCTAGAGTCCAGCCCTTTTTCCCCAACTTTAATCTGGAATCTTGGCTCTATTTGTCCTGGCCTTTACACTATTTTATACAGATCTTTGTTTATGTGCTCTAACACTAGACTATATGGAAACAATTAACATTAAATTTCAGTGAGTAGAGAAGAACCTCTTGCTCATGAGAGAACTACCAACAATATTGTTTTTATCAAAATTCGAAGCTATTTTAAACGCGTAAGATTCATTTGAAATTAAACAATTTCTACTGCCCTTAATTTCAAAAAGAATCTTACAC
Source organism: Cordylochernes scorpioides (assembly GCA_030710605.1). Classification (NCBI taxonomy): domain Eukaryota; kingdom Metazoa; phylum Arthropoda; class Arachnida; order Pseudoscorpiones; family Chernetidae; genus Cordylochernes; species Cordylochernes scorpioides. Next base: position 172,360,543 of record CP092864.1, read on the forward strand.
GTTTAAAATAGTTTTGAATTTTGATAACAGATGGCGCGCTAGTGCATCATATTATAAATGTTCAAATAAAAGACACAATTTGATATTTGCAGAAGAGCGATTGCTCAAAGCATATTATATATTTATAATTGTATGTAATTCTACTGTCCTCAAAGCTTATGTCCATAGTTCTTCTAAAATACCCATTCCAAGAGTCTAGCAAAAGTATCACTATAAAAGGAAGTTCCAAAAATGCAACATAACGGCGGTATGGTAGATTAAACTGGCGAAACCGCTGGGAGGGTTCACCACTGATGAGCCAGGCCCTCCCATTAATTTTTCCATTGCAGTAAGGGCAGTAGAAATTGTTTAATTTCAAAAATAATCTTACGTGTTTAAAATAGTTTCAAATTTTGATAATAGATGGCGCGCTAGTGCATCATAATATTGTTGTTGTTTCTTATCCTCTTGTGCAAAGATTGCACAAGTTCCATGAGTCCGTGCGCCTCGAACTAACTACCAACAACATAGGTCCTGGAGGTGACCAGATGCAGACACTTTAGTGGAATAGTCGCCCAGGTCAATGGTGGCTTCTTATTAAATTGAAGGTTGCTTGCAACAGTTTGGTGATCATTCTTTCACGCAAATACAATTATTCAAGAGAATTTTGTATACTATTCTTGAAACAATACAAAATAATCCCTTTGAATCCAACATTTTCTATTTATTTTAGAAATCAGCATGCGTAAAAAGCTTTTCTTCCCCTTATAAAATCCCTTATTCTTTAGAATGGAGGCCAATACTGAGTTCAAAAAACGGGCATAGAATAATCCTTAAATTGCTCAATACTATTCTGGGATTACTTGAAAGTAAAAATTCTATCCAGGGAAAAGTATCTTGCAAAAAATATAATTTAATTGACTCAAAGCTTTCGGGGCTTGGAGCCCTTCTGCAGGAGTGAGGTTAAATGTAATGCCCTCCCCCCCCCCCCCCCCCCCCCATCCTTCAACCATAGTTTCAGCTATGCAACTATAACGTAGGTACCATATTTGACATCCACAGACTACATAGCATTGTCATTACATCAGGTATATCAGCCCATGTAACATCCTGGTTAGTATATATGCTACTTGCTATAAAATATTCAAGCCCTCACTCATGTAATTGCAGAACACCTATGCTAATTCTCTTTGCTTATCAGAAAATTGATGTAGTCCGTATTCTTTTATACACTGGAAAATACCAATTGGAAATAATTTAGCACACACACTACACACAGACTCTCCAAATAGTGACATCATAGTTTTGGTCTATTACATTCTTATAGATTTTAGATTCTTAGAGAGATCTCAACCTAAGTTTGAATTAGAGCTTGTAGAAAAACATTTTGAGAGATAAGTAGCTTCTCTTGTAACTACAGACCTCTATGCCAGTAAGTTTAAAAAAAGGATGTGCATATAAGGTAATTGGCAGCTAGGCAAGAATTCAAATTATTATATAAGCGCATTTTGTCTCATATCGAAAATTTAATATCTCCTTACTGAATTGAAAAAAAAAAAAAGGGAGGGTATCATTTGTGAACTCTCCCAGCAGTTTCGCCAGTTTAATTTCACAGACTGGGGGTCGGTGGAAGGATGGTCCAAACCGTTGGTTTTTGACCGCTACGACCCGGGTTCAATTCCCGCATTAGGCACTTTTTTTTATGATAAAAAAAAATGCTCCAATGGCCCCGATTCTTTCAAAAGTCCAACCCCACCAGCGTGTGCAAGTAACCAAACGGGGCTCTGACACATTTTTATAAGTGCAAAGTCGAACTCCCTTTCACATGTGTAGACATGTGGTGTACTTACATTAAAAGCAGTCGCCTACTTCTACCCACCATGATTATCATGGCCTGTACCACGTGTACTAGGGTTAAGCAAAAAAAAAAATCTCACAGACATATTTGCTCATGTATTGTGATGTTTTACTCATTTAGAGAGCTTGCAATTTATATAGCAGAAAATTTTGGTAAATATATTCAACAATATAAATATTTTGTTGCTCAGAAATTCTTCTAATTGCCTTTCTGCTCTTCTATGTGAATGGTAAGATTAGTTTGATAAGATGAGATTGGCTGGTTCAAATTAAATTTCCGTGTAATGCCTGTCTTCCTTAAAAAAAATATATATATTTTACTAAAAACTAATTTTCTGAGAATCCCAGGATAGTTGAAGAAGCTTTCTCATTCTCCTGATGTTGGAATAGAATAAAAAATGTTCACCACCAAGGTACAAGCCTAGCTAACCTGTTAACAATTTTCTAAGAGGATTCGCCTTTTCTTCACCGCACCATCTTTGGATTTTCGAAATAAATCTACTCTTCTGATTATTAGCAGTTCTGCAAACCACAAAACAAGGCTTGTTGGGTTAATTTGGTTAATATCTGTAAGATATGACATTGGAAAGCAATCTTGAATAATTAAGAATAACGATATAGGAATTTCTTATTCCAATATAAACTAAATAGCCGGGGCAATGCTCCTGCCCAAGTAAACCCGAAGGGCCTGAGAAGACAAATAAAGAGTATAGATGTTGGCTTAAAAAATTGCAATGTGTATATTCTGATTTCTTAAAAGCAGCATTTCAAGTAAGATTTAATGAAAATACTTTCTAAGTAAAAATCGTCGAGCGTTTTGAGGAGCATTACTTCTGACGAATTTTCTGGGTGCTTCCGGAACTGGGAAAAAAGAATGAAACGCTGTATAGATTCCCTCGGACAGTATTTTGAGGAATATTAACCATTTTTTGTATATATATTCATCTAATAAATATTTTATGACCCAATTCCCCAAATTTTATTATACCTTGTATATACATTCGGGCAGATAGCAGTTTTTGTTTGCAAAAAAATTAAAATATGAAACAAAATTATGCCAAAAATTATGATAATCGAATTTGAAACACGAAACATCTATCATTAGAAATGAATATATTTCAATAATTCAAATGCACATGTTTGGAAAACAAAGCAATTTGGTAATAATAAATGAATAAAGCAATTCGAAAGCAAAAATATATATATTATTGGAAAATTGAATAAATTAAAAAATAAATATAACTCCTAACATTTGGAGAATAAAAATAAGTGTGAGAGACACATGAAGTAAAAAATAACTAAAATTTTGGTATATAGATAGCTATAAAATAAAAGAATTTAAAAGCGCGAATTTTTCTTTTATACATAAAACGAACTTCTACTGTCCTTACTGCGATGAAAAAATATATTGGGAGGGCTTGGCTCATCAGTGGTGAACCCTCCCAGCGGTTTCGCCAATTTAATCCACCAGACCGCTTCTCAGAGCTCTAATACTGTATTGGATCATTCTGCTTTTATATGCTACACTGAAGGATGGAATCTTAGAAATGGTTTTCAAGTAAACTATGGACATAAGCTTATAGGACAGTAGAATTACATTCAAATATTTGCTTCGAGCAATGCTCTTCAGCAAACTATAAAGACAAGGCCAGTTAGGAATAAATTAACACAAAACCATTTCTAAGATTCCATCCTTCAGTGTAGCATATAAAAGCAGAATGATCAAATACAGTATTAGAGCTCTGAGAAGCGGTCGGGTGTATTAAATTGGCGAAACCGCTGGGAGGGTTCACCACTGATGAGCCAAGCCCTCCCAATATATTTTTTCATCGCAGTAAGGACAGTAGAAGTTCGTTTTATGTATAAATGAAACATTCGCGCTTTTAAATCCTTTTATTTTATATGTATAGATGGCGCGTTATTGCTTTGTATTAATATAGATAGCTATAGATGGAAAATTTGCCGGGAGGAAATTAATCCATAGAAGCAATGGGCGCTTCTCCCGTCAAAATAAAAGTCAGAATCTGACGCCATCTATTGACCGTCGCCGCAACTAGCGGCCTCGGGTCGGTGACAAAGCCACAACACCAACTTTGGCAAACTGATAAGCGTCCACCTAGAGACCATGGTTTCGGGCTAATAGCCCTCGTCAGTCTAGGGCGGACTTTATTCCATGAGATCCACACGGGATCTAATGGAATCCTCACAATCTACAAAGAGGTGTTTTGCTGGCAATCATGGCTAGTGTGTTTTGGGATGCCAAAGGAACCCTGTTAATTAATTACCTTGTAAAAGGCAGAAATATTACAGGTGAATTTTTCTCTAGCCTTCTTGACCAGCTGGATGTAAAAATTCGCGAGAAGAGGCCTTGCTTGAAGAAGAAAAAAAAAAATCATCGTTCACCAGGACAACGCACTGCTCACAAAAGTGTGTTGATAATGGGAAAACTCCGGGTTTGAAGTACAATTTGCTCGGCCATCCCCCTTGTTCTCCCGATTTGGCATCCTCAGACTTCCATCTCTTTCCACACCTAGAGAAATTTGTCTTTTGAAAGCGCTTCGCGTCCAATGAAGAAGTTGAGAGGGCTGTAGATGCATATTTTAACAGCTTGCAGACTTCCCCCCCCCCCCCCCCCCCCCCCCAGAATACTTCAGCAATATTGCTTCAAAACTTTCAAGCTGTTTCTTTTTTCAGTAGAACTGAGCAACTCGTTAGATTAATCCTACTAAATAATTCACACCGGTATAATTTATTTCAACCAATATATTCCTCAACATTATAGTGACACGTTTATTTTATTTAAATCTGGGCCAAAACAATTATTATAATTTATGTAAATGTAATATACAGTAGAATCTCCATAAGAGGAAAACACTTCCTCTAGAGGACAATTTTGTCTATATCTGCTATTTTGAAGCTTTATTAAAGAAGTTTTCGGTATAAAATTTATAATGCCTTTAGAGAGAGCATGAATTATAAAATATATAAGTGCTCTTTTTTCTAAAATCAAGCTTTGATCCATAGTTGTATTTTTTAGAGAATTCAAACCACAAATATAATAAACGAAACAAATTTTATAAAAATTGATTTCTCTTGGATTATTTGAAAACTAGGCGAATGACCCTCAGGTAAATACCCGGATTTACCCCAAGTGTCTTTTTATCAGAGTGTACGGATCTAGAACGACGGGTAGTCCTAAGACTAATTGAAGTTTTCCCTCAATAATGATTTTTGTTAATTATTATATTAGTATCATCATTATCTCTTCAGACTGACCAAAAGGCAGAGGTGACAAAGCTATGGTGATAAGGCAATGTCCGGGTTTTCCTCAAATGCATTTTTAGCCGATTGTACTGATCTAATACAACAGATGATTCATTGAAGTTTTACCCTGAAAATGATTTTAAATATTATTTTATTACTCTATAACGAACATTATTTTGTCGAGACTGTCGGGAAGCAGAGCCATTAAAGCTATGTCAAGTTAATATCCGGATTTTCCTCGAGTGCATTTTTACTCGAGAGTACAGATATAGAGCGACTAGTTCTACGCCTTCTCGAAAAGCATCTCGAAGCTTACTGCTTGATAAGTGCCTAGAGTAGTAAGTACATTTAAAAAATAACAATATATATTGTAATATCTTGTGTTATTTTAATTCTTGATTAGGCTTCGAACTTTCCAGAGTCAGTGACGTAGATATAGCATAATGAGATTTATAAATCAATGTTCATTTACCTTAATAATTATTTTATTGTATTAGTATAATTTTAATTAGCATTATTATTTGCTTCAGACTAATGGAGAGAAATATTGCTATGAGTATTATATTATTTTGATAAATATAGCCTTGAAAAATAAAATTGTTCTCAATAAGAATTTAAAAAAACTTTAAAAGGTAAAAAAAAAAGGAGATTCGAACCCATATCTGTTTATTTAATTCTTCGGTCTAACCACTGAGCTAAGACAAATATGCGCTTATATTGATTGATTAAGATTACGAGGCAGTAGGAAACCAATCAGCTGATGAACAACGGCTTCAGACTGGCATAGGCATATTGTTAAGACAATCATTATCTAAGATAGTTCAAGAGAATGCTATTTATAAAAAGAAAGTTCCACATCACTCCAAGTCTTATCGAAGGAGAATATTAAAGTACAAAAAGGGCACCTCTCACGTTTAAAACTGCATCAAACAATGCGCTCTCATGAAATCTATGCAAATTCCCTAGATTCGAAACAATAAATTTTCGGCTACATTAGCTTTTGACAAATTCGGACAAATGGCTCTAATCTGTATATATACCGTGTATATACTCGTATAGCGTATATACCATGATTTCAGATTATGGCCCTCATCAGTACAGGGAGGACTCCTAACGTCCTACAAGAAGAGTCATGGAATATTTGGACATGCAGGTATAGAAACCTTGTATTTAGAGCTCACTTACTGCTTGATACGTGATTAGTTTAGCAAGTATATTTAGTAAGTAACAATAAATTGCAACATCTTGTATTATTTTAATTGTTCTTTGGGCCTAGACATTTTCAGTCAAAGGCATAAATCTATTGTATTATCAATAGCATAATGAGATATGTATAAATGTTTTGCGTGATGGGGAAAATGTAAATCCAAACTCCAAAGAATCAGCTGTGGGCATTCAAGTAACATCGAATAATATAAGTGGTCCCCAATCACTCGACGCCCAACCTGGAAACGCTACTATAAACCAGACAGCCATTGTTACAATAAAGGAACAGTTTTATTCGTAACCTTTGTCCCTTCCGACCAAATCCTGGAGATCGTGCTAAGTCAGTCGAGTGTTTTCTTCGGTTCTTTATACAGAGTGCTCTTGTCCATAACAATACATTTCAATATATGCTGTGGAGAAGTGGCCTCTTTAATTTGACGTTTAGGAAAGTTTTTGTGTGTTATATATGAGATCACACTGGAAGTAGGTGACTTGATTTTATTATAGAGACACAGTAAAACCTCATCTGAAATGATGCCATCTTCTCTTCAACAAACAATTTTTGTGAAATCCATATAGTTTGGTTTCACCTCTAATATAATCCAACCTCCATGAACGACCAGTTTAAGAATATATCAGAAGTATCATGTTTTAGGGGGCAGTCTCTCATAGGAGGTCCTATTGTATGTAGGTTTCGAGTTAAACAGGATATTTAAAGAAAATTTCACATGTGTAGAAATGTGGTGCACTTACAGTAAAAGCAGTCGCCTACTTCTACCCACCATGATTATCATGGCCTGTAAGCAAATGTGATAAGCAAAGAAAAAAAGTAAAGAAAAAGCGACAAGATGAATTTGTGCTCTGGCTAGAAAAAGGGATTTTAAAACATCCTGGCCGTGGAATGGAAGGAGCAGTTAGGCGTCGCTTGTCTGCCACCCTTAATTAACTTGCCGCGCGGAATGGGTAGTTTATCAATATCCGAGTGTTTAAAAAGTCGGAGGTTTTCGCTCGCAGTGTTTGGATGCTGGGCAGGAAGGATGGCCTTATCAATATTTACGTGAATGTCCTGCGGACAGCTGTTGTTGTTGAATAAAAGATTGGAGGAACACATGGCAGTGTCATGTTCCCATGTCGAAGTGGCGTGTGTGTGTGCATAGGTCGAGTTCAACTACCTTGGTGAATTTTGTGTTTAGACGCCTCTTTAAGCATTTTTTATATGGTGGTAGAGGATACTTCAAGATTTTGTTTGCCACCCTTAAACGTGGGCTATGAACTGGCTCTTCTAAACTGTCAGTATCGGACTTCCGTACTCTAACATAAGGATCTATTTATTTTAATAAACTCATCTCTCTCTAAAGAAAGCGATTCCAATCATAGAGATGATACACCGGTTATGTTAGAACAAATGAAGAAAGTAGACTCGTCTAAAATACGAATCCTTATAACTGATCAACCACACTCCACTATGGATGTAGATCAAGGAGATTATCCGAAAGTTCATCTTTCCATTTTGAAGCATGAAAATAATTTGAGACAAAAGGAAACTATATATAAATGCTATTGATTATATAACGGGGAGATATATGTAGGTGTACACAACATAAAGTTGCGGGAGGATGATATTCATGTACCATAAGAGGTACCTCTCAATTCAATTATGCCTTAGAACAATGCATCATGTTTATCACCCTAGTAGAAAAACTTTACGGCGGTGATAAGGAATGAGTCACAACATCAGTTTGGGCAAATTCAGACATGAATTTTGTATATGGATACCATCCTCTCGCAACTATATGTTGGAATCTTGCCTGAAAATTGGCACTTGCCATTCACCAGCTTAAACACCTTTTTGATAAATTCGACCGATTTCATAATCCTCTCGTAGGATATTATGAAATTGAAGCCTCCACGTACTGATGAGGACCATAGCCTGGAAACATGGTATACAGGTTGTTGGCTTTTGTCTAAATTTGCTAAAATTGGTCTTGCGGCTCATTCCTTAATACCACCATATAGGGTTTTACAGAGTGATAAATATAATTCATAATTAAAGTGAGAGATATAATTAAAAAGAGAGGTGCCTCTTTAGACATATATGTTTATAAATAATTACTATACGCAATATACAACAACAACAAAAAGCCTTTATTTAGGGTCACTGACCCTATACAGGATTCACCAGAGGTATGCATAAGAACAAAGCAGTGAGACAAAGGAAATAACGATATAGACAGAAGAAAAATAAAAAAAAAAGAAAAAAAAAGAAAGAGGAAGAGGGAAGCAAGAAAAAAAAAACACAAAAAGAGTAGCAGTAAGAAAGTGAGGAGTGAGTGTCACTTGGCCTTCTTCTGAGATATGGACTTGTGGAAACCATAAAACGCCGTAGCAATATACTTATTCTGGGTCATATTGTCAATTATTGATGGAAGTGAAGCACAGAGTTGCCCTACTATACGCAATAAATTGCTGCGGGTATACACTTCTATATATATATATATATAATAAGCAATATTCAATAGGTATATAAGTAGGTATCATTTGTTTTGAAGAGTTAGATGAATTTGTACTGTATGGAACATATACTGTATTTGGACGTTTATAGTCTTTTGTGAGAGTATGAGAATAAACTATTCTTCAGGCTGATATGTCATCTCTAAATGTATAGGAAAGCTGACCAGGCCACCTGAACGACATTTTCAACATTTAACGAGTAGGGATTCGTCACATCTTCAACAATGTGGTTGGTTTCTTTGATCTTTCTCAGTGAATTCCCAAAAGAAGTGGTGCGCAGACTCCGTGGGCTAACGACGTCCTGGGGCGGACCGTGCTCAACAGCCTGGCGATTTTCTGCCTGGGCGAGCTGAGTTGGGCTCTTGGCAGTCCTCCTCATTAATGGCAATCGATTCTCTGCGGGGGATGATGCTAACTGCCATTTACTAGGTGTACTCACGTCAGATGGCAAACATACATCTCGCATTCACAATGTTGTCCCAAATAGCGACCAAGGCCTCGCACCGACCGCTGGAATTGGTCCTTAAAGCCACACTTTCTACGCTTAAATATAGAGATCAGCTTTGGCAACTATTTTGTTATGGAAATGAATTATATTAATATGATACATTAGCGCGCCATGTGTTATAAGTAATATAAACATTTTTGACGCATATGAATCTTTTAAAAAATAAATCAATATTCTACTACCCTTACTGCAATGTAGGCCCTTCCATCATTTTATCATTACATTAAGAGCAGAAGAAAATTTATTTATTAAAAAAAATCTTACGCGTCAAAAATAGTTTAAATTTCTTATAAAATATCTCTTACTTTATAAATATGGTGATAGTAGAATAATTCTTCCTGGAGTGAACTTATACGATAATAACAAGGCGAAGGAAGACGAGTATCTTTATTGGTGCATAAGAGCAAGCTTTCGGGCAAAAGCCCTTCGACTGGCAACATATAACGACACTGTGAACGACAACGATGGCGGTAGTGAATATATACACATATTAATTTACATAAATATAGAAAATAGCATGCAAATGGCCAATTTAACTATTTGTAAAAAAGTGAGAGGAGAAAAAAAAATAATAAAATAAAATAAAAATCCTATAGGGTAATAGAAGAGATGCCAGAACATTAGCTGAAGGAAGGAAATATTAATGAGGCATAATATATGGATGCAATGGAATATCAAGTATATAAAAGAGAAATTTATACATGAAGGCCAGGAGAGCTTGATATGCGTCAGGGAGGTCGAATTTTTTACAGTTAAATACAAGGGGGAAGTTTAAATAAAGGACAGGAGAGGATGATAGGCTTCTGGAAGTTCTATTTTTCTATTGATGCTGTTTATTTTGTGGGATACTATTGATTCTAAAATGAGTCTTTGGTGTAAGATATGTATGTGGCTGTAATGTATGGTGGGGTTGTTGATGTTGAAAGTGTGGCCCGTGGTCTGCATATGTTGATAAATGAGGCACTTGGTATCCTGACGGGAAATATTGCGGGAATGTTCAGTCATCCTGATGGATACAGATCTACCCGTCTCACCAACGTAAGTGGCAGGGCACTGTTCGCATGAGACGGAGTAGACTGCACCCACAGAACGAAGGGGGGCAGGGGGAGCTGAGGACTTAGTATGTGGGTGACGGAGGGATGAAAGAAGGTTCGGGGAGTTTTTATATATGGTACGGATGCCATAGGGTTTGAGTTTTCTGGCTATATCAACGGAGGAGGGGGAGTAAGGGAGATAACACAATGATCTGTATGTCATGGAAGGATTGGAAGTTGCAGGTGTGTAAGTATATTTGTTAATGAACCAGAGTGGAAAAGAAGCCGCGGAGAGCTGGGTAATGATGCGATTTCTTTCTGTTATTTTAAAGATGTCTATGGAACAATGGGTGGATATTCTTTTTGTAAGAGTTCTAACAATATTGATTTTATGGGAGGTGGGGCAGTGAGAATTGTAATGAGTGTAGCAGGGGGGGCATTGTTTTTTATGATAAACTATAGTGTGAAATGAGGATGGGGTGCGAATAATTAAGATATCTAGGAATGGGAGAACATGGTTAGTTTCAGTTTCTAGAGTAAAGGAAATATCTTGGTTGTAATTATTAAGGGTTGATATAGTATGAAGCTCTCCTGACCTTTTTTGCATATACAGAAGACATCATCAATGTACCTGCGCCAGAACTGGATATCTGTAGGGAGGGTATGGGTGATCCAATTATCTATTCTAGTCATGACTATTTCGGCAATAATGGTAGATAGAGGGCTGCCCATTGGGGAGCCCCTGAACTGTCTGTAATGGTGCTGTAGGAATGTGAATGTGTTCATGCTTAAGCATGTTTTGGTAAGTTGGACTATGGTTGAGGAAGTGTGGGTATCGACATTTTGTGATTGAAGGAAATGAGTCAAGCCATCTGTGATGAGCTCGTGAGGAAGACAGAGGTAGAGGGATACCCACACTTCCTCAACCATAGTCCAACTTACCGAAACATGCTTAAGCATGAACACATTCACATTCCTACAGCACCATTACAGACAGTTCAGGGGCTCCCCAATGGGCAGCCCTCTATCTACCATTATTGCCGAAATAGTCATGACTAGAATAGATAATTGGATCACCCATACCCTCCCTACAGATATCCAGTTCTGGCGCAGGTACATTGATGATGTCTTCTGTATATGCAAAAAAGGTCAGGAGAGCTTCATACTATATCAACCCTTAATAATTACAACCAAGATATTTCCTTTACTCTAGAAACTGAAACTAACCATGTTCTCCCATTCCTAGATATCTTAATTATTCGCACCCCATCCTCATTTCACACTACAGTTTATCATAAAAAACAATGCCCCCCCTGCTACACTCATTACAATTCTCACTGCCCCACCTCCCATAAAATCAATATTGTTAGAACTCTTACAAAAAGAATATCCACCCATTGTTCCATAGACATCTTTAAAATAATATAAAGAAATCGCATTATTACCCAGCTCTCCGCGGCTTCTTTTCCACTCTGGTTCATTAACAAATATACTTACACACCTGCAACTTCCAATCCTTCCATGACATACAGATCATTGTGTTATCTCCCTTACTCCCCCTCCTCCGTTGATATAGCCAGAAAACTCAAACCCTATGGCATCCGTACCATATATAAAAACTCCCCGAACCTTCTTTCATCCCTCCGTCACCCTCATACTAAGTCCTCAGCTCCCCTGCCCCCCTTCGTTCTGTGGGTGCAGTCTACTCCGTCTCATGCGAACAGTGCCCTGCCACTTACGTTGGTGAGACGGGTAGATCTGTATCCATCAGGATGACTGAACATTCCCGCAATATTTCCCGTCAGGATACCAAGTCCCTCATTTATCAACATATGCAAACCACGGGCCACACTTTCAACATCAACAACCCCGCCATACATTACAGCCACATACATATCTCACACCAAAGACTCATTTTAGAATCAATAGTATCCCACAAACTAAACAGCATCAATAGAAAAATAGAACTTCCAGAAGCCTATCATCCTCTCCTGTCCTTTATTTAAACTTCTCCCTTGTATTTAACTGTAAAAAATTCGACCTCCCTGACGCATATCAAGCTCTCCTGGCCTTCATGTATAAATTTCTCTTTTATATACTTGATATTCCATTGCAACCATATATTATGCCTCATTAATATTTCCTTCCTTCAGCTAATGTTCTGGCATCTCTTCTATTACCCTATAGGATTTTTATTTTATTTTATTATTTTTTTTTCTCCTCTCACTTTTTTACAAATAGTTAAATTGGCCATTTGCATGCTATTTTCTATATTTATGTAAATTAATATGTGTATATATTCACTACCGCCATCGATATCGTTCACAGTGTCGTTATATCTTGCCAGTCGAAGGGCTTTTGCCCGAAAGCTTGCTCTTATGCACCAATAAAGATACTCGTCTTCCTTCGCCTTGTTATTATCGTATAAATATGGTGATGTTGACCGTTCCACTGTGAGATAATTATACCGTCTTCCTATCGCTTCATTATACTTTCAGTCCAAGTGGCTTTCTTTAGTTAAAGTTCGCTATCTTAAAATGAATACTATTATATACTACTAATATATACTAATAATATATATGAAGGACGACCTTCACCCAGTGGGGAGACTTCTAGAATGCTCACATAACTACTATTAATTAAAACACCAAATTCAAAAATTAACGTCCGTGATTACAATATAACTGGGCGAAGTTTCAATCCAAAAGGCATTCCCGGCCCTAATACAGTAAAATGGAATCCTCCAGTTTTATATTCCTAATGTAGAAACGGATCGTGAAGGTTTTATATTTTGTGTTCTATATATTGACAACGATTTAGGATCAGTTTCCTTCGAATAGAGGGATTATGGCCGCTCTACCGTCGTCAACTCTTGTATTAAAGTTATTAAAAACTAGAATAGCAGGATTTTTTAAAACGAATTATTAGAAATAAGTTCATTTTTTCTCCTCCTTCTAGTATACTGGAAGTTCATGGTAATCCCTCTTATAAATTTCATTCTGCTTCCGTCTATATTTTCTTACATAGTTAGCCCGGTGGTCTGTCTAATTTAGTATCAGTCTTTTGTTTTTTTGTGAAATAAATAATTATTATTTTCAAAATTACCTCTATATACCCTTTATACCTTTTATTGTAGTTTATAATAAGAGATAAGGATAATCCACTCCATTGCTTAGTTACAACAATGACATCCCAGAACTCCTGCGGATTACTTGTTCCGCTGTATGGCGATGTCCTCGGCAGTGCGGCCATGTCCAAGCCTCCTTCGTTCTGATCGCGCCGTGTGCGGCCATGTTCTAGCCTTCTATGCTCTGATCGCGCCGTGTGCGGCCATGTTCTAGCCTTCTATGCTCTGATCGCGCCGTGTGCGGCCATGTTCTAGCCTTCTATGCTCTGATCGCGCCGTGTGCGGCCATGTTCTAGCCTTCTATGCTCTGATCGCGCCGTGTGCGGCCATGTTCTAGCCTTCTATGCTCTGATCGCGCCGTGTGCGGCCATGTTCTAGCCTTCTATGCTCTGATCGCGCCGTGTGCGGCCATGTTCTAGCCTTCTATACTCTGATCGCGCCGTGTGCGGCCATGTTCTAGCCTTCTATGCTCTGATCGCGCCGTGTGCGGCCATGTTCTAGCCTTCTATGCTCTGATCGCGCTGTGTGCGGCCATGTTCTAGCCTTCGATGCTCTGATCGCGCCGTGTGCGGCAATGTTCTAGCCTCCTATGTTTTGATCGCTCCAAGATTCTTCTAACCTTTTATGCTCTGAACACTCCGTGTATGGACCATGTTATAACCACGAAGCTTGCCATCCCTTATAATATCCTCAAAGTACATTCTGCCCAGCCTGGCAATGTTTTTATTTCCCCGGCTCCTCGCCGGTGATGTTCTCCACGAAGAAAGAAGCAGAAACATTATAATTATCTCCCTTTTCTGGAGCTTTGTCTTCCCCCTCAACCATCACGTAAATAACGCGGAATCAAAATATTCTCTTTTCTTCTGACTATATGACTATGATGATTCCATTGGTTCTCCATGAAGTTCATGAAACTGCGAGTTCTCTACGGAACATCTCGAGGACACTTCCCTTCAAAACTTTGGTAATCATTTAAGATTGTATTCCTCGCGGGCGGCTACAGAGTGTATTCACAATTTTAGTTTTAGAATCAAAAGACACTTCGGCCACACACACAGTAAATCTTTTTATTATCTCGACGTTTCGACAAAAATATTTCGTCCTCGTCAAGAACAAACAATAATTAAAGTATCTGTTCCTGATGAGGACAAAATAATTTTGTCGAAACGTCGAGATAATAAAAAGATTTACTGGCCGAAGTGTCTTCAAATCTAAATTTATGAATGCCGGCCAGGCAGCCTCTATCTCCACAATTTAGGTGTCGTATGGGAGAGAATTATTGGTATTCATACAGAGATACTCTGGGCAACGTGACATACACAACCAATGTCGAGATATAAAAATAAATTTATTGAATTACATAAATGTGCGTCTGCGCTGAAATTCTAATCATTTGCATATCTCACCTCTTCTAATGCATGTTTTAAATTTCAAGTTATTTGCATGCTTCTTTCAGGGTGTTGCATTTACCTTGGCCAGCAGTTTTAAAAGTAATTGTAATATGTATTATTATTATGTATTCGCCGTAATAATATTATTCGCCAAGTAATAAGAAAAACACGAATTTTTGGGACAACCTTATATATACTCTCGGTAATTTTAACACACACATAAATAATAATCTAATAATGTTCATAATTTTATTATAGTGTAAAATATAAAAACTATTTTGTTTTCTCTTAGTATTTTGATTCTCTCCTTTTAAATTAGACCACGGTATTTATTGAAACCACTGAACCACAAATAATTCATTTTTATCATAAAAGCGTGGAAAGATGCTTAAATATTTTTTTTTCAATCTTTTTGAAAGATCATCACTGCAGAGTTGACTTATGTATCTTGTATCGACCAAAAATACCTTGGCAGATCAATAGGATATTGCAGTTCTGGCATCAAAATGGATGGTTTTGCTAGCACTATTTTTGATTATATAATTCCCCACTAAGTATAATGCTATTTAAATATAAACCTCTATTTTATTATAACTATTTAAAAGTTTTTCTTGATAATCATAGAGAGAAATAGAGCTCACCATAATATTTTCTAATTTTCTCTATCTAAAAAAAACTAACAACATATTGTTACGCCAGGTTGTCTTTTAGCAGACTCTTCAGCCTTTATTCTCTCCTCAGACATGTATTGTATCCTTCCAGAACGTGTTTCAACCATCCTACAAGGTTAGATAAGGGAATAATGCGATAACTCTATTTTATAAGTAGCCTTCAGAATCATATATTAATTTCTCACATAGTAGTAACATAAAGGTAACCCAGGCTCCTGGAGTATTTTTCACATCAAAGTTTAAAGAGTTGTATATTCATACAGTGTAACAAAATACAAACGGTGATTTTTTAGTACCTATTCTGTTTATTAAAATAAATAAATTTGAATATATATATTTGAATTTAAAAAAAAATATATGAAGAATAATATTATAAATATTAGAAGGAGCATTAGCCATGATGTAACAATATTAATCTCTTGAAGTAAATTCCCAAAAAAATTCAATAATGTCAGTGTGTTTAATTCTTCTAGAAAACCATATATTTTCATTAAATAAATATTTCCGCCTACAATATTCAGCGTCTTGTGAGGGAAGACATGTTTTCAAGTCATTGCGATGTATATTTTAAACATTTATTCAGTTGATTTCTCAATAAAATATGTTCTCTTGTCAGTCTCTAGTCAAATTTGACCACAATCTTATTGTCTAAAATCTTATATATGAATATAGGCCTTATTGATTATACATTTAGATAGTATTATATCAAGGTGTCCAATAAATAATGGTAGTTCAGAAGCGACCAATTAAAGACACCATATCTAAGCCAAAAATGAGTTTATTTAAACAAAATAGGCACCATTAGAATCACAGCACTTATGTCAACGTGATGGTAATATTTTTTATGCCATTTTCATAAAAGTTTGGTTGTCTTGAGGCCGAAAAATCCAAAAAGGCGTTTTCCACATCTCTCCGGTTGATCAGCCGTTTTCCATGAAAAAAAATATCCATATGCTTGAAAAAATAGAAATAGGTAGGGAACAGTTCAGGTGAATAAGGAGGGTAAGCTAAAATGCATGGCTTTCAAATCTTGACGATACACTTCTGAATTTATTTTTTCGCCACTATTCAAAAATCTGTATTGCAATAATCGAGCATATGACCACCAAACAATGAGTATTATCCGCTTTGGATGCAAGCTTGGTTTTGGGTCCTCATCTTTGTCTAATCACTGCCTTGACCGCTTCCTGTTTTGTCAAAAAGAACCCACCTTTCATCATACCTAACAATTTGTTTTAAAAAAGGAGTCAAATTGTTGCGAGTCAACAAAGAACTGCAAAGACGTCGTTCCAGACGTCGCTGACGTTGAGCATCACTCAAATCGTGTGGGACCCATTGTGGCAATTTTTTTGTTTTGCCAATTTGGTGAAGATGTCTAGCAATGGTTGATTTTGAAGCATTAAGCTCTGCACTTACCTCACACACTGTTTGGGTATTATTGGATTCAATATGAGACTTTAGATCTTCATTTTTAAAGGTTGACCGTCGACCACGACCATCTTGATCTTCAAGTCCGAAATAGCTAACTTTAAATTTCTGAAACTATAGAAGCTTCTCCCCAGGCCTCAATATTGCGTCTAGTTGCCTGGGCGGCCGAACGTCCAAGTTTAAATTCGTGAAGCAAAATAATGCGCAAATTTCTAGGTTGCATTTCTCAATATTTTGAATTATAATTTTTTTATCATTCGTGAAATTTTCGAAAGAATGACTGCACGTTAATGCGTGTGCTTTAGAACAATATATAATTTGCATGTATTTCCAAATTATTTATGTAAATTATTTAATTTCGAAAATGTATTTCCAAAAACGGCCATTATTTATGAGACAACCTGATATATAAACAAAGAAGTATAGGTTATTCTATATCTATTCGAGAAATACCTCCAACTTTGGCCTATAATAGAAGTGGATATCTCAGTTTTAAAACCTTCCTGATTTAAACATTCCAAATTTATCCATTTGAAGTTTTCTATGCGATTGTTCACTTTTACAAGTAGCGCTAACTGAAAAAAAGGCCCCTAAAAGAGTAAAAATTTGCAAAGCATTAAAATAAACATAATGTACTCTTTTTTATGTTCAATTTTCGATGCAATTTAAATTTAGTAAGTTAATAAAATCTAATGTCATTTTATTTTAGAATCTATATTAATAAAATGGAAATTTCATAAGTGGACATCACTAAAAACTTTCGTTACAATGCATCAATTTCAACCAAATTTTCAACATTTATGTAAAACGAGATGGAGCAGGTTTTGCTTAACATCAAAATATATTTCCTAACATTAACATGCGTAACTTCGCTGTTATCGATTAAATACAAAAAAAAAAAAAAATCAACAGAGTTAATTTTATTTATATATAAATACAAAATTAAATTTCAACAGAGTTATTTTTTTTACATACTAGCTAATAATCTCAATCTAAAAAATATTCAAAACAAGCAATTTTAAGATAACACCATATGTAAAACAGTCGGCCAAGAAAACAACAACGATATCACATCTTTCTCACATATTCACACACAATCTTGATTAATAATTAAAACTAATCTTTAACATTGTTTATTATACTTCAACTTTTATTTCTACATTTGTTTTTATATACCCAATTGTTTTATCATGTTTCTAATTTCGCCTAACAAATATACAAATTTATAGTGACCAACATATGCAAATTTTATCTTTGTTTTTATTTAACTTGATATCGTAAACATAACATCCATTGTAAGCATTTTTCTGTTCACCTTCCGTGGTTTCTCTTTTCTCTGATAGTTTTTAGGTGTAGTATATTTTCTTATTACTAGACCACC
Organism: Cordylochernes scorpioides; assembly: GCA_030710605.1. NCBI lineage: Eukaryota > Metazoa > Arthropoda > Arachnida > Pseudoscorpiones > Chernetidae > Cordylochernes > Cordylochernes scorpioides. The sequence continues at coordinate 172,378,900 of CP092864.1, forward strand.
AACATTCCCTCGAGAAAAACCTGGGCGAAGCCGGGTACATCCGCTAGTAATAAATAATATTTTTATATATAATAAAAATCAATATATATATTATTAAAATAAGGGCAATATTTTGTATCAAATATATTTATTAAAATTCGATATTTCAAAAAATAAAAAGGCTGTTCGCCTATCTTCTTCTAGAGCAAATTCTAACTCCTTGTAAGCTTATTTATTATCCGCGTGATGCACGAGAAGTGTTGTTTTATATAACATATGTTGGTGTGTATATTCTAAATATCGAATTTTAATAAATATATTTGATCTAAAATATGCCCATATTTTAATGTATAAAAATTGGAGAGAGAGAGCAATATATATATATATATATATATATATATATATATATTATAATAATAAATAGTTATTTAATTTTATAGTCCAGTTTTGTATTAAGATTATCTTCACTATTATGATCATTTAAATTCAAATTATAAAATTTGTAAAATGTTATTAATTTGTAGATAGAGAGAAAAAAAAATCCTTTACTTCTAATACATCATCAAGTTAATTATATATTTATAATTAATAACAATAAAAATTAACAACGTAACGTCTATTACATCGGCTTTTACACGTCATTTAGACATACTCTAATCCTATATATAGAATAATCGAAGTGAGAATATATATAATAGTTAGAAAAAAGAGAGAAAGACAAAACAAAAAATTGTCAAACTTGTCCCTCTCTTAAGAACCATGACACTTTTCAAACAACTAGTTGTAAATTAGTGAATACTATTTATAAATTAACATGCCAAATTTGTCAACTATCATATATAGGACAAACTTGTAATCCATTAAATATACGAATAAACCTACATAGAAACCACGCTAAAAAATCAATTGGTAATATATATATGAAAGAACACAATCAATTACATACTTTTAACAACTTTAAGATAGAAATACTAGACATATGTCAAAACAAAAAACAACGACTATTATTAGAAAACAACTACATTTATAAACACAACACATTATTCCCTTATGGACTTAACGACGAATTAAACTACACATACAAACCACAAACAGAAGAAATTTCAACCTATGAAATCAGTTGCAAATACAAAAAAAAATGAATTTAAAACTAAACCTAATAAAACTAGAGGTAAAACTACCAATAAATTAGGTTACATTGAATTTGAAGAATTACTGGACCCAAAACAAATGTACACTAACAACTTCGTCGATAAATTTATTAAAACATTATTTAAACTAAATAATAATAAATTTATCAAACTCATAGAATATATTAAAATTCATAATCTGACTAACAGATTAATAGATATCACACACGACATCTTTAAATACAGAAAAATTAAACAAGCTACTAATAACATTAATATTATCATTAAATTTAATAACAATTTATTTAATCATATTAAATTTAATGATATTTTTAATAACCAAATCATCAATAATCTTTTCCCTATAACAAATTTAAATTTCAAAACAATCTGGAGATACAACAAAAATATAGGTAATTTAGTTTGCAATTATAACCAATTTATTAATAATTTGGCAAATTTTAAAAAAATTAAATGTAATTGCAACAACTATATTGAGAAATATAAGTTCTCAGGTCATATATTAACTAGCAATTTTTCTTTTTTAAATCCAGAATATCAAGAAATTTTAAATAAAGGGTATAAATATATACCTCAAATTAAACACAATTATAATAATACAATTAAATCTATATTAAAAGATATAGATATTTTCATAAATAAAACTAGTATAAAATACAGTATTCCAGAATTTACTTTTCTGGAATGGAAACATAATATTAAAAAGGAAATTATAAATTATTATAATAATACACTTAAATACACAAAAGCTAATTCAGACATTCCTTCTTTTAAAGAAAATATAATTAATTTACAGAAGGACTATATTATCACTCCTATAGATAAATGTTCCAATAATTTATCTTTAATTTGTAAAAATCTATACCACGATATACTAAAAAAGGAAATTGATAATAATCATAAATACACTTTTGCTAGAACTACAGGCACAAAAATCAAAAAAGACATCAAAAATGTTGAAAATTCACTAAAAATTTATAATAACCACAAAAATCCAAACATACCAAAGTTCTATATAATTCCTAAACTACACAAAAAAACCTATTTCTTTCAGAACAATCACATCTGGTATAAATTCAGTCATAAAAAATATTGATATACAATTAGCTTCAACACTACAATTTATTATAAATAAATTAACTAATAAATATAATTATAAATTTATCGACTCAAATAAAAAAAATCATTAATTATTTAATGAACAATTGGACAAACATTGAAACAGTACACACATTTGACTTTGAGGACCTATATTCTAAAATAAATTTAAGAGATCTAAATAATAAAATAACCAATTTATTTAATGAATTCATTAATGACAAAATTTTCTACATTAAAATTATTCATAACAGATATAAAACATTTAAATTAGATCTTAAAACAGCAAAAACTCTACTTGAAACATTTTTAAATTTTAACTATATAGAATTTAAAAATAAAATATATATTCAATCAGAAGGCGTTCCCATGGGAACTTCTTCTAGTCCGTTATTAGCCAATCTAATATTGTTCTGGTACGAAAGAGAATACTTTCTACAAAATAATATTAATTGGCAAATATTCCGATATGTAGATGACATAATAATATTTAATAATCCACAGTTTAAAAAATTAATACCTGAAATATATCCTAAATACTTGAAACTTAAGAACAATGAAAAAATTTATAGAAACAAAAAAGTTAACTTTTTAGACTTGAATATAGACCTTACAAATAGTGCTGTTAGAGTTTATAATAAAAAGAGTAATTATAATTTCAATATTATAAAATACTGTAATATGAATTCTAATATATCATTAAATTGCTGTAAGGGTATATATTATGGTCGGTTTCTAAGATTTTATAGAATAAATAATATATTAGATAATTTCATAGAAGATGTTAAAAATTTAAACATGGAATTTATTAAAAACAAATTTAGTATCAAACAAGTAAAATATTTCAACAGTATATCAATTATAAAATATTTTTAAAAAAAATAAATGGAAATATCCATTTATGAAATCAACTTTCTATAATTTCTCTTAATAATAACTAATACAAATTTATAATCTTTAACAGTTAATTAAACTTTGATTAAATAACTGATTAAAAGATTTTTTCACAAGATTTTTAAAGTGTTATAGTATATAGTTCATTTTGTTTAATCTCCAATTTCTGGGGAGGAAAATGGAAGTTAAATAAAAGTGAATTTGCACAATTAATAGCTTTATTAAACTCTTATAATTTGCCTTTTTAAAGGAATATTAAAAGATGAATAAGTGTTGAATCAGTTATTTTGATATAACTAGCTGTAAAGATTATGAAATTCAGCTTTCTTCCCTTAACTATTTTTCCTTTCTTCTTTAATTTTCTTGTTGTTCAAAAAAATTCTAAATAAATTGGTCTAAATTTGAAATGTCCCCCCCCCCCCGCAACATGTGTCAGCCAGAAATAGATATTCACAATGGAGGACGCCGCGGTCGAGGTAGGTTTACAGTTTGAATTTGTTAACACTTGTATCTGTTATATATGTTCATTTAAATATTTCACTGAAACAACTTAATATTAACACATAAAATCCGGTTTAAAAGAGATCTATGACATAATAAAGAAGGGGTGAAATGTCGTTTAGCTTTTATCTGAAGATCTCCGGTCCAGCAGATCTCTTTTTCCAATTTATTTCAATTTAAAGTTTTTTGTGTATGTCTGGTCTACCATTAGGGTTTCAAAACATAATATCCAAAATTATAACAAATGTTAATTCATACTATAGATATATTACTAAATACAACTATTTATAATCATATTATAAAATAAAAAAAACCTTTAAAAATCTTAAAAAAAAAAAGGATAAAATATAAAATTATAAAAAAATATATATATATACTAACAATCTTATCTACCTTCTTTACAAAACTTTTTTTTTTCTTTATTATTAGTTTGATTAAAAGTGCATGGTTCTGTCTTTCTCTCTTTTTTCTAACTATTATATATATTCTCACTTCGATTATTCTATATATAGGATTAGAGTATGTCTAAATGACGTGTAAAAGCCGATGTAATAGACGTTACGTTGTTAATTTTTATTGTTATTAATTATAAATATATAATTAACTTGATGATGTATTAGAAGTAAAGGATTTCTTTTTTTTTTCTATCAATAAATTAATAACATTTTACAAATTTTATAATTTGAATTTAAATGATCATAATAGTGAAGATAATCTTAATACAAAACTGGACTATAAAATTAAATAACTATTTATTATTATAATTAATTTAGATTTAGCTTGCTAATCTAATCAAATCTAATTGATATAAGTTATCATTATTATCAGTTTGCTCCTTAAGTTTTAAAATTAGAATCACTGTTATAATTTTGTTATATAGTTTCTACACTATATATATATATATATATATATTGCTCGATATTCAATATATATATTATTGTAGAGGGTCATGCGCAACGATGACCAATTGGATTTGAGGTAAGAAACAAACAAGAAAGATGCCTCGAAACACAAGCAGGTGGCTTTGATATTAGATGTCTGGAAATCTGACCATCTGTCAGAATTTGGCTCCTTTATTTCGGCGCGGAGTGACTTTTTCCTGCTGCCTGCCTATTTCATTCCGCTGATTGTCTCCTGTGGAAGTAGGAAATTGGCCCCGCTCTAACTTTTATCCCCAAACTAACTCCTGCTGGCTGCTTCTCTCGGAAATATCAGATTTGTTTACCGCGGGCTGTGGAGGAGGTTTGAAAAATAAAATAAGATAATATCAAAGGATGGAGTTGGTTGGTTGTTTTAAGGATTTGTTTTTGAAAGATAGAGAATTGAAGTTGTGTGGTGGAATTCGGGTGATATCTAAGTTTTTAATAAAATATTTATATCTATTATTTTTGTTGGGAATATATTCAGAAATATCGAAGCTATTATAGACGCGTATAATTCTTTTTTAAAATTAAACAATTTCTACTGCCCTTACTGCAATGGAAAAATTAATGGAAGGGCAATTTTCCATTGCAAGGGCAGTAGAAATTGTTTAATTTTTTAAAGATTCGTACGCGTCTATAATAGTTTAGAATTTTAATAACAGATGGCGCGCTAATGCATCATAATATACAGAAATATCTAACGAAGTTATCGATATAACTGAAATTTTATTGCTTCAATACACTATATAACGAATGAAGACATTAAGACGCGAATGTTTCTTTTCACAAATGAATCAAACTTTTACTGTCCTTATTACGATGAAAAAATATTGGAGGGCTTGGCTCATCAGTGGTGAATCCTCCCAGCGGTTTCGCCAATTCAATCCACCAGACCCCTTCTTTAAAGCTCTAATACTGTATTGGATCATTCTGCTTTTATATGCTACACTGGAGGGGGGAATCTTAGAACTGGTATTTAGGCAAACTATGGACATAAGATTTTAGGACACCATTGGATAATGGGCTACCCAGACCGTAGTCTGCACCCCTGAAACTTTAAGGACAGTAAATATATTATATATATATAATCTCGTTTTTATTTCGACGCGCACGTTTAAGGCAAACGCCGTGCTAGGGTTTAAGTAACACGTTACCAATAAATCAGGCACTCTCCAATTACTTAGCTTGTAGTTTATTGGATCCAATAACATAAAAAAGCAATAAATACAATTTTCCAATCATTAACATATACAATTTAACTTATCATTACTGGCCAACGCCATTTTGCATATTTAACAACAATCAAGCCTTTTAACGACTTACGTAACTACTCGTAACAACAATCAAGCCTTTTTGTTCATACACGTGACTAACTTGTTGTGGCCAAAATGAATGAAACATATATACATCAAATAAAAGAAGAGAGAGAATATAGACATATTATATTTCCAAGTTCTAATCTCTAACATTCTCCCGGGTTGATGGACTCCAATCAAGATCTGTAGGGACCACAGGAAGGAGCGCCAGATTGACCAGGGATCTCCTGAGAATGCTTGCTGCAGTCCGAACGGAAACCACCAATCCATCATTCCCAGGATGGAACTCCAGGACTCGAGCTCTCAGCCACTTGACGTGAGGCAATGTTTCCTCTTTGATCAACACTAATGTGTTAACCCAGACATTAGGTGCGAGGGTTCTCTACTTATTGCGTTGTTGTAGACTATTCATGTAATCATGTGACCATCTGCGCCATATGAACTAGAGATAATTTCTTACACTAAGTCTTCTTCCGAGACGTAGGATGACGCGGTGGCCAATATAAAATGGCTGGCGTTAACGCCTGTTGGTTGTTGGGATCTTCCCTCAGGGGATATAAGGGCCTGAAGTTTAAACAAAATTCAACTTGGACGATCACGGTTAGAGCCTCCTCATAGTTCAGCAAATTATCACAGTTGGTACGTCGGTATTTAAGTTCATTTACTATTGCTTTCCATAGCCTACTAAAATAGAGGCTACCCCTGGAGGATTGCATTTCCATTCAGTGCCTTCGTTGGTCAAAATGGCAACCAGGTCATTTAATTGATCCTGAGCCAGATAAAAGGTAGTGCGTATTTTTTTTTTTTTGAAGATCTTACAAAATTGGTTCCTCCATTACTAGAGAGCAAGATACAGCGTACTCTTAGAGCCACAAAACGTTTAAATGATTCCCATATTTTCACGGGGATTCAGTTGGTTTTCTTAGATATGGCGATGAAACATATGCGGCTCCTGAGGCAGCAATAAACAGAGATTAAAATGGTAAAAGAGAAGGGTATTTGATATTTTTGAAAAGTCATGATTATCTATATTTTAGAAAAGTAGAATAAAGATAGATATATAGGTAGATTGGTATTATAAAAACGTATGCGATATAAAAATGTTTCCTAGAAACCCAGTCGTATGCGCCCTACTCCTTCGCTAAGACAAGGTACTTGGTACACTACAACCTTGGTATCCTGCGAGATCTCTGGCTATCCACCTTTCACACGGCAACGTCCATCGGAACAGAGCTGTGGTTCCCAAGAATCTTGTCAAGAGTTCCTCTCCAAGGAATGTTGTCAGAAGAGAATATAAGTTTAATTTTCATTATTTGAATATATGTATAAATATGATATGAAATGTGTAATATATCAATGACTAAAAGATTCAATCATTTCTAATTTTTCCTATCATCTATACAGATCTGAATCACAATTCTTATCAGCATTTGAAATGTTGCCAATTGCGGGAAATAATATTCTGATAAAAATTAACTAAATGACTTACCGCATGTTTTTCTTTAATACATTTATTAGAAGCTTTCGAGTCTTGCTCTTTCGCAACCTGTAGTTAAAATAAATAAAATTTACAGTGAATAATGAAATATTTACAAGATGAATGCAAGTTTTTTTTTGTTTTATTATCCTTATTTACACACACACACCACACACACACACACCAACTTGTATTCTTCAGGTATACATTTCATTCTCATCTATATCAACTATTTATTTTGAATACAGGCTGAGAAAGGGCAAGGTCCGAAAGCTCACAATAAATTTATTTTTCAAAAACTTGCGGTTAGTAATTAATTTAATTCTTATCGATATAACAACAACAACAACAAGCCTTTTATTAAGGCCCTACACAGGATTCGAACAGGTACATAATTGCTTAGAAAAGATGAGTTAGTTATTTACAGATTATCGTTCATTTACATATCCATTTACATACTGGTCTCTTTTCTCAATGTTTCTTATCTTGCGCGGCCCCGTAAAACTTGTACAGGGTCAATGTATTGGATTTATTCTTTGTCGTCCTAGACTACAGAGCTTCCAATGCAAAGAGTAGTTATCTTTTCGATTATTAACTTCAACAGAAAAACATGTGGTTTTCCAGTTCCGAATCGTTATTTTTTATTACAAAATGTACATATTCGGTCAGTTGAGCTAAATATTTTATCGTGGTTTTCTTTAAACAGTATAAAGAGTATTCTTATTTGTGCGATACATATTTTGACTGGTAATGGGAGATCTCTGATCAAATATTGTTCTGCTGAAGAGAGTAGATTTTTATTGCGCGAATACAATTTTGAATTCGCTATTTTTAGTGATCCTCTTGGCGAGCCTGGTTTCTTATCGATTTATGTGTCACCAAAATCTTATTTTTGTCTAACTTTGTCGCTGGAGAAAAATTGTTGGGAGCCACTATTATAGTGATATTTTTATAAAAACACATATATTTTTATCAAAATTCGAAACTATTATAGACGCGTATGATACTTTTCAAAAATAAACAATTTCTACTGTCCTTACTGCAATTAAAAAATTAATGGGAGGGACTGGCTCATCAGCGGTGAAACGTCCCAGCGGTTTCGCCAGTTTAATCTACCATACCGCGGATATATTGCATTTTCGATCTTCATTTTATAGTGATACTGATGCTAGACTCTTGGAATGGGTATTTTAGATTAACTATGTACATAAGCTTTGAGGACAGCAGAATTACATACATTTATAAATATACAATATGCTTCGAGCAATCGCTCTTACGCAAATATCAATTTACGTCTTTTATTATAGCAATTATATTATGATGCATTAGCGCGCCATCTGTTATCAAAATTCGAAATAATTATAGACGCATATGATTCTTTTTTAAAATATCTATCAATATTATCTAGGTAAATTAAGAGAGAGCAATGATATATGAGAATGAGATTTCTTCTTGGAGCAAACAATGGCGGATTGGTATTCCATCAAGATGGCTGAAGGACTTCACGCCACAGAATCCCAAATCCCACTTGTGGCCTCTTCAAGAGTTCTTCTCTCCCAAGTGTCTGTTTACTCTTTCCGGGGCCCAGCTTAATTGAGCCACCATATCGGAGTGTTCGACCCGGTGTATAGGCATTCCTTACGGTGGCATCACGTGAATAATGTATATGAGGAGAGAAAAAACTATATCTATATACAATATAGTGTATACAATATAAGTGATGAGTAAAAATAAGCATATATATTATTCCAGTTGTAGTTAAAGGAATAAATAATTAAAAAGGTTTGTCATGGTAATGAATACCCTTTTTAAAATATAGGATTTTTATTTTATAGAACATATTTTTATTGTTTTTTTTCTATGATTTTGTATATGATGAAAACTCTTAGGATTCAACCGCGGTGAAAAGAGATCGGTGCCAGGTCGGGTCTTTTCAAAAACGAATCTAGCGATAGTTTCGCCCTACCATTTTTCTGCCATACCAATCTCTTAAACCTTAGATGAATAAAAAATGAAAAGAAAAATCTCTGAGGTGAGATGACCATAATTTTGTCACTCAAGACCATCAGACAAACATTCGACCAGCGCTTAATTTTTGTAATTGGAAATTCATTTCCTCTACCTAATGACTTGAAGGATGAGAAGCTTACAAGGAGTTTGAATCCTAGAAGATGGGCGAACAGACTCGTCGAAATATTGAATTTAAAAAATAATTAAAATTTGATACATAATAGGCGTTTTATTTAAAATATATATTGGCCAAATATCAGGGAACAGGTAAATCAACGTTTAGTTGATTTCTGTTCCACTAGATGGCGCTCTGCCATCTAAAAAGCACATGTGCTCCTGGTCAGGATATGCTTTCTTTATTTTTAATATCAACACCTTACCCTTTTTTTCACTTGTTTTTTTTTTTCATGTGTTAAGCGTATTTACGCAAATTTGGCCTTAAATACCTATTTCTTGGTTTCTCAAGAAGCCTTGTGTCGTCAGACTCAGCTTGCCTCTCACCTTGGGACAAATTTTGCTCCTTTCATTCTTTATTCCTTTCCACCCATTAAAAGAAGGTAAATAAAATTAAAATATATAATAATAATAATTGGGGAAAATCTATAAAACATACAATTATAAATTATCTATTTTTAACAACGGGAGATGCGACCTTTATTTTAAAGATCAATTTTCTAAAAAAAAAAAAAAAAAAAGATTCTGTTGAACCAGAAAAAACTAAAATGAATTTAAAGACTGAATCAGCGACGCAGGAAGGGAACATTTTTGTTCAGCACCTGCCTAGGAACCCCTCCGTGGTTACCGGGGAGGGTGGTGAAGATCGCCACAACTGGATAAATGGGTATGAATGCGTAGCAAGGCACAATCATTGGGATGAAACCCTTCCACATGCTAATGCTTACTCCTACCTAACTGGAACAGCTTTCCAATGGTATGAAAACGATTAAGAGACCATCCATAACTGGAAGGAATTCCGGCCTAGATGGAAAATGTATTTGGAAAAAGAGAACCCTCACCTGAGAGAGAGGCTGCAAGTCGATAACAAGCTCAAAAGACAGCACAATTGAGTGGTGAGAGCGCAGAATTCTACATTCAGGCCGTACTGAGCCTCTGCAAAGTATTTGATTCCCAAATGAACCAAGAATATAAAATCTTGCATCTCTTGAAGGGGATAGCGAAGGAGATTTAACATACGCTCCTCCCGAGGAATGGGCACACCACTAAGCAGTTCATCGCCGAGTGTCGCCGTGTTGAAGTGCTCCGTCGTAAGCTAGTGACTCCAACCAGGTACGAACGTCTGATGAAAGTGGCATCTCTCATTGACAATGATGACCGGCCAGATTTGACATCCCTGGTTAGGCAAATTGTCCGCGAGAAGGTATAGAGGACTCTCCTCGAAAAGAGCCAAAAATTGCTACCGTTGAGGAAAGAACACCGGCGCCAATCTCATAGTCTAAGATAAGTCCCTATCAAAAGAAACACCCCAAAGTTTTCAATTCGATATACGAGGCCCAATCTAGAGTTTCCCCTCATAGAATTCAGTGCCCGAATCATAAAGGAAGACGAGACACAAATTAATGGCGCACCACTGGGAAAACAAATTTGTTTCTACTGCGGACGCCCATGTCGCGTCGTCCGCTACTACCGTGATAAATCAAAATGGGAATAAAAATACAAGTAAATACTTGTACATATTCTCAAAGTAGACACGAACTTGGGGTATTTTATAATTCCCAGATCAAATTCCAGGAGCACAATGACGACTCTCCAAAGGACGATCCCAGCTGTTATCGAAGCCCCTTCCCATATTCTTAACGAAAAGGAGGACCATCATCGCCTGCTTGGAGATCCAGCTTCGACCTTCCCGTCAAAAATAAAAACTAATAAATTGACCTATATTTAGGCCGCAAAATTAGAAAATCCCCCTTGTCGACCATGTAAAAATGGGAGAAAACTACATTGGCATGAAAATAGAAAATGAATTAGACGACCTATCAATCTCCCAAGAAGAAGACGTCCCAACTGAAATAGGACATCCTAACAAAGACCAGAAGAGATCCAAGGCCTATCTATTACTGGGTCTCAAGTTCCGAGGATGTAAGTCTCCTGCTGAGTACTGGGTCGATGCTACTTATAGGAGGATCCTATGTGAGGAGGAAATAATTTGATAATATATATTTTTAATTATTTAATTATAATGTATACTAGTGTCCCCCAAAATTAAGGTAACACAAACACTTAATGTTAGTTTCTAAAAAGGTGTATATATAATCGCTTTGAACAAAAATTTGTAGATGGTGTACAAAAATATAACAAATTTGATAAAATAAATTTATTGTTGAACATTTTATTTACAGAGTTATGCAAATTTAGGTTAATTATTTCAAAATTCAGGTAGATGTTGACCAATATTTGATGACTTAATAGGGTGTGTGGTCGTCTCTAACAAGCAAACAGATGTCACAACGATATTTCATGCTGTTTATTATGCAATTAAAGAGCTCTTTAGGCAACAAATACCACTTTTCAACCAAAGCAGTTTTCAGTAATTGGGTGGTTCTAGGTGGGGGTAAACGAGATCCAATTCGTCTCCCCAAGGCATCCCAAATATTTTCTATAGGATTGAGGTCTGGTGATCTGGCAGGTCACTTCATTCTTTGAATACTCTCACTTTCAATATATTCGTTTATCATCAGAGCTCTATGAGAACGAGCATTATCATCCATAAAGATGAACGAGGGTCCGACTCCACCCCTAAAAAATCTTACATAGGGCTCCAGTATCTCGTCTCTGTACCGCTGAGAAGTCAGGGTGTCGCCATCAAACACATGTAGTGGCGTGCGTACGTATAGCATGATACCACCCCAGACCATAACACCTTGGCCACCGTAATGTTCCCTTTCTCTGATGTTTGAGGGATGGTTTCGAGTCCCAGTTTCTCTCCAGATCAGGACACGTCTAGTATCCGTGTTAAGACTAAACCTTGACTTATCACTAAAAAGAACTGGAGCCCACTAATTTTGGGTCTAAGACTAATGTTGTTTGCACCAATTTAGACGATCCCTTTTTTGGATGGCAGTGAGAAGGATACAAATCTTCGTCCTCCTTGCATACATCCCTCTCTCGTCGAGTCTTCTGTAAACTGTTTGCCTTGATATCATGGTTACTGTGGCCGAAGATAGCTCAATCGTTAGCTGTCTGGCTGTCATGGTTTTGTTACGTTTGGCCGTTAACTTCAGATAACGTTCTTCTGATGAGGTTGGGATTCTCGGGCGACCTTGTCCTTCTCTTCTGGAGATGTCTCCTTGAGAATATAATATATTGCTAAAAATGCGACATATATTTATTAAGTTATGATATATGTAGGTTATACGTTTAATTGTATGTGCAGAGTAGCGGCTAACTAAATTATAAATACTCACATAAAAAAATATAAAAAAACTAGTAGCTAACCATTCATAGGTACTCTTCAGCTGATAAATTTTTGCATTAGGTTAAATATATTAATAAAGACTTATGTATGTATATACTATTCAATGTGATAGCAATTAAATAGAATGTTAATTAACATTTTCATATATAAGTTCTGTGACACTTCAATATTTTCAAGAACAAAAGGGGGAAAAAAGAACAGAAATATTCTTGGAAGATATGATTCGTAGTCACAGATTAATAATTATGAGAGTCACGAAGTATCTGATGTGTTTGGTTGTGGCAGAAGCCGATGTCCCAAATTAAGACCACCACCGCTGTGTGTGATGGAGGGAGGTAGAGAGAGCGATGGGCCAGGCTGGGATAATTGGGCCCATCAGGCTGCCGAGAGCGATGGCCGCGATTTGGTGGATATGGATGGGAGGAAGCTGGCGACGTAGCCCAGGTGGTCAGCTGACAGTGCCATCTGTCAGAGCCACGGTCCACCCAGCGGTCAAGGCATAATCTAATAACCACCAACCCTTGAACTACCACACCAATAGAACGTCCATCTCACTGCACATTTCTTGATCACGAACGATGTCCCGTGCAACTCTTGCTAATAAGCATAGCAGCTTTCATGCTCGACGTTCTCTTCAATATTAAAAAATTATACTTTAATAGAGTAAATAAAATTTAAACGTAAAATCTAGATATACATGTACGATAAAGCGTTTATTTATCATGCATATGTATGGATATATCATTTCCTAATTATTATTTCAAATCTAAATGAGCGAGGTTGTTTTACTAATCAAAACTTTCGATAGCAATCCCATGTCCAATAATCTTGAATCTAAAAAAAACTATGATAAAATTAATAGAAGAAGAAATGCAAGTTGGGGTGAAGAGCTTCTTTATATTGTCACGTAGAAAATTAGGAAAGGCAAACTTCAGATGACACAGCAATTTATTTAAGGCACAAGCACAAATTAAAATTGATGAAATACAAGAGAAGCAATGAGAGAAGTTTACGCAGAGTAATAAAACATGTAAACATCAAAATTAATAATATATTTTTAAAAAACTTTTTGCTACAATATATAAAGATATAAATAAAGCTCTTCTATCCCCGACTTGAATTTCTTCTTCAAAAGTGAATAGGGAGATTAACGTTGTCTTAATTAAATTAATGTTTCTGAACATTCGAATCCGAAGCCCTCTAGTGAGTTTAGCTATTTCTCAGAATCTAGACAAGGTATTGTGCTCTTCTTTTCTTGTAATTACAAATCCGCGAGAAAGGCATTATTATTTACAGTATGTATTCGGGCCAGGCAATTTTTTAAGCACGGATCATCAGTCAACACTTTGAGGCATAAAACAATGTTCTCGAGACAAAAAGACATCTGACAGATCGCGTTCGTTGCAACGAAGACTTTTGAGTATAAATTAAGTTGCTCAGAGAGACGGAAAACCAAGAAGACCTATCAAGACCGATCCGCCCTAGACTGATGAGGGCCATTAGCCCTAAACAATGGTCTCTAGATTGAGTATTTTCAGTTTGCTAAAGCTGGTGTTGTGGCTTTGTCTCCGACCCGAGGCCGCTAGTTTGCGGCGAAGGTCAATAGAAGGCGTCTAGTTTTGACGTTTAATTTGACAGGAGAGGAGCCCTATGCTTTTTTATATCAATTTTCTCCCGGAAATTTTTTTATCTATAAATCCAGCATTTTTAGCCAAAGAGGTCGATGGTATTGGACAACGATGATTCGACACTAGTCAATAACGACGAGATGCTATTGAAACTAAATAAACTAATAGATTATTCAGTAGTTGTTACTCTTTGATATACGCTACATTGGTTCCTTATTATACTACTCTGATCAAAAAGTTTCGACACTTTGCTCATAAGTTAGGAAAAAACTTTATTATTCTACCAAATTAAAATTGTCCCCTTCAAAGTAGTCCCCGTTGGCCGCGATGCACTTCAGCCACCTTTTTTTTCCAGTCGGCAAAACACCTCTGGTAGTCTGTTTTCGGGATCGCCGTCATGGCCTTCTTCGATTCCACTTTGATCTCTTCTATGCTCTGAAATTTCCGACTCTTTAACTTTTTTTTTTGAGCTTTCCAAAAAGGAAGATGTCGCAGGGGGCCAAATCGGGACTGTAGAGGGGTTGGGGTAACACAGAGGTTGAGTGGTCCTGCAGGAACTTCGAGATTTTGAGGGTTGTGTGCGCCGGCGCGATATCGTTGTGGAGGATCCACGACTTGCTCCTCCACAGCTCCGGCCGTTTCTGTCTGATCGCTTCCCTCAATCGCCTCAAAACTTCCAGGTAGGAGTCAGCAGTTATTGTAGAACCTTGTTGTTGAAATTCATGATGAACGATGCCCTGGTAGTCGAAGAACACCGTCAACATGACCTTGACTTTGCTGGGAGCCTTCCTCGATTTCTTTGGTCTCGGCTCAATTTTGAAGCGCCACTCCGATGCCTGTTGGGTAGTTTCCGAATCAAAGCCGTAAATTCATGTTTCGTCTCCAGTAATGACCCTCTTCAGCAATTCGGGGTCGTCGGTTGTCGCTTCGAGATTGAGACTGGCCGCTTCTTTCCGGGCGTTCTCTTGATCAAAAGTCAAATCTTTGGGAACGAGAACGGCGTTGAGTCTTCTCACTCCCAAAATGTCCTTCATTATCGATTGAGTCGACACGAATGATATCCCTGCTTCTTCGGCGACCTCCCTGACAGTTATTCGTTGGTCCTCACGCACCAGTTCCAACACCTTGTCTACTTTTTCAGGCGAGGCTGATGAGGACTGTCTCCCAGAACGCTCGTTGTCGGCGGTCTCTTCCCGACCCTCCTTGAAGCGCTTGTACCACTCGAAAACTCGTTTTCGGCTCATGACGGCATCCTCGTAGGCTGTTTGCAACATCCAAAAAATTTCGGCACCCTTGAATCCGTTTTTCACACAGAACTTGAAGCAAATTCGTTGATCCTCCATTTCGGTGACTAACGAATCGAAGCACGGGCAAAATAGCTTCACTTCGAACAGCCGCTGCTCGCACTGTTGTGGCGCGTGATTTTTGAAAATTGGCAGGTCTCCAAGCCCAGGGCGACGCTTGCGTTTGCCACAAACCGGGAGAAAATATATTGAGTTTTCAGGATTTTATGAGCAAAGTGTCGAAACTTTTTGATCAGAGTAGTATTTGTTGTTTGAACGCCTGAATGTCATTTCAACTGAATTCAGTTTTTTTAAACACTAGTCAAATTGTTTTCTACATGTGGATATATCTATTGCGAAACAATAAACATAAGAGTATAAGTAGACGCATCAGGCACAACATGAACGTCTCTCCCATACCTGTCATTTTAGAGGATGTAGGATATTTTAGAGAATATTAAAATAGGCCTGTCTAAGGTTTGAAGACTGAATAATCAAAATTGTTTTATTCTTATTTTTTTTTTTGCAAGAATCGGGTGCCATTGGAGCTTTTTTTTTAAATCAGAAAAAAGTGTCCAATGCAGAATTCAACTCCATGTCGTAACGGTCGAAAACCAACGGTTTAGACCATCCTTCCACCGACCCCTGAGTTGGTCTGTGTATCTTTACACAGTAACCTGAATGAAAATCTGTAAAAATACTTTATTTATGGTAATAATATTTATTGAATAGAACCGACCCCAAACTAAACGCTCCACCCAGTTATAAAGAGTAAATTTCCCTTCACTCTGAATCGCTTTTAACCGTTTGCAATTGTCGGTACACCTTAATGTTTTTAAAACATACGTTTTCCCCGATTACTTCCTTTGAACGAATGTCGATCATTATTAACAAAATATTAACAATATCTGAATGCCCCTCCGAAACTTTAATTATTATGTAAATAACAACGTGATTTAGTTCAAGTCACATACGATAAATAGAGGCGAATTGCCCTTCATAATATTGGGACAATAAAAATTTATATTAAATACAAAATAAACAGTTATTATATTTATATATAATAATATGGATTGCTCTCCATCTTCAAAATTGATGAAATATATTTTTAATATAAATATTGATCATAGCTTTTTATAAATGTTTGAGCTTATTTTATATATCAGTAAGTACATTTGAATCGTTAAATATACGAGGGGTGTCCCATAAGTCCGTGGCCCGACCATGAGAACGAAATATAAGAAACTGATAAATTTTACCATATATACTTTAAAGCCTTGTATAAAGATATGTAAATTTTAAATTTTTTACAACTAACCGTTTTTTGTTATAGGTTCTGAAAGAGGACAAGAAACAGGAATCATCTAAAATGTAGACAAACGAGATTCGTGCTGTAATAAAATATCTTTGTAAGAAAGGAATGTCGCCGAAGGAAATCTATGAGTATATGGTGGATACATTAAGGGAAGAATCTCCTTCCTATAACACAGTAAAAATTGGGAAGCTGCGTTTAAATTAGGGAGGATCAGCACCGAAGACGAACATCGACCAGGAAGACCTGTTGAGTCAGTTACTCAAGAAAACATCGACAAGATACATGATTTGGTTATGTTGGACAGAAGAATGACAGTTCGTCAGATAGAAGAGACCTTGGGTATTCCAAAAACAATAGTGGATCGGATCATGAGAGAACACTTGGGCCTCAGGAAGCTTTCTGCCCGTTGGGGTCCCAAACCTTTGACACCCGATCAAAGGCTGTAAGGAGAAAATTATCTTCGAACAATATTGCGTTATTTGAAGCCAATCCAGTGGAATTTGTTAATAGATTTGTTACCATGGATGAGACTTGGGCCCATCACTTTACACCAGAGTCCAAGCAACAATCCATGCAATGGAGACACTCCGGTTCAACTCACCCCAAGAAAGCCAAGACAGTTCCATCAGCAGGGAAGGTTATGGTGTCTGTATTTTGGGATTCCAAGGGTGTACTTCTTCTAGACTTTCTGAATAAGGATCAAACCATCACTGGCAATTATTATGCAAATCTTGTGAAGCAACTACGAGAAGCTATTAAAGAAAAAAAAAGAGGAAAGTTGTCCAGGAAGATTGTTTACCATCAAGACAATGCTCCAAGTCATCGGTCGCTGCAACCATGGCTGCTATTTATGATTCTGGCTTTGAACCTTTACCACATGCACCCTATTCACCAGATCTAGCTCCGTCTGACTGCCACCTATTTCTTCATTTGAAAAAATCACTTTCTGGCATTCATTTTAGGTCAGATGAAAAGGTCATTGATGCTGTAACCTCATTTTTTGAGTCACTTGAAACATCGTTCTTTTTGGAGGGCATAAAAGCATTAGAACATCGCTGGAAAAAGTGTATAGACCTTAAAGGGGATTATGTTGAAAAATAAATCATAATCATTTTACTAGTCATTTTCTTATATGTCGGGCCACGGACTTATGGGACACCCCTCGTAGAATAGATCTTTCCAACGATATATTATTTCAATTTTTGATGAAATAATAGAAATATTTCCTTTTCTCTCCATTGTTAATGAGACAACCTTAGTGATGAGAAATTACGAAGCTATCTTACAAAGCTTTTTGAGTGGCAAAACTCTTAAAATATTTTATATTATATTATAAATAATTTGCCAATAGAAATGATATAATTGGAAGTACTTTGAAGCGCCAAAATAATCAGATATTAAATAAATTCCTTTCGCGGCTCATGAACAAAAAGAATCTGATAATATTTTGTGATAACTATGGACGACTATTTGAAAGGTGAGAGTTATTCATGTTTTATTGTGAAAAGAAGAATACTAACAATTTAACATTGATGAAAATAATTTCATGTTCTTCTCAATTTTCTCCAGTTATAATGCATCAGGTGATGGTCCGAAAAATTTCATGACATCTTGCATGAACTTAATGGAGCGGCTAGACCGCCGGGAAATCAAAATGTGAAGACTGGCTGTAATAAATGATTTCAAAATGGCTAGAAGAAGAAAGAAAATGATATCGAAAGCAAGGTGTGATAGAGGACAATCAAAATATGAAATTTGTTTTTACTTTAAAATGTAAATTTGAAAAAAGAGATATTCGAGTACATTAAAGTGGCCAAGAAAAAATTCGATAGAAATTCAAGGCATCCTAGAAGAATGACTTCTACTAATTTAAAAGAAAAAAATATTTAAAAAATGACTCTTGTTCTGTAGACACGAGCGAGAAGGGAACAAAAGGAAAAGTTGGTTCAAAAGATAAAAATATATATATATATATATCTTGAGCTCGGCAGAGATACAAGTGAAATAAGGAACAAAATTGATGTTGTTGTTATATATTAAAAAAATATATATATAAGACAAAAAAAAAAAACGAAGAGAAATGAATATCAATATCTAAATGTTATTGATAGAGGGGGGAAAAAGCTCATTCCTGGCGTGATCTAAGAAAAAAAAAATTATATGAATATTGAATCGAAAAAAATATTTGCATGGATTACATGGGGTAAAGAAAGCGTTTGGGGTCACCTGTTATGGCCTGACTGTCTAGCTAGCTTAACTACCTTGTGGGGTCTACCCGGCTAGCTAGCTGAACTACCCTGTCGGGGTCTAGCCGGCTAGCTAGCTGAACTACCCAGTCGGGGTCTGACTGGATGGGTAGCTGAACTACCCTTTTGATGTCTGAGTGACTAGCTAGCTGAACTACCCTTTTGGTGTCTGAGTGACTAGCTAGTTCAACTACCTTGTCGGGGTCTGACTGGCTAGGTAGCTGAGCTACCTTGTCGGGGTCTGACTGCTAGCTAACTGAACTACCCTGTCGGGGTTTAACTGGTTAGCTAGCTGAACTACCTTGTCGGGGTCTGACTGGCTAGCTAGCTGAACTACCCTATCGGGGTCTGAGTGACTAGCTAGCTGAACTACCCTTTTGCTGTCTGAGTGACTAGCTAGCTGAACTACCTTGTCGGGGTCTGACTGGCTAGGAGCTGAACTACCCTTTCGGGGTCTGACTGGCTAGGTAGCTGAACAATCCTGTCGGGCTCTGACTGGCTAGCTAGCTAAACTACCCTGTCGGGGTCTGAATGACTAGCTAGCTGAACTACCCTTTTGGTGTCTGAGTAACTATCTAGCTGAACTACCTTGTCGGGGTCTGACTGTCTAGGTAGCTGAACTACCCTGTCGGGGTCTGACTGGCTAGGTTGCTGAACTACCCTGTCAGGGTCTGATTGGCTAGGTAGCTAAACTACCCTGTCGGGGTCTGACAGGCTAGCTAGCTGAACTACCCTGTCGGTGTCTGACTGGCTAGCTAGCTGAACTACCCTGTCGGGGTCTGACTAGCTAGATAGATGAACTACCCTGTCGGGGGCTGACTGGCTAGCTAGCTGAACTACCCTGTCGGAGTCTGACTGGCTAGATATCTGAACTACCCTGTCGGGGTTTAGCTGGTTAGCTAGCTGAACAACCCTGTCGGGGTTTAACTAGTTAGCTAGATGAACTACCCTATCGGGGTCTGACTGGCTAGCTAGCTGAACTACCTTGTCGGGGTCTGACTGGCTAGCTAGCTGAACTACCCTGTCTGGGTTTAACTGGTTAGCTAGCTAAATTACCCTGTCGGGGTCTGACTGGCTAGCTAGCTGAACTACCCTGTCGGGGTCTGACTGGCTAGGTAGCTGAACTACCCTGTCGGGGTCTGACTGACTAGATAGCTGAACTACCCTGTCGGGGTCTGACTGGCTAGATATCTGAACTACCCTGTCAGGGATTAACTGGCTAGCTAGCTGAACTACCCTGTCGGGGTCTGACTTGCTAGCTAGCTGAACTACCCTGTCGTGATCTGACTGGCTAGCAAGCTGAACTACCCTGTCGGGGTCTGAGTGACTAGCTAGCTCAACTGCCTTGTCGGGGTGACTGCTAGCTAGCTGAACTACCCTGTCGGGGCCTGAGTGACTAGCTAGCTGAACTACATTGTCGGGGTCTGACTGGCTAGGTAGCTGAACTACCCTGTCGGGGTCTGACGGGCTAGGTAGCTGAACTACCCTGTCGGGCTCTGACTGGCTAGCTAGCTGAACTACCCTGTCGGGGCCTGAGTAACTAGCTAGCTGAACTACCCTTTTGGTGTCTCAGTGACTAGCTAGCTGAACTACCTTGTCGGGGTCTGACTGGCTAGGTAGCTGAACTACCTTGTCGGGATCTTACTGGCTAGCTAGTTGAACTACCCTGTCGGGGTCTGACTGACTATCTAGCTGAACTACCCTGTCAGGGTATAACTGGCTAACTAGCTAAACTACCCTGTCGGGGTCTGACTGGCTAGCTAGCTGAACTACCCTGTCGGGGTCTGACTGGCTAGCTAGCTGAACTACCCTGTCGGAGTCTGACTGGCTAGCTAGTTGAACTACCCTGTCGGGGTCTGACTGGCTAGCTAGTTGAACTACCCTGTCGGGGTCTGACTGACTAGCTAGCTGAACTACCCTGTCAGGGTATAACTGGTTAACTAGCTGAACTACCCTGTCGGGGTCTGACTGGCTAGCTAGATGAACTATCCTGTCGGGGTTTAACTGGTTAGCTAGCTGAACTACCCTGTTGGGGTTTAACTGGCTAGCTAACTGAACTACCCTGTTGGGGTCTGACTGGCTAGCTAGCTAGCTGGACTACCTTGTCTGAGTCTGACTGGCTAGCTTGCTGAACTACCCTTTCAGGGTCTAACTGGATAGCTAGCTGAACTACCCTGTCGGGGTCTTACTGGCTTGTTAGCTAGCTGAACTATCCTATCCGCATATTACTGGGGCAAAACTCAGGAAGCAATTGGTGCCGTATGGGAGGTCTTGACAAAATCCAAGATGAACTCTTTAAATGCAGCAATGAAATTATTTGATTCGACAATCTTGCCTAACATGCTATATGCCGCACCCTTTTAGGCAATTGACAAAAAAAGTAGTTGACCAAGTTCAGAATATCACTCTAAGACGCAACCTGGATTTACCAAAATATACTCCGGGTTCATGCTGAGAATGGAGTGCGGACGAGTATTACTGGAAGTTGTCATTATTAAACATATTCTGAGATTTTAGGTGAGGATCATGAAAATGGAAGAGAACAGGTTGCCTTGTCATTGTTTGGAACACCTCTGGACATTGCATAACCACGAAAGAGCCGCCTACAAATTTGTTGAAAACTTGTCAAATATTTATTAGATTCAAGGGGCTTTTCCTTTTTAAAAGGTTGTACCGACTACACTGTTATACAGGCCAAAATACCCGGTATTATCCGAATGGCAACTGAACAAAGCATTCAGAATGACAAAGCGCAAATCCTAAATACTCTCATTATAGTCACTTTAAACACTTGATAAAATTCAATAACAGCAGAATTATATCTACTCACAAATACTCCTCTGGCAATTAAAAAACCTTTTGCCCAACTTAGACTCCTATTGGTGTTATTCCCAGAAAATCGATCAAAGCGCTGGAAGACTGACTGTCCTTTAACTTGTGATCTGTGTAATATCAGAATACAAGATGAAATCATACATACAATATCTGGTTGCTTTTGCTTAGAGGAACAAAGAGGGTAACTCTGGAGTGATTTATCCTTGTCTCAATCTGATAGTCAACAAATATACAAGGTATGTCCCATAAGTTCCCGGACTGGGTCCATAAAAAAATGAAAAATGTAAATAAATTTGACAGTTTATTATAGAAAAAATATCTGGCAACACGGTGGTACCAATATCGAGGCGGTACGTGCGCGCGCGCCAAAGTTATTCTAATTTATTTAAAGGTTACACCTTGCGCTGCGGCGATTTTACGATGGAACAAAAATTGAAGCAGAGGATTTGCATAGAATTTTGTGTTTAACTTCAAATATCAGCAACCGACACTTTTGAAATGCTTAATAAAGCATTCCCCAATAACGCCCCAAAGAGAACAACTGTTTTTGAATGGCATTCTAGATTTAAAGCTGGCAGAATTTCCATTGAAGATGATCCTCGTCAAGGACGCCCAACATTTCAAAGGACTGATGAAAATGTGCAAAAAATCACCGATATGATAAAAGAAAATCCTCGAACCACTTTGCTGGAGCTAGAGCAAGACACAGGCATCTCTAAAACAACGATTGGAAGGATCGTAACCGAAGATTTGAAGCTCAAAAAGACTCCTGCAAAATTCATCCCAAGATTCCTCACTAATGAGCAAAAACTGTGTCGGCTTGCAACCTGTGAGGACATGCTGGAAATGACAAGAACGGATCCGGAATGGAAAGACAAGATAATCACAGGCGACGAGACATGGGTCTATGGCTATGACCCTGAAACCAAGCGTCAATCTGCCGAGTGGAGAGGTCAGGGTGAGCCTAGACCCAAAAAATCCAGGATATTGAAATCCAGAAACAAGGTGTTGCTGGTCGCCTTTTTGGATAACAAGGGCATTGTTCATCACGAGTATCTTCCTGCAGGCCAAACAGTTATTAAGGAAATGTATTTGAGCATTCTTCGCCGTCTAAGGGAAGCGATTCGAAAAAAAAGGCCAGAAAAATGGACTAATGGTGACTGGATCCTACACCATGACAATGCCCGCCCTCACACAGCGCACTTGGTGACGAGTTTTTTGGCGAAAAACGGGACAGAAATCCTACCTCAACCACCCTATTCCCCAGACATCGCACCAAATGACTTTTTCCTGTTCCCCAAACTCAAAGCAGTTCTAAAAGGAAGACATTTTGACACAAGGGAAGACATAATAGAAAAATCGCTGCTGGCATTGAAGAGCATTCCAAAAGAGGCCTATAAAAACTGTTTCGAGAATTGGGAGAAACGATGGCGCTGATGCGTTGAAGCAAGGGGGGATTACTTTGAAAAGTTTTAATAAAAATTTTTTAAAAAATCTCACCTTTTTTTTTATGGACCCAGTCCGGGAACTTATGGGACATACCTTGTATAACTGGATGAATTCAATGATATTTAATCAAGGTCTTCTTTTTGGTTTATAAAAATTCTACAAGGCCGCAGTCACCTTTCGGAGGAGATTAATAGAATCGCCGAATGTCGCGAGCCATTTGGATGAGGAAAGCGAAGACTAGAACGCGGCTGATTCCACACTATCCTTTTCAGTGACACGCTAACCTTGACGTATGCACGAAAGAACGTGTGGCCACTGGACATGCGTCGGACCTGTAGGCTGTGGCTGGGTGCTGCACTGCCTGGAGTACAGGAACCCCATCTATGCTTCCTTTCTTCCTATGGGAATCTGTATAAGAACGGTGGTCTTTATAAAGCTGTGTTATTGTGTATTTATAAGTATTTTACTACTTATTGTATCAAAACCTTTTCTAAAATCTATGTTCGCTGCATAAGTTGAATTAGGTCTATTTGGCATGAAGCAATGTAATTTGTTGAAATTCTCTGCGCTGAACCCGGGGATTCACGTAAAAGAATGTGCCACAGCACAGCTCCAATACCATTATATTCAGGATTGCTCATTTGTCTGAGTTTGCCAAAACTGATGTTATGCCGCATCTTGATCGGTGCTTGATATGTTTGAGAATAAGGGGCACTCCGGCCATAAATATTTTTAGTTCTTCGATATTTTATAAAACTATATTGTCCTCTCGTCAGAATGCAAATAAAAATATATTATACAAGACTTCTATGGTTCATTAATAGTAAAAAAATCGATATCCATAGATAAAGCAGTGTACTCTGGGCAGTTTCTTATCAAATCAAGCTAAGGCAGTGAATCGCATACAGCTTGCTAACCAAATCAATCTGAAGCAGTGTATCGTATGCAGCTTTCTTACCAAATAAAGCTAAGGCAGTGAGTGTATCGCATACATCTTACTTACCAAATCAAGTTGAAGCAGGGTATTAATGTGTAACTTGCTTACCAAATCAAGCTGAAGCAGTGTATCGTGTACATCTTTCTGAATCAGCGTATCGAGTACAGCAATCTTGAAAGTGATGTGGTAAGAACGCTCTCATGCAGTCAAGGGAGGTCCATAAATACTCGGCTGGATGTAGTGCACCATGGGCCGCCTACAGGATATCTCAAGGCCGATAAGGCCAGTGATTGATCCCCGCCAGATTGGCATCAAGGAAAGCAAGATGGACCGCCTCTGGTGAAACAATCACCCCTTCAATCTCCGCTCTCTTTCACTTTCACGGAATTAATAAAATTTTCATAAGTGCAGTTTCGTGATGAGTTTTTCAAAGTTGAAATGTCTTGATTTGTGAATAATATCCTTTATCTTCCTTTTTAATCATATGAAATATTATATCATAACCTTTATATATATCCTTGGATCGCTCTGAAGCTGGTTTCTCTTTTCTCCTCATCTCTCTCTTCACTTCTCTACTACATCAGATATTCTCTAATGTAAGGGAATACTTCAGGATACTTGATAATTAGTAAACAATACACAGACACTTCGGCCAGAATTTTTTTTCTAGCCTAAATGTCTCATATTTAAGAGAAAATAAAATCTTTTCTGGTCGAAGTGTCCCTTATTTAAGAGAAAATAAATATCGGCCAGGAAAATACTATCTTCAAGATAATACACAAAGAATTACACATATGTAGAAGATGTAACGATGAAACGCGCTTTCAATTTTTTTAAAATGAAGAACTAAATTCTACACTTAGTGAACTCTTGGAAATGAAAAAGATTTGGGAAGGCTTGACTCATCAGTGGAGAACCTTCCCAGCGATTTCGCCAATTTATATATTATCGCTAGAAAGATCCATTCATGAGCCAAGCTTTCGCAATTCTTTATTCTATTTTGTTCATAGATATTAGTCTCTTAATTTTAAAAAACCAATAGCCTTGAATAGTTCTATCCTATATATACTGAATAATGTGAAATTATAATTGATAAGGAGTGCTATACTGAAAAAAGGAAAAAGAAATAAAAACTTTCAAGATATATAAAAACAAATAATACAAGGAATCGCACTGCTTACGTTTCAAGCATAGATATAAAGCTCTATTAAATCTCAGAAAGAAAAACTATTTTCGAGAAATTCACGGACTACTGGACCATGCTCGAGATGCGGCTACTTTCTGGAAAACGATAACCTCCTTCAAGGAAATAAAGCTATATACAAGGAAATATCTCAATCTGAGTGGTATCAGCGCTATGTTAATGTCTTCGAAGAATGTAGAAGTAAATTAGCGGGGAATTATTGCCCCCACACCAACTAATTTCAAACTACTCATGGACAAAGCTAAAGGAAGTTGAAAGCCTTAATGTCTCCGGTCGCCTGTTTTTTGAAGGAGACAGAGGCAATTTTGTTAACATTTGGTTATCTCGTGTGTCTTCAATAAAGGTCACTGTGTATCAAATATCTTTCAGAGTTATTGTCTGAATCCCGATATACATACTAAAAGGTACAACTCCCTTAAGTTTTGTCAATGAGTGTGAAATATGTGATATTCATAACTGAAATAATCACGGAAATTTTGTCACTTAGCTGATAACAAGGCTAGCGGCATAGATTATATCCCAAATGAGGCGTTAAAGACTCTGCCCAATGAAAATATATAATAGCTTAAAATATATTTACAATAGAATTCTAAAATCCCGTTTAATCCCCTTATCACGGTCTAAGACAACCATCTATAAGAGTGGTGAACGGGATAACCCAGTTAATTATCGAGGAGGAATTGCACTTATTGGTAATATGGCTAAACTCTTCACATCAAATTTAAAATCACGACTCTGCAACTGGATTGAAACCAGGGGAATAATACCGGAAGATCATTCCGGATTCATAAAAATTCATTTTTGCCTAGATCGTATACATATAAGAAAAAGAAGAAAATGATATGCTTTTTTCGTTTACTTAAGACATTCTTTCGATACAGTGCCTCAGGCTTTGCTATGGAGGAAACTGGCTGATTTGGGTCTGAATTCTGGGTTCATTAGGCTGATGAAGAATTATTTAAAAAAAAATTCAATTGCGGGAAGATGGAACGGTCGGCTCACTGATTTTTTTAGAATTCGCTCTGGAGTAGGGCAAAGAGAGCCTTCGTCACCTTATTTATTTATACTTTTGAATGATATTATAGATCTTTTTGGTCCAGATAACTCTGATCAATTCAAAGTTTTTCCGCATCAATGTAATTGCTATAATAAATTGTCATGTCGATGTTGCTGAATGCCGCTCTCGTGTGAGCAAATGAACAGAGCAAACAGATTAACCAAATACTGGATGTTTTCCTTGGTTGCCTACTGAACTTACCAAGATATACACCAGGATTTATCTTTCAGATGGAATCGGGACGGATTTCGCTGATGAAGCTGACTATAAGGCTGAAATTTGAACTCACAAGAAGAAAGCATGCGACAAACGCCAAATTTGCTAATATGTAAGATAAAGATGAACTGAAGCGAATGGCCATACACTAGGGAGCTGTGCAGCGATGCTGATTGCTATCGTGACGCATATTGAATGATCCATTAAGATGGACCTCAGAATCCCGCTATTATACGTACCGAGCAACAATAAAGCCTGGCAGCAGAAGACATTATTCCCAGTTGATAGCTTCAGAGAGACATCACCAGCGATTTAAAAAACGGAAGGATGGTCAAATCACCTTTATGGCTCACCACATCAATCGCTCTGACCTCTATATGCATTTTTTTGTGAATAGTGGAGGCAAGATGGCACTGTCAAACCACTAGAGAGGATCGTGCTCCACACCTAACTGATCCTTCAGTGATCACCACAGTTTGGTCTCCTGCATGTTCAAGAATCATATAAATAAACCTTGCGGATGATAATTGTGATCTCAGCGTCCGTTACGTGCCCTACCACTGACACCTAAACACAGGCTCCTTCTTAATTACTAATAGAAAGAATTACCAAATATTATTTCTTTGAAGAGATAAAAACTGATAACGACGAGTTTCTTTATTGAAAAGATATAATCTTGGGGAGAGATTTCGGACGATAACTTCCTTCAACAACCTGAATACGAATACAAGTTGTATTCAGCTTGTTGAAGGACGTTATTGTCTGAAAACTCGCCAAGCGTCTGAATTTTCAATTAGAAACTCGTCGCCGTTATTTTTTTTTATCTTCTTAGAGAAGCTCATTCGTTTATCTTGGAACGCTACTGAATATCATCAACAGTGTTTAGTAATAACTGTCACTTTGTGTTGTGGTCAGATTATGATCGTATACGGATTTGGGGACCTCCAGGTTCCAACAGTCGCTGTCGAACGTCTTGTTTGACGAACTGCGGGCATCATGATATGGGATGCCATCACATACGATAGCCGTACCTCCCTTGATGTCTTCAGTGGCACATTAGCAAGCCAGTGCTATGATGTCATAATGTTCCGTAGATTCCCTTCTTGTCTGGGGTTTATGTAGCGGTTCTCCTACAGAATAATGGCCTGTTGCATACTGAAAATATTTCCCTGGACATGGTGTTCAGACTCTTCTATGGCCTTCCCGTTCTCCGGATATTCCCTCCATGTGTGGGACCAGCGGAAACACCAGTTACTACGGTATAGTACGGAATTGGAGGCCTCCGTTAACTAAATTTGAATCTATCTTGTTCCTGATTTACATGCAT
The DNA here is from genome assembly GCA_030710605.1 of Cordylochernes scorpioides. Lineage (NCBI taxonomy): Eukaryota > Metazoa > Arthropoda > Arachnida > Pseudoscorpiones > Chernetidae > Cordylochernes > Cordylochernes scorpioides. The sequence goes on from CP092864.1 coordinate 172,407,179, forward strand.
CCAAACTAATGACGACATCTTATTGATTATGACAAGTATTCATCAAAAATACAATTCCATTCTTTTTGTCGACCTTTGGTTCTTTGGACGTGTTTGGTTTAAATTTAAGAATATATTTTGAAAACAAATAATTTCAATCCGCTGTTTTTTTGGCGTTTTAATTTTATTATCTTTATGAATGTATACCCCAACGGCACAAATGTATTTATTGTTTGCGGAAGAGCATTGCTCGATGCAAATATTATATATTTTTCTACTGTCCTAAAAGATTATCTCCATAGTTTTCTTAAATGCCATTTCTAAGATTTTACCTTTCAGCGTAGCATATATAGGCAGAATGATCCAATACAGTATTAGAGCTCTAAAGAAGCCGTCTGGTAGATTAAATCGGCGAAACCGCTACGAGCCTAAGTGGGAGGTCTTTGATATCGCCGATCATCTGTTTTTTGAAAGAGGCAGAGGCAATTTTGTTCACACTTGGTTATCTCGGGTGTCATAAAGGTCTTTGTGTATCAAATATCTTTTAGTATTATTGTCTGAATTCCGATATGCATGTTAAAAGGTACAGCTTCCCATAAGTTTTGTCCATGAGTGTAATTCAATTGTATTTATTTTGTTGAATCTTTATTAACCCTCTTCTAGGCATACACTCAATCTCCCTTAAATGCTCAATATGTTCGTCCCAACAATAGCCGCGTTAATCGGGGTTTTTACCGTATTCTCAGAAATAAGAACGATTATGTAGAATTGAGATAGTTTCAGAATATAAAGTTTAAGTTTGGCTAGACAAACATGAGGCAAAGAGATTAACTTAATATCCTTTCCCTTCCAGCCGAGCTGTCTCAAAGTAATCAACTAAAATAGCCCAGACGACTGCAATAAAAAGAACAATCAGCGGTGAGACTCCGTCGAAATAACTCGGAGAAGAGGCCCAATTAAGACACAAGTACTGTCAACAACAAGAATTTCCCCGGGCCAACTTCTGCTAATTACACCTTTTAACGAACTTCAGAAAAACTACTGAGGCATTTAAAACGAGGAGAATAATTTTCTAATTAAGAAATCTGTTTTTATCGCTTGCCTCTTCAAACTCCCTCTCTTTCCTCTAAGTGAATTAAAAACTATAATTTTGCCTTCCCTCCACTTCACTTCTTAAATTAGCATGATTTATCCTATACTACCTTTCTCGAATATTCTATTTTTTAATTATCATCTGGTTTAACTTTTCCATGGAATTTATTTTATATTTACAGTAAAGTGTTCTTTTAATATGGATTAAAACACTTTTTTATATAATAAAAAAGGTGTAAATAATTATATATTGGGGATAGAGAGGGAGGGAGATAAAGCCAAAAGAAGTTTTCAATTAGTAATAGGTATGTCGTCATATTATTGATAATTCCAAGACGATCACATGATTGAGTACAATGATTTGGCTATTGCGAATCTTAAAAAAATTGACTGAATTGACTGCCAATTGATGAATATAAGCCAATTAGTAAAAAATGATTTTATTATTAATATTTCGTTTGTTAAAAACAAATTAAGCATTTCCTGACTACTAACATGAGCGTTTTATAGATGGAAGAACACGATCTAGTGAAGCAGAAATCAACTAAACGTTGATGTAACCTGTTTCTTGATATTTGGAAAACCCATTTTATTGATAAACCAAGAAAAGCCAACCACGAACGCGTTTCGGGCTGTTGGCCCTCATCAGCGTGATGCAGGATGTACCACTGCGACCAAAAATCTTTTGTCCCAAAGGCATTCTTGATAAATCAAGAAATGGGTTTTTAAGGCCAAACTTAGCAAAAACCCCACTTTTCTTTTTAAATTTTTAATTAACAAGGTATATGCTCGTTCATATCTGTTTAGAGTACTCAGATTCAAATTGCCGAACATTCTCTCATTTGATAAGTTCTCCCACCTGTAATGATGATGGCCAGAGTCCGAAACCATAGTATATATTTAGGATATTTCAGAATTTATATAAGTTGGAATCGTCGTCGCCTATCTAAATCGACCGTCTGCAGATATTGATAGCTCTGATGGTAAGTTGGTATTTACAAGTGTCATCTGAACCTGACCTGCCCAGAATTCCTCCTCTACGTGGCGGGCGGGAGAAGCAGCACAATTAAGGGACTGCCCTGTAGGGCGAAGTACGGTGTCGTGAGCCCTGAGCCGCTACGGTAACCCTTGAACTGGGAACTCTGAAATGTGGCTGACTAACGGGACAATGGCACCCCTCCATTCCATGGAGCAACAAAATCAGACACCACCATCTGAACCTGACCTTTGGGTATTGTAATCGGCTCAGTGTTCTTCAACCTCCGCTTTAACAATGATACTTTCGTGGCATTATAGGAACATTAACCAAGTAAAGTGCCCCAAACATCCGAGCAGGAAGACAGCTGCTCACCTGAACAAAAACTGCATGTAAACAGAACAACGGCTAAATATATAATAATCCGGAGATACGATGTAGTTACCTTCCTAAACAAACGCTACAACCTCCCAACCAAAGCGCTCTCCAACCTCCGCTTTAAGAATGAAACTTTCGTGGAATTCTAGGTGGGTCTAACCAGTAAACTGCCACCAAACATCCGAGTAGGAAGACAGCTGCTCATTTGAACAAAACTGCATGCAAACAGAACAACGGCTAAATATATAATAATCCGGAGATACGATGTAGTTACCTTCCTAAACAAACGCTACAACCCAACAAAAGCAGCTATACACCTGAACAAAGACAGAATTCAAACAGAAAATCAGCTATCCTTTCAACAAAGGCTACATTCAAACAGAAAAATATCTAACCACCTAAACAAAGACTTCATTCGAAGAGAAAAAAATTAATATAAATAAATAACGCGCCATCTATAAATAGCAAATGAAAACATTAAAAGGCGAATGATTCTTTCATACATAAATCAAATTTCTACTGTCCTTATTGCGATGACTTTATTGTTTGCGGAAGAGCATTGCTCGATGCAAATCCTTTTATCTATAAAAATGAAATCCAAAATCGATGTTTGTTATCGCGTTGCGCAAATTCTACAGAATCAATCATTATGAAATTTCGCATGTAGGTAGCTGAAAATTTCGTTTAACATATAGGCTATTCAAAAAGCTAAAAAGGTTAATGTGCTTTTTTAAAAAAAGGTAAAACCAAAAAGCGTTAGTTCCAGCCTTTTACCGCTTGGCGCAGCACTGGTCGCGACGATAAATGAATTTGATTGATTAATAATTTTACACGTAGTTTGTTTACACGATGAATATTTGTTTGTTTAGACGATGAATGTTTCTAAAAGGTAAGATTATCCAATCGCGGTGAAACTTTAGGAAGTTATTTACTATACTACTGGTAAGGTTTCTGGTTTGAATTTGATTTGAAATAAATATTCGTTTCAATTTTATTTGCAAATTTTCTACTTTCACTCGCAAGCAGCGCCTCTCGCGGAATCTGGTGAACTTACATTAATAAATGGTAAAAATGCTAAAATATGTTCCAAGTATGATAAATTTAATATTTAATTTGAGGATTTAATAATATAATATTCCAATGACGTTGTAAAAAAACTTGTAATTTCAATAATTAAAATATACAAGTATCAGAGTCATCAATTCTGTCATCGTTTGCTTTTGTGAATGGAATGCTTTTACGTGATATACGTAACTAATATGACTGAAATTTTAGCAGTATGTATAGTAGATGCGATAAAACAGAATAAGAGAAGAAAAGTTTCTTTATTAGACAAATTATAACGGTGCGAGCTTTCGGGTAAAAACCCCTTCTACAGGCGTGGTAGACGTGACACTATAACATAGGTAATATGGCTAGAAAGAGAATATATACACATGATTATCTACATATTAGCGGAATATGCTATGCAAATTGGGATTTTTTTTTATTTGTTATGACTATTGTAATTAAAGAGATAGTAGGCAAATAGGGCATTTGTATATTTGGAGTTTTGAGTCTATAGAGGAATATGTTAACGTAAATTACTGGATATGTGATATTTCAAAGAATTTTAGGAAATGATGCTATTACTGTAAGGCCAGGAGAGCACGATAGGCATCAGGAAGATCTATTTTGCGGTTGATGCTATTATGTCTGTGAGATTCTATGGATTCGAGAACTAATCGCTGGTGCTGGTTATGAATGCGTCTGTAATGTATGGTGGGGTGGTTGGTGTTGAATGTATGGCCGGTATTGAGTGTATGCTGGTAAAGGAGGGACCTGGTGTCTTGGTTGGAGATGTTTCTAGAATGCTCAGACATTCTGATGGCGACGGATCTGCCTGTCTCGCCAACGTATGTGGCAGAGCATTGCTCACACGAGACAGAGTAGACCGCGCCAACAGAATGGAGGGGATCAGGGGGGGCATGCGATTTAGTATATGGGTGACGGAGGGATGTGAGCAGGTTGGGGGAGTTTTTATATAAGGTGCGGATACCGTATGCTTTAAGGCTTCTGGCTATGTCGGCTGAGGAGGGGGAGTAGGGAAGGAAACATAATGATCTGTAAATTTTAGGGTGGTTGGGAGGGCCAGGTGTATATGAATGTCTGTTGATGAATTTAAGCGGAATCGATGCTATGGAGAGGTGCGATATGATGAGATTTTTCTCTATTTCTTTAAATATATCGAGCGAACAGTGGGTATAGATTCTTTTGGTGAGAGTTTTTACTATGTTGATTTTGTGGGAAATGGGGCAGTGTGAATTGAAATGGGTATAACTGGGGGGACACTGTTTTTTGTAGTAGACTGTGGTGTGGAATGAGGATGCGGTACGTATTATTAGGATGTCTAGGAATGGGATGACCTGGTTTGATTCTATTTCCAAAGTGAAGGAAATGTTGGGGTTAAAACTATTGAGGGCTGCAAGTATGGTGCTCTCCTGGCCGTGTCTGCATAAGCAAAAGACGTCATCAATATAACGGCGCCATATTTGTATGTCTATGGGGAGGGTACGGGTGATCCAGTTGTCTATTTCGGACATAGCGACTTCTGCGACAATAGAGGAAAGAGGGCTACCCATTGGTGAGCCCTTAATTTGTCTGTAATGATTTTCTTGGAATGTGAAACAGTTCATGCTCAAGCAGAGCTTGGTAAGTTGTACTATGGATGAAGCTGTATGGGAATTAACACTCTGTGAGTCAAGGAAGCGCTCCAGACTATCTATGATGAGATTGTGGGGAAGACTGAGGTAGAGGGAGGTTACATCGAAGGAACACATTGTAAAATGTGGGGCGGGTTTTAAGGCAGTTAACTCATTGATAAAGTGGGGGGTGCTTCGTATGGAGTATATATTCCTGTGGTTTTGTAACAGAGGGGAAAGGTAGTTAGAGAGGAATTTGGCCAATGGATAAGCGGGTGAATGATGGTAGGCGATAATCGGACGGAGTGGTACGTCAGGTTTATGGATTTTTGGCAGGCCGTAGATGTATGCGCTATTGGAAAGGTTGGAAATAAATATCTTGTAATCGTCGGGGGTAATATGTTTAGATTTTTTCAACTGTAGTAGGGAGGTTCTGAACACTTTAACTAGGGAGAGGCTAACCTTGTCTGAGATGGGGGAGAAGGTGGTATCATCTCCGAGTAGATCGTGCATCTTGGCTCGGTAATCCTCTTGGTTCATGATGACGGTGTTTGAGCCCTTGTCGGATCGGGTGATGACTATGGATTTACTCTGCTTGAGTCTTTGAAGTGTTCTTAGGTCTGCACGGTAGTTGGGAGGAGGGGTATAAGGTTTAGTTAGAGTCTTGGCAACCAATGTTCTCACGGAATGTTTGTCTTGCAGGCTTTACTGTTTGATGGTAGATTCGACGGAGCTGATGACCTCAGGGATATTGGGCTTGGAGGGGATGCGGAACTTGAGGCCCTTCTCTAAAAGTGATATTTCTGAGGGAGATAGGGTACGGTGTGACAAGTTGACCACATTTGACGACTGCTGCTTCTGGTTGTAGGAGGAAAGGAGAGGGTATGAAAATTTCTTTTGCCAGAAGAGTAGTTTCCTCTGGTGCCTGAGTGATATGATCCTTTCTTGCGCCCTGATGTCATTTGTGATACCGATAATATGGTTTGAAAGTTCTGCAGGAGGGACCTTTTGAGCTATTAGGAAGAGTAGCCCTTTGATTGACTTGGTCAGGAACCTTATGTTCGAAAAACAGCCCTTGATTCTGGCGTTGAGCAATTGTTGTTGGGTTTTCCTAATGAGAGAGAGAGAGGATCCTAGAGAAAGGGTTATCAACGGGGTCCTTGAGCCTAAGAGAGGGAGGGATGAATCCGACATTTTTGCAGTGACGGTTGAATTGGAGGTGACTTCGCCATCGGGATAGCTGTAGTGATTTTTTGTGAGTTAGCCATAAGTACCTATTAATTTCATTCATAGAGAGATTCATTAGCGAATAACGAGTGATAATCTTCTCGGTATTGTTTATGCGATAAAACAGAATAAGAGAAGAAAAGTTTCTTTATTAGACAAATTATAACGGTGCGAGCTTTCGGGTAAAAACCCCTTCTACAGGCGTGGTAGACGTAACACTATAACATAGGTAATATGGCTAGAAAGAGAATATATACACATGATTATCTACATATTAGCGGAATATGCTATGCAAATGGGGATTTTTTTATTTGTTATGACTATTGTAATTAAAGAGATAGTAGGCAAATAGGGCATTTGTATATTTGGAGTTTTGAGTCTATAGAGGAATATGTTAACGTAAATTACTGGATATGTGATATTTCAAAGAATTTTAGGAAATGATGCTATTACTGTAAGGCCAGGAGAGCACGATAGGCATCAGGAAGATCTATTTTGCGGTTGATGCTATTATGTCTGTGAGATTCTATGGATTCGAGAACTAATCGCTGGTGCTGGTTATGAATGCGTCTGTAATGTATGGTGGGGTGGTTGGTGTTGAATGTATGGCCGGTATTGAGTGTATGCTGGTAAAGGAGGGACCTGGTGTCTTGGTTGGAGATGTTTCTAGAATGCTCAGACATTCTGATGGCGACGGATCTGCCTGTCTCGCCAACGTATGTGGCAGAGCATTGCTCACACGAGACAGAGTAGACCGCGCCAACAGAATGGAGGGGATCAGGGGGGGCATGCGATTTAGTATATGGGTGACGGAGGGATGTGAGCAGGTTGGGGGAGTTTTTATATAAGGTGCGGATACCGTATGCTTTAAGGCTTCTGGCTATGTCGGCTGAGGAGGGGGAGTAGGGAAGGAAACATAATGATCTGTAAATTTTAGGGTGGTTGGGAGGGCCAGGTGTATATAATTTCACATTCCAAGAAAATCATTACAGACAAATTAAGGGCTCACCAATGGGTAGCCCTCTTTCCTCTATTGTCGCAGAAGTCGCTATGTCCGAAATAGACAACTGGATCACCCGTACCCTCCCCATAGACATACAAATATGGCGCCGTTATATTGATGACGTCTTTTGCTTATGCAGACACGGCCAGGAGAGCACCATACTTGCAGCCCTCAATAGTTTTAACCCCAACATTTCCTTCACTTTGGAAATAGAATCAAACCAGGTCATCCCATTCCTAGACATCCTAATAATACGTACCGCATCCTCATTCCACACCACAGTCTACTACAAAAAACAGTGTCCCCCCAGTTATACCCATTTCAATTCACACTGCCCCATTTCCCACAAAATCAACATAGTAAAAACTCTCACCAAAAGAATCTATACCCACTGTTCGCTCGATATATTTAAAGAAATAGAGAAAAATCTCATCATATCGCACCTCTCCATAGCATCGTTTCCGCTTAAATTCATCAACAGACATTCATATACACCTGGCCCTCCCAACCACCCTAAAATTTACAGATCATTATGTTTCCTTCCCTACTCCCCCTCCTCAGCCGACATAGCCAGAAGCCTTAAAGCATACGGTATCCGCACCTTATATAAAAACTCCCCCAACCTGCTCACATCCCTCCGTCACCCATATACTAAATCGCATGCCCCCCCTGATCCCCTCCATTCTGTTGGCGCGGTCTACTCTGTCTCGTGTGAGCAATGCTCTGCCACATACGTTGGCGAGACAGGCAGATCCGTCGCCATCAGAATGTCTGAGCATTCTAGAAACATCTCCAACCTAGACACCAGGTCCCTCCTTTACCAGCATACACTCAATACCGGCCATACATTCAACACCAACCACCCCACCATACATTACAGACGCATTCATAACCAGCACCAGCGATTAGTTCTCGAATCCATAGAATCTCACAGGCATAATAGCATCAACCGCATATTTAAACGCATATAACAATATTTGTATATTTATATTTTATATACGTTTATAAATCTTTATATAGGTTGAGTGAATGTTTTCTAGAATTGTTTTAACAAATGTTCGTTAAGCGAACTTTTACTCGGGTAAAAACCGGGCGAAGCCGGGTACATTCGCTAAATACAGTTATTTACAAATGTTCGTTTGTGGCAAGATACTATTCCTTCAACTTCAAATTCCCGAGTGGAACAATTAATATTGATTTTAATCAACTTATCGAGTATTTTTTAAGGGACCAGGAAATAATTTCAAATTATCGAGAGTATAGACAAGTATTGATTCAGTATGGATTGGATGTTTGCTAGAATCGTTTAAAAAATGTTCGTTAGGCAAACTTTTACTCGGGTAAAAATCGGGCGAAGCCGGGAACATATATATATATATATATATGCTTGTCGGCTATGCACGCCCTCAATATGTAATTAATCTCGCTGAAATTTGAACAGAACAGAAAGTAAAATATGTAAGAGTTTTTTGTCGCACTTTTAACCAAGAAAAATTATAATTAACCAAGTACTGAGCAACAATATTTTTTTGTCAGAAATGATGATGACAATATTGCTGTATCCTGCTTGATTGACATAAACAAAATTCTTTAGGGGAATATTCACTAAAGCAGACCACGGGCGAAGCCAGATAATAATTTTTAGTAAGCAGGAACAAAATTCTACCAGCGAAACATTCACTCGAGCAGAAGACACACGAAGCCAGGTCATCTCTATATATGAAATATCGTTTCTCGGCTTTTTGGCTAAGATCATGTAGTATATCTCTAGATATTTTTATTTATACACTGCGTGACATTGAAAATGGAACACCAAGAAATAGTGGCCAGAAAGTGATGAAACTCGGCAGACAGAGAGAGACAGGGACGAACAATAAGTGATCTTTATTTCAAAATGATAGTCATAATACAGAGCGAGAACGGCGTCGGCTTAGTAGCAAGTAGGACCACCGCGGACGGTGATGCACGCAGCAACACGTCTAGGTAGAGAGTCAATCAGAGTACGGATGGCGTCCTGAGGGATGGCTCTCCATTCCCTCTCAACCATTTGCCACAGTTCGTCTTCTGAACGCGGCTGTGGCAAGGCATGCAAACGGCGTCCAATGATGTCCCAGACGTGCTCGATTGGTGAGAGATCGGGATAGTACGGTGGCCAGGGAAGCATCTATACATCTTGCAGAGCTTGTTGGCTAATGCGAGCAGTGTGCGGTCGGGCGTTATCCTGCTGATTAAGGGCATTGGGTACCCCCTGAAGGTAGGGGAGTGTCACCGGTCGCAGCACATCATCAACGTATCGTTGGGCCGTCATAGTGCCCTGAATACGAAGTAAAGGTGACCTGGAATCATACGCGATTGCGCCCCAAACCATGATTCCACGTTGTCGCACGGTGGGGCGTTCCACAATTTCTGCCGGATTGAACCTTTCTCCACGTCGACGCCACACGCGTATATGGCGACTATCACTGGACAAGCAGAAACGCGACTCATCTGAGAACACGACCCTGTGCCATTCCGTCATCCACGTCGATCTAGCCCGGCACCATTCCAAACGTTGGCGCCTATTCGGTGGGGTCAATGGCAGTCTTCTTAGCGGACGGCATGAGTGCAAGCCATTAGCAACCAATCGACGGGAAATGGTTCTGGTCGAGATGGAATGATCTAGGGTGTCTTGCACATGTTTCAGGATGGCGGTACAAGTGGCTTGTGGGGCCGCCACTGCTTGTCGAAGGATACGCCGATCCACACGTGCTGACGTCACTCTGGTTGCACCGACATTCCTATAAATTGCCACATTTCCTTGTTCCAACCATCTTCTCCACAGTCGGTGCACCGTGGACGCACCAAAGTGTGTATCAGCTGCGATTTGACGTATGGACCAACCTGCCTTTTTCAGTCCGATCACCATGCCCCTCGTAAAAGCGTCTGTCTGCTTGAACTGCCTCCGTTTACGATGACCTGGCATTCTCTGTTATTACACGTGTCTTTTGACACAAGAACAAAATTTCTACAATGATTTTCCTTGAAGAAATAACGACACGAATACTGTCCTTTCTGCAAGTTCCTTCCCTTATATCTTACTCCATGTGCGCACGAGAGCTGCGCATTTTACATCATTTGCATAACTCGGTTAGGCGCGTCTACCCTGAAATTTGCATAATTTTCTGGCCACTATTTCTTGGTGTTCCATTTTCAATGTCACGCAGTGTATATATCTTTTTAAAAATCTATTCAGTAGAGAGAGTGGATCTGTTTGCTCGAAAAATATATTTTATATGTTATATAAATAAATAATGTAACGAATATTATTATCATTATTATCATAATATTCTGTGTGTTCCGGAATATTATTATCAATAATATTCGTTAAGCAAACTTTCACTCTGATAAAACCCGGGCAAAGCCGGGTACACATCCGCTAGTATTATATATAATTCTACTGTCCTAAAAGCTTATCTCCATAGTTTGCTTAAATATAATTTCTGAGATTCCACTCTTCTGTGCAGCACATATAAGAAGAATGATCCAATACAGTATTAGAGCTCTAAAGAATCGGTTTGGTAGATAAAATTGGCGAAACCGCTAGGAGGGTTCACCACTGATGAGCCAAGCCCTTTCAATATTTTTTTCATCGCAGTAAGGCCAGTAGAAGTTTGATTTATGTGTGAAAGAACTTAATGTTTTCATTTGTTACGGAAAAGATGCTTCCACCTAAACAGATTACCTTCGAAAAGACAAAAAGTCTCTAACTATACTAAGACAACCTACGATCAGAGAATTATCTACCACCTAAACGAAAACTGTGTCCACAAAGAAATACATCTCACCTAAACAAAGACCGCGTACAATATACACAGGTGTCCAAAAAATAATAAACTTAACCAATATTGAAATTTCTCAAAAGCTAATTTATTAACAAATATAAAATTTAGTATACAAATAGTTTAAACTATGGAGAATTTGACTAGCTATATGAAAATAAAAAAAAAATATTTGAAATTATGAAATATGCAAATTATTACCAACATACCCAAAGCTAAGGTTCCAGATCTTAAAGAAATAAGATATCAATAGGGAGTATGATCACCTCTAACAGCTATCAAGGTCTCACAGCGAGCCCTCATACTGTTTACCAGGCTTTGGAGGAGGTCCAGGGGTAGTAAACCCCACTCCTCCAATAGAGCAGTTCTTAGCTCAACGAGGGTTCTGGGAGAGGGATGACGAGCTCCAATACGCTTCCCTAGAGCATCCCACACATGCTCTATTGGATTCAGGTCCGGAGATCTGGCTGGCCAATCCATCCTTCGAATATTCTCACCCTGGAGATATTCATTGACTAGCCTAGCCCTATGCGGACGAGCATTATCGTCCATAAAAATTAAATTGTGACCAATTTGATCTCTATAAGGTCTTAGATAGGGCTCAAGGATCTCGTCCCTGTACCTTTGGGCAGTTAAAGTGCCCCCAGAAAAAATGTGGAGGGGTGTGCGTCTGCTAGAACTGATGCCAGCCCAGACTAAGAGACTGCCCCCTCTAAAACTGTCTGTTTCCCTGATGTTACTGGGATGATAGCGGGTTCCAGGCTCCCTCCAGATGAAAACTCGTCGAGAATCTGTGTTTAAACTAAATCTTGACTCGTCACTGAAGAGAACATTGGCCCACTGATCATGAGTCCAGGCGTGATGTTCCAAGCACCAATTCAAGCGGGCTCTCCTGTGAGCAGAGGTTAAAGGGATACAGACCATTGGTCGTCTTGCATAAAGAGAACCTTCGTGAAGCCTTCAGTAAACAGTTTGTCTTGAAATTCTCGTTCCTGTAGCACTTGAGAGTTCATTAGAGAGTTGAATAGCTGTCATCTCCCTATGGTGCTTGGCAGTTACGACCAGATAACGGTCTTCAGAGGTAGCTGTTTTTCTTTTTCTACCAGAACCTTCCTTTCTTTTGATGGTTCCTGTCTCAATGAACTGTTTCCATATTTTGCTGACCACAGATTTATTCACATTTAGCCATTTTGCTACTTCAACTTGTGATTGCCCTGCCTCCATTCTTCCAACAGCTCTCCATTTTAAATCATCTGCTAAAATTTCTCGTAAACTCATAATTAACTAAGGATTAAATAAAATTATAATTGGACAATTCTTAGATGGGGTAAACGACACGCCAAATAGCACACTTATAAAGACAAGCAAAAATTTGCATATTTTCAATTTTACCGAATCGAATGGTTGCGATAAATAAATTCTACGACTTAAAATACCTAATTAGATTACTTTTTAGCTTTTAGCGTTGTATATTTTAAAACATATCATTAAAAAACAAAAGTTTCTTATTTTTTTGGACACCAGTGTATTTATTTTATCACAAACAAGATTATATACCAGTAAATAAATAACTAGCGAAACCGCTGGGAGGGTTCACCACTGATGAGCCAGGCCCTCCCATTAATTTTTCCATTGCAGTAAGGACAGTAGAAATTGTTTATTTTAAAAAGAATCATACGCGTCTATAATAGTTTCGAATTTTGATGAAATAAATAACTATCGACTCAAGATTACTCAGGGTAACACCTAATTACTCAAACAACAAATGCATACACTTTGAAAAACATCTACCTACATCCACATATATAGAAAATACGGGGTCAGATAATAGATACCTAGTCAAAAAAGGATACAACCGGGAAGAAAACCTCGAGCAAACAAACGCTGCCTCCATTCATCCATCTGGGCAAAGATCCCCCACAGATAATCATCATCCAGAAGAAGAAGACAGTTACAATAAGACCGTCACAATTAACGAGCGGTGACAGAGATCGTGATGGATGCGACAACGTCTGTAATTAGGGACAGACAGGCAACAGGTGTCCCCAATACATCATCGCAGAGCAGGAAGGGTTGAAGGCCAGATGAAGTAGAAAATGATTGGATCAATCTCTTTCTTTCTCTCTTTCTCCACTAATTACTCGGCAGCTTTTCCACCTAACATTCTCCTATACACACACATTGATTTACATCACAACATATGTGTGTGTGGGCCTTTTCTCACAACTAATATACGAACGATAGGATCAGCTTCTTAAATGATAAAGCTACGTTGTTATCTATCCCATTGCCTTGATAACAATAGAGTGTAGACGCTTTGAAACAATTTTATTGACAATTAGTCAATTTTCACAAAACATAAAAACAAAAATGATAATAATGAATAAGTAATGAGAATATACAAGCTAGAGAGGCTCCACCATCTAATAGAGGGTAGAGATAGGAAACATGACGTAGTTAGATCAGTAAAAGTGTTGCATTATTCACACAGGGGGTGGATGCAAAACACAAATAGTGTGAATATAGAGAGTGTTATTTGGGGCTCAAAAATCATCCATTCTGGTTAGCAGCCCCCTAAATAAAGATATTTACGAAAGTGTTATACCCAATAGAAAATGATGAAATATCATGAAAATGAGCTTGAATAGATAGGCAGATAAAACAAAAGTTTAAAAAATTTAATGAATTTAGCTATTTTATAGAGAAATTAATTTTAAAAAATAATAGTTTCTTTTTCATTGTGAGAAACCAAGCTTTAGAGAAAAATTTGTCTCCTCTACTGGTTTATAAAAGTTATAAGGATATTTTACAAAAAAAAAAAAAATGTTTGATTATATAAATGGCCTGTGTTTCTCCTTATTACTTCGATTAGCCATTAAGAAAATAATTTTTGCCCGAAAGCTTGCTTTGTCAAAATGAGAAAAAAAAAACACAAACAAACATATTTTAAATTTAAAGTAGGTTGAAATCCTCTGAAGAATATAAATAATAGAATCAAAGCGTGCGAGGATGCGTATCTTTTGAGTTTTAATGAAGGCGAGCTTTCGGGTCAATAACCCTTCTTCAGGTCATCATATCCGACTGATCTTGCATCTTATATACATGTCCATTTTGAGAAAAATCAGCATATATACAAGAAAAACAAACGTATCTGCCGAACTGTTAGAAAAGTAATAGCATGTGATGACCGCGTGTCCCGAGCATATCACGTAGGAAAAACACAAGAAACTTCTCGATTAAGCCATGATACAGTTTAAGGCTGCATGAGTAAAATTAATCCAAAATGAAACGTGCTGGCAATGGTCTCCTAAGGTACACTATGGCAATATTGTTTTGTATATATCAGGGATGTCTATATGTCTATTAATACTGTTATGTTTTAAAGAGAGCAACGCCTCGACGACCAATCTTTTGTATTTGCTCTTGACCCCTCTCCTTGCCAACGACGGACTACAGAGTCCTCAGCGGGGTCCTCTACTGGCGACTGCGACCTCCGGGACATCGTACCTGAATGACAGAGCTACGCCGTTCCAGGTAGAACACCAGCCTGGAACATAGCCCGCGTAGCTGATGAAGTTGCCACTGCCTGCAGAGATGAAGCCCCACTGGCAGTCGTCGCCATAGACTTGGAGTCAGCGTTTGACACGCTGGACAAAGGCTTCCTGGTGTCCACTCTTCTCTCCGTCGGTCTGCCGCCAGTCTTCGTGGGGTGGGTCTTCTGCTCTACGCTGGGGCCGAGGCTGCGGCGAGGATTGAGGGGATTGGGAGAACTCCTCTGTTCCACATGCTCAACGGAGTGAGGCAGGGATGCGCTGCCAGCGCAGCGTTCTTTACCATCTCCACCGGGCCCCTCCTGCTACGCCTGGAACAGCTACTTGGCCGGGATAATGTCCTGGCGTACGCCGACGACATCGTCCTGCTTATCCGCGAGGATGGGCAGCTGGAGGTCGTCAGGAAGATCTTCGAGGACTTCAGGCGTGCGTCAGGAATAAGAGTCAACTTCGGTAAGAGCCAGGGTCTCTGGTGCGGGAGATGGAGGAACCGCACTGACTCCCCGTCGGCAATCTCCTGGAACAGGGAGAAAATCAATATTCTAGGGACCTTAGTGACTCCTGGAATGGGAACTTCGGCTCAAGATCAACACCTGCAAGAGTTGCTGGAGCGAGCCATTGCTAGGTGGTCCCCCTTTGTCCGCGGTCTCTCACTTGCTGGTCGAGCAAAAGCGGCCAATAGCCTGGTGCTCTCGGCCATCTACTATCATCTCCAGGCCTACCTTCCCAGCGAGACCACCATCGGTAGACTGCAGGCAAGATTGGCTCGATTCGTGTGGGGGCACGATCGAACCTCATGGCTTCCCAGTAGCATCCTGGCGCGGCCGATCTCTGTGGGAGGCATGGGACTTCTCGACGTGGGCACTCAGCTCCGGCTGTCGTGCCTTAAGGGTGTCCAGGCAGCACTGCGTGGAGGCCGTAACGCTCACTCTTGGCTCGCTGAGAGCGGGATGTGGCTGACTCCTGCGTCCACTCCTGGCATCTGGCTTCCCCCGCGGCGTTGTCGGAGTCTTCACCTCTTCGAGTCTGCCGCGGAGATCCTAGATCTAAACCACCGGATCTTACAACCTGCACTTCTCCGGGCTCTTCGGGTCGTGGGCGACTGCCGTTTCCTGCGGCCTCCTGAGCTCCTGGCTCCTACAAGATGGCTGGGCTGGCGCATCGGAGAACTGACCGGGCCTGCTCCAAACATCACCATCGCTACGCGTGGCGCCCTCACGGACGTCGCTGCTCTGGGGAGCTTCTGCACACGCCTGATAACCCAGAATGCCCGGGGACATTATCGCGTCGACAGCCTGGCGGACGCAATCGTGGTGCGCGGGACGACCACCGCCTTCCAACGCCTAACCACCCGCACAGCCCGCCGCTTGCTTGAGCGTCCGCGCTTGGCTGCGCTGCCCATTACCCAGTTGTTCGGACGGTGGTTCCCCCACGTCAGCATCCCCATCTCCATCAGCTGGTCTTCCCTCCGGCGTTGCGCCTTCTCGGGGCACAATGCTGACGTTGCCGTGCGGCTGGCCCTGCACGCCCTTCCCCATCCAGCACATCCGGCTTCAGCCCGGGAGTCCTGCATCGCCTGTGGGTCCGGAGACCTGTCTCTGGCCCACCGCTACTGGTCCTGCAGTCGGATCAGGCCTGTCATCCTGGAGGCCTTCACCATCATCCAACGGCCTCCTGACCTGCAGAGCTGGATCTTCGGGCTTGACCTGGAGGACGACGCCCTGGCCATCATGGCGTCCGCCAAGACCCGCATCTACAAGCACTTCCTGGGCCTGGAGATGCGGGGAGTCCAAGAAGACCCCCTCCTTGTCTGGAGGAGAACCTTGTCAAGGTGGTGGAGCCTCCCTAGCTCCTAAAATCATTGTAAATTCCCATTATTTATTCATTACTTTTATCATAATCATTTTGTAAAAATTGACTAGACGTCAATAAAAGTGTTTCAATTGTCAATTGTCTCTCTCTCTCTCTCTCTCTCTCTCTCTCTCTCTCTCTCTCTCATGTCTTTATTTTCGAAAATATATTTCACAGTTCTTCTTTTACAAACCGATTCTTATTTTATCCTGCAAAAAAAAGTATAAAAGAAGCTGCATTTGGGCTGAACAACTTTTCCATTACTTGTTCAACGTCAATAAAATATTTTCTTCTCTTTACAGCATAGTTATCTTATCCACTGATTTGTGAAATAAAATAATTAAATTAATTATGTTTGAGACAACACATTTTCTGATATATAACTATATTGTCCATCTTGTAGTAACAGGTTCTTGTTGCTGAAGTAATTTTGTCACTTTTTAAACACTGGGCGAAAGCGACTTACGGACCTAGCAGCGATAGCTAGGGATCGTTGCCACTTCTTTGTCTATAAGCCTGGTTAGTACTTTAAGTTTTGGTTTGGCAGAGACTATATCTAGATAGGCCAGGCCTTTTTAGATGAATATTAACCTTGAATTAGAGCCGTTCGATTGGTTATAAAACCTTCTGACTACATGAGCAACATCAACCCACTTCGACTTGGTGATTCTCCTAACGCTAATTGATTGGAGCACAGACTCAAAGAACTAGAACGATTCGATGACTGACTACAAACACTTTATTTGTCCATCTAGCTATTTTTATACAATTACAATTTACATATCTAACTGAACTATTAACAAAATTTTAATAAGAAGAAAAATTGTAACTGGATTTACGTAATAGGCGCGAACAAACGCTTTTATTTGATAATCTATCTTTTTGTCGTTTTGTCTGTTTGTACACAAATATTGTATTAATTTTCAATATACTTACAGAGCAGATATAAATCTGGTACACCTTTTAAAACCTGATGACATTGTAAGTTGAAAATTTTTTAGATATCTGTGTGGGTGAAGTGGTTGAGAATTAGTTAATTTTCATTTTTCCTTTTGATATTGCGATCGATCGTAAAAAAAAAAAAAAACAGAACACCTAAAAGACTGAAACTTGGTACACCTTTTTTCAAACCTGATGACATTTCAGTTGATTAAATATTAATTTTCTGGGTGGTCGGTTAAAAATTAACCATAAAATTTAAATTCAAATTATTATAAATTTGTACATTTGGAATTCGGGAATAAAATTAATTAAATAAATAAATGATAAAAAGCTCCTAAATTAAAATTCAGAAAAAGAAGAAAATGAATATATCTCAGCCTCCGTCATTAAACAATTAGATCCACAGTATATTGGAATTAGAAGCGGCGAGGGGGGACGCTCAATCATGAAATTTTACAACTTAATGTGATTTAATATGAAGCAACTGCTGTAGAGGATGATTTTTACCGTCACTTTTAATTTGACTCATAAAGTTATAATTGTTCAATGGCGGTAGCTGAATATTTACTCCTCTTTTATGAGGCATTTATTTTAAAGCTTTAAAAAAAATTAAATCAATTTTTACTTTATATGTCTTGAAATACCCTTTTCCTCAGAATTAAGTGACACTTTAAAAAAAAAAAAAAAAAAAAAAAACCTAACGATTCAGCATATTGCTTTTTTTTTTTTTGGATTGAAAAAAATATTAAAAATTTAATAATAATTATAATTGAATAAAATTTGGTATTTAGATTATCCTTCTTGATTTCTTCTCCATAGCACGCTGAAGTCGCTCTACGTAGCACGCTGAAGTCGCTCTCCGTAGTACCCTGAAGTCGCTCTCTGTAGCACGCTGATGTCGCTATCCGTAGTACGCTGAAGTCGTTCTTCTTAGAACGCTTAAGTCGCTCTCCGTAGTACCCTGAAGTCGCTCTCTGTAGCACGCTGAAGTCGCTCTCCGTAGCACGCTGAAGTCGCTCTCTGTAGTACGCTGAAGTCTCTCTCCGTAGTACGCTGAAGTCTCTCTCCGTAGTACGCTGAAGTCTCTCTCCGTAGTACGCTGAAGTCGCTCTCCGTAGCACCCTGAAGTCGCTCTCCGTAGTACGCTGAAGTCGCTCTCCGTAGTACGCTGAAGTCGCTCTCCGTAACACGCTGAAGTCCATCTCCGTAGTACGCCGAAGTCGCTTTCCGTAGTACCCTGAAGTCGCTCTCCGTAGTACCCTGAAGACGTTCTCCGTAGTACCCTGAAGTCGCTCTCCGTAGTACGCTGAAGTCGCTCTTTCCTAGTACCCTGAAGTCGCTCTTTCCTAGTACCCTGAAGTCGCTCTTTCCTAGTACCCTGAAGTCGCTCTCCGTAGCACGCTGAAGTCACTCTCCGTAGTACCCTGAAGTCGGTCTCCGTAGTACCCTGAAGTCGCTTTCCGTAGTACGCCGAAGTCGCTCTCCGTAGTACGCTGAAATCCTTCTCCGTAGTATGTTGGATTTCTTGCGTAGTACACTGAAGTCGCTCTCCATTCCTTTACCGTAGTATGCTGGATTCTTTCTTCGTAGTAGGTCGAAGTCCATCTCCGTCCGTAGTCCCCCATCTTCCATTTCGAAGCTTAGCAGCCATCCATTGCATTCAAATTAGCGATCCTGAAGGTCAACTTGGATTGATATGCTCTATCGATTATTTTAACTGTTTCTCCTAGCGGCGATTGTTGTAGTTATAGTTACAAAATCACGCACAATGCCTGCTACAATCCGAAACTAAATATCAAAAACTGTATAGGACTTTTAAAAACTACGAGGAATATAAGGCGCTGCTTATTTTTAGCTTCTATATACGGGAGAGTTGACTATTCTTTTTATAGATTAATATCTTTCCGCGGAAAAAATGACCATATATGAGAAAAATTTACTCGTGGAATAATAGAGCAGAGTGAGGTGAATGTGATAAAAATAAACTCTACACACATTTCATTAATTTATTCTTGTCTGTTACACAAAGAGTAGATGGACTCCAGTAACCTGTCTTGGCACAAAGTTGTAACTTGGGTAATCAGCTGTTCTGGTGGTTTGTATCTCAAGTTAGTTCTAGATCTTCCTGGTCTCCAGATATCGCCCATTCTTTATGAAAACTTTGCTTGAGATTAAACCTCGATATGCTGTTAAAAGCAATTATCCATAAGATATTGAAATTTGTGCGTCAAGAAGGAGTCACAGCGGCTTGAAATGATTTTTTATGCGTTTACTCATACAATTGAAGCAAACACACATCATCAAAGAAAGACCCAAAACAAGTACAGATTGATGCTTTTGATTCACACCTATCATGATCAATAAGTATGTCAGACAGCCTTTTACTGGAATGCATGCAGCAACATGGTCAGTCAGCAAATAAAAAAAAACGGCTTCTTGGACGGAGGCTTCCAAACCCAAAATATTGTGGCGTTGCGTCAACAGTTGATTTGGCTGGTTTTAAACATGATAAATGGGGGAAGGTCCGGGGAACAGGAAGACAGGGAAAAAGTGAGAACATCATTATGCCGTACTGGTTAGAAATTCGTCCTAGGGATCTCAGGCAAGAAGATGCCAGGCGCTGCCCGTTATTGTGGCAACAAGGAACTATCGTAGATGATGCCATGCCATGATGCCCCCACTTAAGGCTGTGTGAATAAATATATCCAATAAATGTTACCAATTTGCTTATAAGTGTCTTGATCTAATAACTTTGAATAGATAATAGCACAAAAGTGAAATTTTACTGGGATCATGTTGATAAACTAAAAAAAGGCATCTCCTGATCGTGCAACCAAAAGTTCCTAATGGCATTTGTCGGAATAAACATCAACTAATATTTGATTTTCAAATATTCTAAAATTAGCCAAATTCTCTTTCTTGATTAAAAAATAAAAGCTAACCATGTACGCGTTTCAAGCTTTGGCCCTCATCAACGTTGTACAAGTTATACCTCAACGACCAAAAAAAAGCTGGATTTTGAGGCTTATTGAAAAATTAAGGGATGGGTATTTAAGGCCGCAAGAGAGAGAGAGAGAGAGAGAGAGCGTCAAGCTATATGAAAAAAAATATATATATAGTACAATAAGGAAATTAGTTTAGTTCAATGAATGTAGTCTATTATAGAATAATTTGAAGATTTTGTTTATTCCGCATAGGATTCCACGATCTACTGAATTCGACACTATATATAGAGTACATAGAATCAGAGTAATTGTCAGAAATTCAACACCATAATATGCAAATTACCTTGATTACAGGCTAATTTGAATAATGCGTTTGCTCCTTATGTTCCACAATATCTGATCTTCATCTGAATGAAACTTTTCCAAGGTATAGAGTTCGTCAGGCAAGTATAATTTGTTATAATTTGTCCCCTGGTATGCAGATGAGTGTTATAGCTGGTATAATTTCATATTCCAAGATCTTAAAGGGAGAAATATGGTAATGATAAATATATTCATCAGTTACTATCTTCACTACTACTAACGATGGCGGCTACTAAGATAATAAAAATAATAAAACATTTCGTAAAGACAATGTTGGTTTGTCAAACAGTCACTCGGGCAGAACCCGGGCGAAGCCGGGTCATTTGTCTAGTATAATATAAAAGACAACCGCACCTTCTTTATTTTTACAAACAGCTTCCCTTCAGTATATTCTGATACTTGTATTAATTAAGTTTTATTCCTATTTCAATATTCAGAAAACATTTTATAAAAATACTTTTTATTAGATATCTTAGTTCTTTCTGTTTTTCCCCTGATATATTTATTTCGAATATGATTTAATTATACAAAAATGTTTGGAAACATTTATAAAGATTAAAACACACAGTTAGCCCATGAAGTAAATCTAGTAATCAATAATATATATAAATTCTAAAACTCGAGGCATATCTTAGACTCTAATATAGATGTTTAATAATTCCGAGATTAGGTATAGATGAAAAAATTATTAAAGATTTCTCAGACATTACATCAAAGGCGTCTCACAAGGCTGTTGGATGGCAGAGATGAATCACTGGGCAACCTTGAAATATTGAGCAGATTTCTCAGCGAAAATTGTCATTAATATTAAAAAATATTTCTATATACAGTATATGTATCGAGTTTTGTAGTATATAAGTGTATGTGTACTCCAAGTTCCGTAGTATGTTTCAATTAAATGACTATCATTCTCCCAGATTGTCGCCACCAATGGTCATCGATCAATCCACCACCAATCCAATTACCCATGACGAGTTGCAGATTGTTCCCAGTTTAAAGCGATTACAATGATACACCACTTCTCATCTTTGACGTTTATCCATCGCCTCGCTAAAGGGTGAGTGAGTCAATTACGGTAGTGGAGGGCCGCCTGCCCGCCCGCCTGCCCGCTGCATAATCAAAATGCATCTCCCACCGCAACTGATGCAACACATGCCCCCCGCGCCACAAAAAGAAGATATAATCGGTGCAATTCAATCAGGGCCAACTTTGCATGTGGAATGAGAAAATGCTGGACGGCTGCCCAATTTCTTGAGGGAGGCCTCTTATCACAAAAGACGGATAATGCAGGCAGTAATGGCCCTCCCAGCTCGCCTGCACTCCTGCTCCAATGATACCACGGTCTCCATCCTTCAAGACGACCATTCCCTGCGCCTAATTATTTTAACCCAGCTCACACATCTCGGCGGCAAAATTAAGAAATATGGCAACATCTGTGGTTTGTACCGTTTGTGCTGTTTTCTGATAAAGAAAATACCCAATCATCTTCCTCCACATCATTACCTGGGCTCTTCTTGTCACGGCTAGTGGAAGGCTTAGATACAATAATGTGTCTTTTTTGTTTATGTGCACATCACACACCTTGATAATTTTTATTTAGAATATATAGGGGGAAAATGACATTTTGGTGCATTTTTATTTGTTCCGTATATTAAAATGACCATTCACATTAAAAATATATATCTCTAAAATGTTTAAAATTTTTCCAAACCAACACACAGAATATTTTATTTCTATATTCAGTTTGTAATATGTGTGAAAAAAGTAATAAATATATTTATTAAAGTTAGATTATATATTTTTTAAAGTTTTACTCTTTATATATAAATGTATGTTAGAAAATATCTAAAAAAATGTCTAGTGAAAATTATATATATTTCAAATAATATATGTTAAACTCTTGAATTTATCATCAACTAGCGAATGGCTGGACCATGGCCGACCACAGCTTCAAGAACCAGCGGTCAACCTAGACTGAATGTGAGGACCGAGAAAACGTCAGGGCGGCTCTCACAGCCGCTGATTCATCATTAACAATGAGCCGACGTGTAACTGGTGCGTCAATAAAGACAATTAATAGGCAGATGGAGAAGAAAGGGAGCTGAACTCACATTCTTTTTTGCGCTGACTACTTGTTTATACTGGTCAAGCACGTTTGTAGCGGTGACGAAATCATCCAACCCGGGATTTCACTGACTGGAGTAGAATTCGGTGATGAATCCCACTTCGAATTGAGCCCCGAATACTCTCTAGTGAAGACTTATCTGGAGACGTCCAGGACAGCAGGGTAATACTAATCTGACTGTCGCCCGCCACACGCGGCCTGACAACCAGTTGAAACGGTCTGGAGTGACATTTCCTTGATAACTGGACACTTTGGTTGTCATTCACTGTACCCTGAACAGAACCGTGGTACGTTAGCGAGAATAAATGTTCACTTGTGTTACTCTTAGTAATGGCGTATCATGGGTTCACATTTCAAAAGAATAATGCCCGACCGCATATGACAATAATTTCTACTGCTAGTCTTCGTGCTTGCCCAGCACTACGTGGGTAGAAAGGTCGCTGGAACTCTCCCCAATTGAGCACGTTGGAGTTTGGTGGGCAGGTTCCTTTAACCAGCTAAGGATCTTGCCGTTATAACAAGATACATTTTTTCAATGATAATCTTGCAATATATCTAGCAAAAACGCATCAAGCAAAATCTATCAAGCAATGTCAAGCTGAATAACAGCTTGCACAAGGGTGGGCAAATTCCTTATTGATCTGTAAACTCTATGTATTTCTATCTCTTGATAAAACATGCGATTCCTTTGGTTACTAATCGTTTTTTTTTTCTATTTTCTACATATATGTAAATATACAACATCTACCGAATTTGGCCACATTCTGAAACCACTATTTTGGGCGCCGTATTATTTTTAGTATTAGAGTGCATATAGGACTTCTATTTACTTATGTTTTTATCCTTTGATAATATATTCTATATTCCGATGAAATTAAGAAATATACTCTGGATATGTGTGACAGTCAATTCAGAGAAGTAAACTATTTCTAATTAGCAAATATGAAGACAGCTAGTGAAACAATTATTAATTCAACTATTAACTCACATTGATTTCTTTATTTAGTGTGAGGTAGAAGGCTTTAATAATATCGGAAGATTAGAGTCCCAAATGATTATTGAAATTAAAACACATTTTTGACAATTTATATATGAAGAGATTTTATGATATATAGTAGAATAATCTAAAATAAATTTTATGGAAGCCATTTTAAGAAGTTAAAAAGCTTAGCAATCGTTAACAATCACAAGGAAACCAAATATTCTTTATTCGAATCATGAAAATGATTCAATGAAAATCATTCAAATGAAAAAAACTCTCTCTAATTATAATTACAAATTTTATATTTAATTCTGTAAATAATTCTTATTCTTAATTAATTGATAGTATTTGAAAGTTAATTATATAGCTAAGAAGGCTCAAGGTACAAATATTTATCGAATTTCTTATTCTCCTTCTTGAAATGGTTATAAGATTAGTTCTTGATGGTGATGCTATCATTCAACTATAAGCATGCCAAATGTAAATATAAACTAAATTTATGAAATCGAAAGGGTTTTCACTAAAATTTCCTAAATTTTATAAATTTCAAAAGAAACTATATGATAATTTACAGTGTGCTCTCTTCTCTTCATAAATCCTTTAAAATGACAGATTAAACGAGCGATATTTCAAATTAATTAACAATATTTTCTCAAGAAAAAGGATTTCAGCTCTTAAAGTTTCTCAGTCAAATGTCTGAACGAAAACAACGAATCCAACAGAAGAAAATGAAGCCAAATTTGAAAACAGCACAGTTTAAGATCGGTAATTCTCGTCATGATGTGACAAATAGTAATATTTATATTCTCGAAATTTTAACAGATAGTTTTGATACAAAAAATATTAAAAGGGATAAACGCGGCCAAGAAAAAAAATTGTAAAATTTGCCACAATATTGATGCATCATGGCTAATGAACCTATTTTATTTTAATTTGTAATCTTATTTTTCATATATTTTAAATTCAAATTTATATTTTATATTTATTTATTTTATTAAACAGAATATATGTATTATAGAATCACCATTTGCATTTTGGTACACCGTGTGACTTCACTGCTCTCTTTGATGTGAGAAATAAAAAATATTATTCTGTAGGCTACTTAAAGTAGAGTTATCTCATTATTCCCTTATATAAATTTGTAGGATTGTCAAATTATATTGACAAATATTTGCAATCTTATCATATCGTATCTCAGGTTTTAGTGGAAAGAATTTCTGTTTTCGTTTGTTTGTGAACAAATCTCTCCCGCCTTCTCATTGGACGAATGTGGTCATGTTTGTATATAAAGGGGGCTATGGTATGAGTCGACGTCAGTGTGGTGGATTATCGTGTGGGGACGCTTAAAGTGTTCTCTGCGTGATTTATCCGTGTCTGGCAATCTCGTCGCATACCTGTGTAACCCCGGTCCGATCCCTACCTAGGGAGCAATAAAGCTAAGTACTGTTTTTTTTATTTTATTTAACAAATTGTGATTTATTATTTACTTTTTTTTTTTGGTGTTGTACTTTTGAGTCCACGATTTTTTTGTGTTTAAGTTACTCTTACTGTAGGCCCTAGTATATTGTATTTGTGTGTTAACCCGTGAATAGTAACTTTTGTCAGGATGGTTGAAACACGCTCTGGTAAGATGCAAGACCCGGCACAGGAGAGAATCAAGGTTGAAGAGCCTGCCAAGCCGGTGCAACAATATACACTCATGGACAATACTTAAGGAAGTGAAAAGTATTTATGGTCACCGGTCGTCTATATATATATTTTCCTTTTTTTTCGAAGGAGACAGGGCAATTTTGTTCACACTTGGTTATATCGTGCGTCTTCAATAAAGGCCACTGTGTATTAAATATCTTTCGGAGTTATTGTCTGAACTCCGAGATATATATGGCGATGTTGGTCACCTACTCTTCATTTTACAGGTATGTAAGACAGGTACATATCACTTTGTTTGAGACAAAAATATTTTTGTTTTGATAATATATGCAGCATTTTCCTTGACTTGATGTTTAAGTTTCCAACTTGCTCTGATGCAACGATATCTTGGACTTTGAGGTTACTGTCTAGGTTGTTGTCGTAGTGTAAAATACCGAATCGTTTTGTTTTAGAAACAGAACATCGATATTATCTCGCCATAAATCTGTTTATTGGAAATAATGACTGACGGCATAGTACATTAATGTTAGGTAGTATACGCTCACACGTATAAAACACAAAAAATTAAACGTAAAATTCAAAGGTAGAGCGAGAAACACGCTATGTATATATGAAAAAACGTGGTTGAATTTTCTAGATTAATCAAGAAATTGGGTTGACCAAATATCACAGAACAAGTTAAATAAACGTTTTGTTTATTTGTTTCACTAGATGGCGCTCTGCTATCTAGAGATGCTCATGAGAGCACGATCAGGATATGTCTTAAATACCCATTTCTTGTTTTTTCGGGAAGCCATTGGGACCAAAAAATATTTTTTGGTCGCAGTGGTTCAGCCTACTCCACGCTGACGATCTTCAAAAGCGCGAAACGCGTTCGTGGATGGCTTTTCTTGATTTATCAAGAAATTGGGTTGGCCAAATATCAAGGAACAGGCTAAATCAATGTTTAGGTGATTTCTGTTCCACCAGATGGCGCTCTGCCTTCTGTAAAGCATATGTGCTCCTGGTCAGGATATGCCATTTTTAATATATATATCAATGTGTGTGTTGTAGAAATGTTCATGTGAGCCAGGTTAGGATATGCCTCTTTTTTAAAAATATATATTTTACACAAATAAATTTACTGGCAATGCATTTCTTTTAAATATCATCAAATATTATCTCTACAGACCTTACTGCAATGATATGAGTTATTGAATGAGAGGGCTTGGCTCATCAGTAGTGAACCCTCTCAGGGGTTTCGGCAAATTAATCTCTAGACCGCTCTACTATTGTATTGGACTGGTTTTGTTATATACCCTGCATTTTCTATGGAAGGCAGCTTAGGGGTGTTTAGTGAACTATGGACATAAGCTTATAGGTCTGTAGAGGTACATACATATAATTTCAAAGTATTGCATCGAGCAAAGCTCTTCCGCAAAATATGTTTTCATAACCAATATATATTAGTAATTATTAGATAATATTAGATAATATTTGATGATATTTAAAAGAAACGCATTGCCAGTAAATTTATTTGTGTAAAATTTTAACGATAGATGGCAATAAAATTTAATTTAAAAATATATATACAGCTGAGCATCGTGTCTTACCTCTAAACACATTAGGAGTACAATTTGTTGAAACACTAAACTACCCTAGCATTTATGTACTATTTATCTTCTCTATACTTTCATTTATGAAATCATGATTGTCTCTGTTACCATTTACACCTATAAAGTTCGTATCATTTTTCATTAATGATTACGAAGTGCGCCAAAATTCAATTTTACATTTTAGAAGATGCGAAAAAAAGGTAGGCGGGTAAATCTATATATTCAAATTTTAACATTACAATTATCTCCATGACATTACAGCCTTCCAGGTTTTTTACCTCAGACTAATAAAGAAGTTTCCCCATCCTCCAAAACGATAATGTAACAAGTTTACCCATTCTTCTCTCCTTCTTCAATTTTTTTTCTTTCAACAGAGGAAGGACGGCTATTGGACGCTGATAAATATTAAAATATGGTAAATTACGATGCTTTGTTTGCTTCGCTCCGGGCGAGGAAGGGAGCTCTAAAAAAATATGAAAAAGGAGGATTTTTTTTTAAAGTTGAAAAGTCCTCTGAACAAAATTACTGAGGATAATCAAATTAGGAATATGATTGGAATATTAGTTGAATAGAGATCCTGGCATCGATTTTTTCACCCATTTTGCTTCTTACTTTGTAGAATATTTTATAGTTTATATATATAGTGTTTAATGGTTTGGGTGATTTATAATATTATTTTTCTGCGAAATTGTAAAGTTGCGCTAGAAATATTCTTATGATATTCAAAAATATTGCAAAGGACTAACCATTAGCATCGTTTACAATGCCATCTAACTCTGGTGAGGTTTCGATCAAATTTTTTTTTCTTAAGAGTTGTCTCTAGTATTTCTATTGAAAAAAAGACTGCTACTTAAAATGTGAGTTATGCATAGATGAAATACAAGATGTGCTATCCCATTACATTACTCATTGTTCCCGAAAGATAAAAATTAGCCTTACATTGAAACCAGTCAAATATTTACAAGCTTCTTTTTGATTCATTGGCCGATAGGTTACTTTAAAAAAAGTTAAATGAGTTCGAAGCAGGCCAAAAAAAAAAAAAAGGTGCCCTAGGACTCCCACAACCTGACCTAAAATGAATATGGATGAAGACACCATCACCTACCTTCTCAACATTGGTATTCTACAAAGGCTTGAAGCCTGCGGCCGAAATTCACCAAATATTTTTAATTATCTATAAGTAGAGTTCCTCATTTACTCTATTCCTTTCATAGGCTGGATGCTTCTGGGTCATCAAAAGGGATTAGGCCATTTTACCATGCCCTTCTAATCAACCACATGCAGGATCTTCACTCTAGTTATAGGTGTCACATTGAAGAGAACTTACTTTGAAGGATATGTGCTGCATTTCCCTTTTGTCAACAACAGATTTGCGGATTACACTGAATGCCTTAGTATACTCTAGTTCTGGTATTACCTTGCGGATGGTTTCCTTTAGGGATTTATAACATTCGGATTTTTTTTTATCTATAGAGAAATGAATATACTGAATCCCTATCTATGACTTCTAAATTACTAACAGATTCAATATCTTATATGGCTCATTACCACATACTTGTCACTAGTATCGATGTGAACTGTGGCATCGTGTTGAAACTGCCTGGAAAGCTACCTGTTCATGTCATCCAATCTCTGTTCAACTCAAGGCGTATAAGTGCTATTATTGCTGTCAGAAGTAGTTCTTAGGGATACTATTTCTTAGGATCCATATACATCCTAATTTCTTGAAATTTTTTATATTCCCAGTATAATGTATTTGCCCAAAATTCGTCATTTTATTATATGTGCATTATTTTTAGTGTAGTGTTTAGCATTTCAACGACTCATTTTGTGTCCTTTTTATATATTCATTTTAATAAATATCATACACCATTTTTTTTTTCGGTTGGCATTTGTGATAGCCTATGTCATATCTCTCTCTATGTATAAAAAGCAACGTACGTTAGTTTATTTATTTGTTTCTTATATGTTTCCTCTATATTTAACCAATCTGGGTGATATTTTATTATGATTTAAAGTCTAGAAGAGGTTTTTGTCACATTTTCACCAAGAAAAATAATAAATATAACCAAAGAACGCGACTAATTCATTTTTTAAATCAAACCATGAAAGATAATAATATTGCTGCCTCTCTTTCTCTCTCGTGTTTGATGGGCAGTAACAAAATTTCTTTCAATGAATATCCCCTCGAGAAGAACACGGAAGAAGCCAGGTCATATACGAGTATATATTGTGACGAAGAAATATTTTATTATTTAATTTAATATTATTCAATGAAAATATATTCAACAGATTAAAAATATATATATTAATCTGTATTTGTAAAATCATCTTTAAAATATTTCTTTGCTGCTTGCTTAAGATTCTCTAGCTGTAAAGAGTATAAGGGGATAAATCACGCCAAAGAACATCAAATCCTCAAGGAGAAACCCTTCATAAACGC
Source organism: Cordylochernes scorpioides (assembly GCA_030710605.1). Lineage (NCBI taxonomy): Eukaryota > Metazoa > Arthropoda > Arachnida > Pseudoscorpiones > Chernetidae > Cordylochernes > Cordylochernes scorpioides. Next base: position 172,436,780 of record CP092864.1, read on the forward strand.
CACAGCCAACCCGAATGTCACAAAACCGATCCCACTCACAAAAAAGCAGCAGACCAAACCCGCCCCAAAAAATTTCACAACCGCTTATGAATCACATGTACTCATAAAGTCAGACAATCCATCCAAGGAAGCACGTGAAATTCTACGTGAAGTAAAAAAAGCAGACCCCTCAATCCTGAATTCCTCTGACATGGCAGCCTCCCTCAATGGAAAAGGACGGCTGGTCATCCACACCAGAACCACTCAAGGCGCTTCGACTCTCGCGGCGAGATTCAAAGCTAATAAAAATATCCCCAATTCCTTGAAATGCACGGAAAGACCGATCATCCACCCCAGATTTTGCCTGTTCGGTGTAGAAAGCTGCACAACCAACAACATGATCCTGGAAAGCCTCCAAAATAACGAGGATCTCAAGAACCTCTCCGGGACAAGAATGTTCAAGATTGCCCACCGTCCAAAAGACAACCCTCATGGCTACACCACAGTCTTCCTCGAGGTTGACAACGAAGTGTCAAACTTCTGGGGCCATCGTGGAAAGATCCCCATTGCAGGACTCATCCTACGGTACGAAAAAAGTATCTCCCTAAAACAATGTTACCGCTGCTGCAGCTTTGGCCACCGCGCTACAGCTTGCCCTGCGGTCCAACCCATCTGCTTCAAGTGTGGCACGGTCGGCCATGAGGGTCACTCTTGCCCAAACTCTTCTGCAAAATGCCATAATTGCTGCAAGAAGACCGGAGCAGTATTTGAGAAGCTAAGCCACTACGCCACAGCCCGGACTTGCCCTCTGGTGAAGGCCAAATTAGCTCAACTCACCCGAAATGACTAGATCCTTCAAAGTTCTCCAAGCCAATCTCAGAAAATCACCTTCTGCGGTACTCGAACTCTCCAGCATAGCAGCAGAACAAAGAATAGACGCCATTCTGCTACAAGAATTACCAAAGAATTTCAAATGGCCTGACTCAAATTTCGTCACCTTCATCCCCAATGATAACTACACCCCTGCGGGACTTGTTATTCGAGCAGACCTCAACCCCATCCCACTCAGCTCTAATGACCCCAACATCGTCACTGCCCTGATTCGATTAGGCAGCCAAGCGGTCGTCACTGCCTCAGCATACTGGCATAACAGTGCATCAGAAAACACTTTCCTACCAACTCTGGAACATACTCTAAATAGAACTCCCTTCCCGTGCATCCTTGGCATGGATGCCAATGCCCACTCTCCAACCTGGGGCAGCGGAGCCGTCCGCGACACTCGTGGAGCTAGTTTGGAGGCCTCCGCTTCACTAATGGGCCTACACTTTCTGGGTGGTCCAACACCTTATACCTGGTCCAACGGGGCCCGGCGCTCCTCCATAGACGTCACTCTAGCATCAAGCTCCCTCGCCATCCATGCCACTAGAGTTTGTCTCCAGGAGATGGCCTTCACAGATCATCTCCCAATCCTTACCAATTTCTCAAATATCCTACCTTCGGAGCCCACCAGATCGTGGGTCGAGTCTTCATGTCTGGAAGCAGCGTTTGCAGCTTTCCTAGGGAACACCCTCCACCACGTGGCCTCACGCCTCCAGACCGCACTTACCCCAGGAGATATTGACGAAGCAGTTATTCTCCTCACCACCTGTCTCCAAGAGGCCTGCGATGCATCTATGAAGAAGAAGTCCAAGTCACCAAGACCATCAAAACCTTGGTGGAACAAAGAACTTTCTAAGCTCCGCAATATTGTGGTGGCTCTCCGCCGCTGCTCCCAAAACACCTTCTTTCCCACCAGGAGCTTCTTCAAAGGCCTTTACAGAGCCTGCCACAATAAACTCAAAACGGCTATAAGGCGAGCAAAGCGTCTATCCTGGATATCACTGTGCCAAGAGGTCTCCTCAGCCGCATGGAGCTCAATTCACCGCTATATCTCCAAAGGTCGGAGAGGCTCTTTAGGGCCACCTCTGCTCAAACACAAAGATGGTACCCCACTAACCTCAGAGGAAACCTGTCGAGAGGTACTTCAGAACTACTTTCCAACAGATTGGACTGTGCCAAGACCAACAGTGGACTGGCTCCCAACCTTTAACCAAGAACCGGCTTTCACAGCGGCGGAAATCTTCCGCGCGATCCGACGATGTGGATGGAGAAAGTCCCCAGGTCCCGACAGACTTGGAGTCAGGTGCATACTCCTCGGTGGACCAGCACTGCATGAACTCTTATCGCAAATCTTCACCAAATGCCTGCGCCTCGGACACTTCCCAACCCCTTGGAAAGCTGGACGACTGGTTCTCATCCCCAAACAAAACTCCACCTCATCCAACCCACTGGACAAATACCGTCCAATTACTATGATCAACACATTAGCCAAAGTTTTTGAACGATGCATCCTAGCGAGGCTGCAATGGCTAGCAGACCAGCATGGCTGGTTCTCGCCCATGCAATTTGGCTTCGTCCCTGGGCGTTCGGCAGAAGGAGCCCTTGACTCAATCAACAACTTTATCAACGACGGCCTGAAGCACTGGAGAAAGACAGTGGCAATAAGTTTGGACATTAGCCATGCCTTCGACACGGTTCAAAGACATACCATCATTCAAGGCCTCCGGGACCTCAACTGTCCAGAAGAGCTTATACAACTCTCTGCAAGCTCTCTCAGAGACAGGAAAGTGATCTACCAAGCCTGGGACTCCACACTCACCGCGCACACAGTACTGGGTGTTGCACAAGGGGCACCACTAAGCCCCTTCTTTTTCAACATTGTAGCCAGGAAAGCTCTTTCCCTTCCAAAGCCCCAAAACTGCCAAATAATTTGCTTTGCAGACGACTTCACCTTGCTATTCAGAGCTTTCCGTAGATTACCAACAAAGGAGATTAACAAATTTCTTAAAACTTTCAGCTTGTGGGGTAAAGGGCATGGATTGACCTTTAATCTTAAGAAGACCCAGGCCTGCCTCTTTCATTGGAAATCCAAGCGCCCTAGTTACCAAAATATAAAATTCCTCGACCAGCCTATTTTAATCAACAACCATATAAAAATACTGGGCATAACTTTTGACACCACACGCACATTCGTTCGCCACTCGGACAACATTTTCAACAAATGCAAATGGATGCTTCCTCGATTAATTAGCACAATTAGGGAACAATATGGACTCACTTACAGCTCAGGCCTGAAAATAATCAAGATGGTAATTCTCCCTGCTCTGCTCTACGGCTCGGGTGTTTGGGGCAAGAGAGTGTTCGACACCAATGGCACCCGCAAACTACGTAGTCTCCACTATAAATTTGCTAAAATTCTTATTAGGGGGGGCCCCTGTACCCCCACAATTCCAGCTATCTCACTCACTGGCGGCCCTCCAGTGGACATTTCAATCAAGGCACATCTGGCGTACAAGGAAGCAATAAAAAATGGTCCATTTGAGACACGTCCAAGGCCTAGCGCAGTCCACTATCCACCCCTTAGAAAACTACTTCAGTTTTCAAAGTCGCTCCCAGAAAATGCAACCATCATATACACCGATGGATCGCGGTCCCTCAAAGGCGTAGGCGGCGCAGTTTTTCTGCCACCCCCCTCCACTCCAATACAACTAAAACTCCATGATCTTTGCACCTCCTTCCAGGCAGAATTACTTGCTATCCTATATGCAACTAGAGCGATCCAGTTCATGCAAAGACAACCAACAGCAATCGCTTCTGATTGCCTTGCAGCTCTCCATGCCATTTGTAACCCAGAACTCCAAAAACCTCACTCATAGCTGAGATAGTTCGCAATCTTAACCATTTAAACGTACAGCTCTGCTGGGTTAGAGGCCACAGCGGCATAGAAGGCAATGAGCATGCAGATAAATTAGCCAAGGCAGCAGCTAAATCAAACTTGCCCATATCCTACTCCACTCTATCCAAAAAGTTTGTTCGAGCCCGCAGCGAACAGTATTCACACCAACTCTGGAAGGAATTATATGTCACAGATCACTCCACAAGAAACCTCAGGAGAATAGCTGCATTCCCAAACACTCTCATGGCGATCCTGCCCAAAATAAAATTTTGTGGCACCACCTCAACAATCCTCACAGGTCATGGCTTTGTCAAAGCCGATGCTGCAAAATTATCTAGAGACGATCCTACCTGCCCACACTGCCACGAGGAAGACCAAACTGTCGACCACCTTCTCTTCAGATGTCCCGCCTACCACCATCATAGGTTCCAAACAGCCACCCTCCTAGGAATAAATATATTTGCCCCTGAAGACCTGCAGAACATCCCCAAGCACAAGTCAGCCTGGCGACACCTGATAAACTGGATGTCTGCTGCCACCATTAGACGTGAAGTCTAAAGACCAACCCGGATAGTTGGCGACTTTAGTATGCTCCAGGAATCCGGGTTACCTAAATAAATAATAGCTGTAAAGAGTTTTGGGGCTGACCTGTTAATAATTGTCGACTCGTCGCTGTGACGTCATCAATAAATACTTTTATATCTTAGGATATTTCAAGACTTGATTTCTACGTTACAACTGGTGGAGAGACTGGACCGATACCCATTAAGAAATAAAGGAAAAATTGATTCTGTTGAACCAGAAGAAACTTCTATGAATGTAAAGAAGGAAGGTACTCAGGTAAGCAACCACGTTGTTCAACATCTGCCAAGGAACCCTTCCATTTTCTCCGGGGAGGATGGTGAAGATCTCCAAAAATGGTTAAAAGGGTATGCACGTGTGGCAAGGTACAACCATTGGGACGAAACCCTTTGTCTTACTAAAGTTTATTTTTATCTGTCTGGAACTGCTCTCAAATGGTTTGAGAACAACGAAGAAAGCATACAGACTTGGAAGGAATTCACATCTCAATTAGAGAATGTGTTCGGAAAAAAAGAAAATTCAAAATTGCAAGCGGAGAAGAAACTTAAAACACGGGCACAATTAAAAGGTGAAAGTACCGAATTTTACATCCAGGATGTCCTGTGCTTGTGCAAAGAGGTTGATCCTCAAATGAGCGAGTAAGATAAAATCTCCCACCTCATGAAGGGGATAGCTGAGGAGCTTTATCAAGCACTCCTACCGAGGGATGTACAGAGCACCGAGCAATTCATTATAGAATGTCGCCGTGTCGAAGCGCTCCGTTGTAGGCGAGTTACCCCAACCAGGTACGAGCGCCTACCAAATGTAGCCTCTCTCTGTGACCAGGATGACGGAGAAGATCTGTCATCTATGATTAGGCAAATTGTTCGTGAGGAGGTACAGCGGGCATTAGGCTCTCCTCGGGAGGAACCAAAAAATGCTACAATCGAAGAAATTGTGAAGGAGGAGATTGGAAGAACCCTGGCGCCAATCTCAAAGTCTAGGAGAAGTCCCCCTCATAAGGAAAGACCCCGACAGTTTTTAAATACTAGATATGAGGCCGAAACGATAAGACCGCACCCTGAACCTCGATACCCAAAACAAGGAGGAAGACGCGACACCAATGATTGGCGTACAACTGAGGGAAGGCCAATCTGTTTCTACTGCGGACGCCCAGGTCACGTCGTCCGCTATTGCCGTGACAGGAAGAGACACAATGAGGAAAGGAGAAATGTTTATTTCCAAAGAAAGCAAGACGCAATGGTATCCTACAACTCTCGAGCTGAATCTCAGGACCCCAATGACGAATCATCGAGGAAAACTTTCACTCGCTACCGAAGCCCTACTTCACATCGCGGTCGAAACAGACAACATTTCTCACCTGCTAGAAGATCTAGCTGGACGCCCCGCCATTAAAACTAGATGATAGACCACATTGGAGGTGAGGCCGCAAAGTTATAAAATCCCCCCTTACCGACCACAGTAGAAATGAGAAAAAGCTACCTTGACGTAAACATAGACCTACCAAGTCCTCATGAAGAAGATATCTCAACTGAAAGAAGACATCCACCGCAGTCACCTGAAAATATCCCTGGCCATAGTACTAGTTCTTAAGACTGACGACGTAAGTTTCCTGCTGAGCATCGGGTCGATGCTCTCTATAGGAGGAGGCTATGTGACGAAGAAATATTTTATTATTTAATTTAATATTATTCAATGAAAATATATTCAACAGATTAAAAAAATATATATTAATCTGTATTTGTAAAATCATCTTTAAAATATTTCTTTGCTGCTTGCTTAAGATTCTCTAGCTGTAAAGAGTTTTGGGGCTGACCTGTTAATAATTGTCGACTCGTCGCTGTGACGTCATCAATAAATACTTTTATATCTTAGGATATTTCAAGGCTTGATTTCTACGCTACAATATAAATATAGGGAAATTTCAAAGGCCGTTTTGACTTTTTTTCCACATTACAGCTATTGATAAAAATTATCAATTTAACAAATTGATGTATAGATGAAAGGAAATTGAACATAAAGACTATACAAAACCTATTAAAATAACACCAATAAAAATTGACATATTTTGTGATAGAAAAATTATTGAAATGCATCGAATTTGACCCCTGAAATTGAGTATATTCAAATATCAGACTAACTTGCTTATTTTGGGGTCAGACTATGTGATGCCAATATTTCTGCATCATGAATAGCGATATTATCATAATAATACCAGAACATTAGCTTGCATTTTACAATTAGGTCTAGAATACGAAATAGATGTTCTAGGCTTTAATAAAGTTTTATTTTAATAAATACAAAAATAAAGGATGTGTGAGACTATATGTATTTTAACACTATTTTATATTTTAACACTAATTATGCTAGTTAATGAGAAAATTGATTATCAGGATATAGGTTTTTTTTTGTCTATTCTCTCAAAACATATACAGTCGACTCTCGATAATTTGAAACTCGTTTTTGAATCTCTCGATAACTTTAAATGTTTTCCCGGTCCCTTGAAAAATACTCTATAAGTTGAATAAAATCAATATTAATTGGTCCCCTTGGTAATTTGAAGTTGAAGGAATAGTATCTTGCCACAAATTAACATTTATGAAAAACTGTACAAATTTTTAAAATTATAAATCGCGAATTTTGGTTTAAAAGACGGTGTAAGTTCAGGCTGGACTTGTATAGTGTCCATCCACGGCGCCAAGGATTCTTCTGACGGGGAGGTTGAAGGCAAGTCCCACTCATTGTATTCCTTCTGTTAAGTGATACATAATAAAGCGCTAGTTTTAGCTGCATCCCTTCGAATTCACGTGTGTATCTTTGCGAAATCCTGAGTAGACAAAGAAGATAAACAATTTCTGGGTACGACGTAACATTTGGTGCCAGAAGTGGGATGCATAATTTTAATTAAAGATTTTGTTTTGCGCTAATTTAAAAACAAGATGGAAGAACTAACCAACCTCGAGACTGAAGAATTCAAGAAATTGATCAGAAAACTCTAGATGAACCAGGAAATAGATGCGTTAAATAATATAACGGGCAACTCTTTACCAGTAAAACTACCGTGGGGAACATACGCTAAAATCGTGATGCGAAACTCTACAAACGAGACAGCGAGGTGAAGATTTTCTGAAATAGAAATGGTCAACACTTTATCTCTACCAGTGAGACTGGGATACAAGGATTCGATAAATTAGTGACAGGAAACATTACCAGTGAGACTGGGATACAAGGATTCGGTAAATTAGTGACAGGAAACATTACCAGTGAGACTGGGATACAAGGATTCTCTAAATTAGTGACAGGAAACATTACCAGTGAGACTGAAAAGTTAAGATACGCTAAGATAGAGATAGTGATGGGAAACTTTATCGGTGATGCTGTGATGTGAAATTACGCTAAACTTGTAACGGTCACCTCTATCCGCGAGACCTCGAGGCGAATATGCAATTAAACAGTGATGGGTCAATTCTAGTGGTGAGACTGGGTGGGAAAGGTAAGATAACATAGTAGAAGATGCACTAATATAATTATGGTCAACTCTTAGTGAGACTACCAGACGAACATGCGCAAAATAATGACGTGTAGCACTAACAGTGAGACCTCGAGGTAAATATGCAATTAAATAGTGATGGGTCAATTCTAGCGGTGAGACTGGGTGGGAAAGGTAAGATAACATAGTAGAAGATGCACTAATATAATTATGGTCAACTCTTAGTGAGACTACCAGACGAACATGCGCAAAATAATGACGTGTAGCACTAACAGTGAGTCCTCGAGGTAAATATGCAATTAAATAGTGATGGGTCAATTCTAGCGGTGAGACTGGGTGGGAAAGGTAAGATAACATAGTAGAAGATGCACTAATATAATTATGGTCAACTCTTAGTGAGACTACCAGACGAACATGCGCAAAATAATGACGTGTAGCACTAACAGTGAGACCTCGAGGTAAATATGCAATTAAATAGTGATGGGTCAATTCTAGCGGTGAGACTGGGTGGGAAAGGTAAGATAACATAGTAGAAGATGCACTAATATAATTATGGTCAACTCTTAGTGAGACTACCAGACGAACATGCGCAAAATAATGACGTGTAGCACTAACAGTGAGACCTCGAGGTAAATATGCAATTAAATAGTGATGGGTCAATTCTAGCGGTGAGACTGGGTGGGAAAGGTAAGATAAAATAGTAGAAGATGTACTAATATAATTATGGTCAACTCTTAGTGAGACTACCAGACGAACATGCGCAAAATAATGACGTGTAGCACTAACAGTGAGACTTCGAGGTGAAGATGCGTTAAATTTGTAACGTACAATATTACCCTTGAGTCTTAATATACGCTGAAATAATAACGACTAGCACTACTGATGAGACTGTGAGATGGAGATGCGCTAAAATAGTGACGTGCAATACTACCCGTGACACTTTGAGTTGAAGATGCGCTAAAATCGTGACAGGGATCTATAATGATGAGACTGCGAATAAACATTGGCTGAAATAGTAACGGGAAACTCTTCTGATGAGAAAGAAATCTACCATTTGAAGATGGGCTAAAATATTGGTGGTCAATACTACCGATAAGTCTGCGAAGTTAATATGTGCTAAATATTGTATGAAACTCTACTGATGAGATCGATAGGTAAAGATGCGCTAAAATAGCAATGGGGGAACTCTACCAGTAGGCTGCGTGATGGGATCACGCTGAAATAGTAACAGGTAGCTTCTCTTCCGGTATGACTGAAAGGTAAGGATTTGCTTAAGTAGTGACAGTGAGGTTGGTGAGATTGTCTGTTGAAGATTCGCTTAAATAACGACCGGCAACTATACCGGTGAGGCCACGAGGTGAAGATGCGTTATAATTGCATTGGAAGTGTAGCACAGAGTGGAATGCTTGAAGGTCACGCCCTGATAAACCATCTCACGCGGCTATTGTCCCTTGGTGACCAGTCAACAGATCACCCATTGTGTCTGCGACATCCCCTGACCTCTGCCCCCATCAATTTGCATAGCTAGCCGCCGGTCAGCACGATATTGATTAAGAAGCCCAAATTTAAACACATCCGCTACTGTTGTGCCTTATTCTATTTTTCTCTCCCTAATCATCTTAGACCAAATTACTGCCTCGGATTGAGTGGATTGTTAAAAATATTTTGTTTCAATATCTTCATAATTTTTATTTCATACAGTTAATTTTTTTGTTTATTGTTTCCGTATTATACACAATTGGCCATCAAAATTTCTATACTAAAAAGCGACACACACACACGCTACAGACTTGAAATTCACACGATAGTAAGATGCTGTTATATGAAAATTATCAGATTTTCAACGCATTTATGCAAAATTTGCGTCTGTAGCGACACCTACATTATGTTGAAAATATTATATACAGTACGTTTCTCGTACAGAAATTGATTTTGAAAAAAAGTTGCTTCGTTGTTAAACATTTCTGTTATGTCTCCTGTAAAAGAAGGAGAAAACCTTACCCTTTTATTTCCGAGTTTGAGAGAAGTAGATGTGTAGCCAATAGGCTTATATATCCCCTCAATAGAGGGGGATTTGCGGTTTATCATACCTCAGTTCAATTAACACATTCACTCTCGTTCGGTGTAACGACCAATAAAAACGGATATAGTATAAAGTCTATTATTGAGGAGCAGAATCTATTTTTCATAATCTTAAAATCCCAACTTGCAGAAATGCTAGCATATCGACCTGACAATTTCTAATAAACACTCCATTAGTCTAATGCATAACTGGAGAACCTCAGCACTTCTGTTACCTTAGACCATTTGGCAATACTTTTTGATATCTTCAATATGATGAACTTGGTTAACAATAATAGGCAGATATCGACATGGAAATTCAGAGAAAAATCGGCGAATTGGACTAAATTTGCTGAGGGCATTTCGCCTTCGGATTCACTGGATTTGAATTCAGCTCTAAACACATTGTCACGTGTGAATATATTAATGGTGTTGTAAACAAATCGGCAAATTTAGTCATTGAAGCTGCATACTCTTCTCTCGACGTCAAGCATGACACCTCTATAAACACAACAACTTCCAAAAATTGGTGGAATAAAGAGCTTAAATAAATGAAGAAACATTTTCATTATCTCAGGAATTGTATTATAGAGGGGATAACTTGAGAAAGAATCCGAGTATGTTCAGAGCGGCAAGAAATAAATATTTAAGAGCCATTAATAGAGAAAAAAGACGCCATGGAGAAAATTTATTGAAGAAAATGAGTCAACGAAGGTTTTCGGGAATGCATACAGGGTTTTAAACAGTTAAGATCGGCCGACATTCAAGTGGGCATACTATTACTGGATAAAACTGCAGAGTGCATGAGAGATAAAAAGATGAAGGAAATGCTAACAGCATTTTTTCTTGATGATGATATGCGGTTAGACAATGAAGAACACACTTTAATTAGAAATCACATCCAAGTTTCATCAACAAGGAAATTATTTTTATTACCGAAAAGGAAATACAGGATTTGTACTCGAATCTTAATGTCAGAAAGGCTTCTGGTCTAGATAATGTCAGTAATAATATGTTTATTTGAAATTATAATGTAATTTACAAATTATGATATAAACAGGTAATGCCATTTCTTTAGCGTCGACGATTTCAAGATATCCATGGAAAATACCTTCACACGGTTCTATTGCTATTTATAGATTTTAAAAAATCACTAAATGGCATCGATATAACTATATATGAAATAAAATTGGAGCTCTTTTTCCTTTCAAGAACAATTTTTTCGAGAAAATTTATAAATAAACCATATGGAAAAACTTCTAAATATTAAATAATTGAATACTCTCTTCTATCACATATATATCGTAATTTAAGCCAACAACCCCATATTGTATATAACTTATAACAAGATTTTAATGTTGTATAATAGAAACACATCTGTAAATGATTATACGCATTATTGACATGTGTCATTACATCATCATATGTAATGTACTTTGTAAAAACTGAGGATAATAAATAAAACTCTGTAATAGATTAAGAGTTAAGCTAGAGAGATAGAAGTCAAACACGTCTAAATTCGAGATAGATGGAAGCCACAAAGCAACATCTAAAGATAGATTTGAAGCTGTCAGGACGGTGCCAGTAGAATGTCACCAGACGACCCCCTCTCATATCTGGTGACATGCAAAACCCCCTTTCTCAGAAACGGTACATAAAGCCCCGTCCTAGCTAAAAATACAGTTAGTTCACCATCTGCGTCAGCTCACGTCGGTTGTACCCCAGATCCATCTCATCCATCATGTAGACCAGTAAGAAATCTTCTATCTCTCCATCTTTCGCTCCTAGCTCAACTTTTATCTGTTCACGAAACTTTCTTAGTGCAACTGTGTCTTCGTTTTTTGTGTATGGACATTTCCCAAGCTTTCCACTCTGCCTCGACCACGACTGCCTGTACTTTGTGAGAACTGTAAAAGGTCTTCCAAGGTGCAGAGAGGCACTGGAAAACTCCCCATCCTGACTGTTCCTCTCGGTCAACACAGTATAGCGAGAGTTACAGGACTCCATCACATAGTTTAAGTCGACTGGATACTTCATCATCACAAAGTTAGTCGACAGGATTCTACAAGAGCTACCAGAACTTCACCTTATTACATATACATAGCGCATATTTATAAATTAATATTCAGCAGAAAATAGATATTGATTGAATAAAAAAGAGAGTCCCATAAAACAATCAATTATTTTGATAATATAAGAGCAGAAAATATGCAAATTATGATAATAAAATTACGCCACAATACAAACATTGGCAAACAAAGAGAACCCTACCTGATTCCTATTATTTTAGGTCGGTTTTGACCGCTTCCATCATTTCTTTCTTATCGTATCACAAAATTGTAGTTATTCCTGTATTTGTATGAACTATATTCCAAATTGGCCAGAGATAATAGTAGGAAATATTTGCCCATCTTGAATTATGCGTTCTACTCTCTTAATTGAAATACAAAACAAAAAACCAAAACATGAATAAAATTTAAAAGCAGGCGCAACTATCTAGAAAATAAATGTGAAACCCTTAAACTTGAAGGATTCAAGTACGCTATTCAAATGTTAATTAACCAGTCACATAATTCCTACCTTATGAATTTGTTGTGAAAAATAGGTATACCATTGTTGAATGCCTATTCTATTTTATTGAGAAGACCATGATTGTATATTGGTAAATCACGGTAATGAAAGAGTCCCATGTGAAAATTTGACGCTTAGGTGTCTTCCTGTAAATTTGCTTAGAACCCAGACTCTAGAACACAGTAAATTCCTGAGAAAGGAGAGTCTCCATAACTTTGTAAAATTTGATTAAAATTAGCGAGGATATTGGTTGAGGTGAGACTTTATATTACATGTTTGTAGTGATGTTTAAGCATTTCGGGGTAGTATTTGGTATATTCATTCACCCCCCATCCTGGGAAATGCCCTGCACAATAGTAGAACATAGGATTAATTTGTTTCTCAAACCCCATCGTCAAAGGCGGCGGACTACCTTCTGAAGATAATAAATTGTATTTGCTTCAAAAATTCTATTAGAGAGGGACATTTTTAGATTAATTTCAATACAATTTTGACACACTTAGTTTTTTTTTTATTATATAGATCATCAAACTTACCTTTGCAGCATGATAAAAATATATAAATAAGGGGGCTTGTACCATATTATATATTATATATACTATTTTCTATAGTCGCAGTAAGGTCTGCAGATAAAACTATGATTTATAAAATGAGAAATAAGTGTAGAAATGTGAATAATTATCTTTATAAATATATTCAAGAAATTATCTTACATGAAATTCCATCTACATGCTATATTCCTGATACATGAGGCTATATATAAGAGTGATTATATATTTCACATATAAAAACCCCATATTATTGTTTTAAGAATATGTGATTAAGTACTCTATTCTCGTTGGCTCTGTTCTTTCATGTTGATGAATTTTATTGTTTTGATAAGAATAAATTGCCATGACATCTTCTTATTTCTTATCTCCACTCAATCATATTAGGGTATCAAGCATGTTTGACAACCATCATGACTGTGTGAAGTAGAATGCGTCTGTCTTTGTCATTAAGACTGGAAGCACTACTCAGTTACAGGCCGACTTAGCTCCAAAATAAATGGCCGCCTATGACATGAGGAACAGACGCCATGTGCATCCGCTCCTAACATGGAGTACAAACTCTACCCATATTGTATCCCTGGATCAGGAGCCCTTATAGGGTACTATCAACCGGGCCAGCTGAGCCCAGGTTTTTTCTTGAGCTTGTTACTGTTCCCCCTCCTCATTTTTCATCTGGGCTTGGGACCGGCAAAGGCGGAGTTCCATGACATATTGAGAGAAGTTAGTATCCTCTCATTTTATACATAACAAAACGAAACAATAAAGAAAATTACATCTCCTGATCGTGCAACTAAATGTTTCTGATGTCATCTGTCAGAATAAATATCAACTAATCGTTTTTTATTATCCCTTGTGTGATTACACAATGTCATGGAAACTATTTACATGTATCTTGTTTAGGATTAGTTGTGGTACAAGTCGTGCTAGGTGACTCCCATGGCTTGGGGGGGGGCAAATCAGACTGCCAGCCACCTCCTAGAAGGCCGGGTGGCCCCTAGATAACCAACGGCATCAAAACTCATCATGGAGATCCTTAAACTAATTGTTGATTTTCTTAATTATTCTATAATTGGACAAATACTATCTGAATATTAAAACATCAACGAGAATAATTGATGTTATTTTCGATAGATGACTCAAGCCTTCAGCAACTTTTAGTTTCACGAACAGCAGTTCCTTTTTCTTAATATATCCACCTGATATCAGTACAATTTCACTTTTTTTTTTTCAGATAACGAAACAAGTTTTCCTACGCGGATGAACTTCTCGTAAATTACACTTCTTCTGAGAGGCCATCTTTATAATTTTAAAAAAATTAAGTGATATAATACAACCCCCAATGAAAAAAACACCTCCAGAAGGGATTTTTAAAATCTTTATTATTCTCTTCAAATTATTATTTTCCAAGAAGTCTCCTATGGAAGGTATTACTGTGAATAGCATCAGTTATATCTTTTTTTCTAACTAACTCTAATTTATATAAAAGGGCGTACCTGGATCTGTAAAGAAAAATTTGTTTTCGTGTGATCTACAAGAATTTGTAAATTAAGTTTACTGTGCAATAAATTTATAAAGAGGGAGCAATCTCTCGAAATATTTTGAGAAAAAGTTTTTTTTTTCTTTACAGATCCAGGTACACCCTTTTTATATAAACTTATTTGATGGATCGCCTTTTGACTCAAACTAACTCTAGTTTGTCAATATATTAATATTTGGTAAGGTGATATAAATATCCACAAAAAATAATAATAATAATAAAAAGGATTCCGAACCTGCATTATAAGCTTCAAAAATAATTTGTATTCATCTTAATTCATTATTATGGTAAAACTTGTAAAAACGAAATAAATTAGTAATCAATGCTGAATCAAATCTTAAACTCTGAGAGATAACATATACAATTTAATTGATCAATATTAAATTAAAATAACTAAGAATAAAGAGTATATGTATGTGATCAGTCAGAATGGGCAATAAATGTACAGTACACCCACTATCCTAGGTGAAGAAGCATTCTACATGTGGCAATTAGCAGTTAAAAGAAGGCCAATTGAGCATCCTCGCATTCTTGCAGGTGGCCACAAAGGTGGAACAAAAGGTAACAAATGGCCAGTCCGGGGCAGATAGCGCGTACCAAGGCGTTTATTATGGATAATTTGAGGTGAGAGCCGTGAAAAATGATTCGGCACCAAAGGACAAGAAAAGATAATAGTGCTTATCATCATCGCAGGAGAGACCTGCGGTACCGATTTTATCCTCGAACCCAATGATCAATGCATCCCTGGCCAACATAAATCTTCAGCTCTAAGTAAATTTTTCTATTTAGGTTCCCAATTGCTATAAATATATTCAGGGCTCATATTTTAATATTCTCAGAAAAACCTTCAAATTAGGCTCCATCTAGAAGGAAAAATCTAGAAGAGGGGAGATCTAAAAATTATACCGACGATTTAAATTTCTTTTCTTCCCCTGTCTGGCATCTCATGGGACCGTTTTGCCAGGTTGCCTTCAATTTTCTTCGTCCCCCTGCTGGAATCTAAATTTTTTATTAGACTCCGTGTGCTCCTATTTACTCGCCCGATCCTCTGGGACGTCTTGACGTCTCTGTTGACCCCACAGCTCTCTTATTTTATAAAGTGGAATGAATCTCACTTGGGATCACTGCCTTCACAGAATAATTGATTGCTTTGGTATTTGGGTATTGTTGACATTTCTCCTATTTTCCAAAAGTTGGGAATAATATTTCTAAAAAGAAAAATATATATTTATATTAAAAATAAAGAAGGCATCTCCTGACCACGAGCACATGTGCTTTTTAGATGGCAGAGCGCCATCTAGTGGAGCAAAAATAAACTAAACGTTTATTTAGCTTGCTCCGTGATATTTGGCCAACCCAATTTCATATATTTATATAGAGATGAAAACTCTCAAAATAGCTAAAAAAATAAAATATTATATTTTAAAATGTTTTTTTTTTGTGCGTTATGATGAAGAATTTCGGTATAGAGAGTTTCTATTGCATACATTTAGAATGCCAATATGAATAGAATCAAACCATACGAAGATATTTATTTTTAGTAGTTTTGGCTAATCAATTCAAATATGATGAAAAAAGGAAATAGTTCAATTGCCCACACTTAATGCAAAATAGCAATGCAAATACATTATTTAAAAGTACAGGTTAAATAACAAAAATAAACTATTTTCTCTAAAATTTCCTAAATTCCAACGTGTTATTTTTGATATAATGTATATTTAATATAAAATATCGATGGTTAACGCATCTGTGTGCTAAAGAAACATTGCACACCGAGTGGCTGATATGGTCACGTGACCACCATATATTCCTACATATAACATTAAGGCGTATATTAAAGCATTAATCTATTGTCCTATAGCTCTCCAAGTCGAGATATATTTTTTGAAAATTTAACAATATTTTTTTCCATTTCTTTTTCTTACATATTGCCACAGAATAATTATTTTCGAATACTCTGTTGTTTATCATCATAAATATTTGCATAGTTATCACCACTTACCATGCTTGTAAATTACTACTTGAAAAATCAATTGACACATTTTGCGATATATTTATTGCAACTTATTTTAATTAAGTTTTTTGGAATACTCGTTATCTCTACCGTGACAATATATATCTATTCATTAGGTAAAAAGGTCATTTCATTTTATATTTGAAATATGATTTTTCTCATCAAATAGATTCTAAAAATTCGAAACAAATCAAAGTGGAGATTAATGATAGCTAACTTTGGTAGAGGAATAATATTGAAGATACCAGCGAAACCCAGTTGTCGAGAAATAGAAGTAGCTACTACACACGCTTGTTCTAACACACATCGCTGTTAATTCAATTTATGAAAGACGAGGTATAAATTGAAGCGAGGATATTTGGGAAATCTAATCTCATAACACTTCTACAAAACGTTTTAAAGTTGATGAGATCCTAGATACCTTGTTTGTGTGACTTAGAAACGTCTTAATCGCCAAAATAATAAGATATTAAAAAACAATAGAAAAAAAAATTAAAAAGTCAAGTGTTTATATTTCGCTTTTTGTCAGGATATGCTTTCATTATAAATAGTTATAAAACGAAGAGAAAAGAAAAAAAAAAATTTCTCTTCGTTTTATAACTATTTACAATTCTATAAGAGAAATTTTCATGATTCATGTTAAAATACTTTCATTATATTTATAATAAGATATGTGAATATTTTAGGTGAAAAATCCTTCTATGAAAATTTGAATTCTGGAAAATTTAAGTTATTGAAAGAGTTATAGTAACCAAATTTTGAATTCAATCATTGTTAAGTTTACTTTAAAATGTTTGTATTCAATAAGGTAATTTGCACCAACCATATGAACTGATGCAATTAATTTGCATATGATTCGAAATTGATGAGAACAGCCCTTTAATTGGTTAATACATTGATAATGTTTTCCCACTTTTATATCTACAAGGCTATAGAGAGAGTGCCATCTATATATAAGAACTTGAGCCATTTTCTTTTTCAAATAATAATAAAAAAAACTTCCAACTGTTCTTTAACTGCGATTAAAAATATTGGAAGAAGGATTTTGTTATTAGTGGTGAACCCTCACAGAGGTTTAACTAGAGCTACCATATTAACCTAATATTGTCCTGGGCTCTATTCAGCTTATATATTCGAAACTATGGAGGAATTCTTGGTTGAGTTAGCTATTCAAACGAACTATTTATATAGATTAAGAAAAAGGCTTCTTCTTATCGAGCAACTGAAAGTTGCTGATGGCTTGCGCCAGTTGATTTTTAATTATTCCAGAATTGGCCAAATACCCATTCTTGATTAATCAAGAAAAGCTAACCACGGACGCGTTTCGGGCTGTTGGCCCTCATCAGCGTGGTGCAAGCTGTACCTCAACGACCAAAAAATTGGTCATAGACTTTGAGAAAAGAAGAAATACATAAAATTAATTACATAGTACAATGCTTTTCGCAATCAAATCATAAAAGTAAATTAAAAAGATACAAAAGTGAAAGATCAGGTTTTAAGAAAAAGGCATTTCTTGATCGTACAACTGAGAGTTACTGATAGCCCTTTTATTCCGATAGATGGCGCTAACCATAGCCCCTTTTCAGTTACATGCTCATACAGAATTGCAAAATTATACAGACGGCAAAAGCTTACCATCTATATATATTATATAATCTAAAAACTCAAATATTTCTATATTTTAAAAATATATAAATTCAAATTTTATTCATTGATAATTTTACTTTTGTTATGATCGTTTTTGGAATAACTTTCAGTTTTGTTGTAAATATGCGTAGTTAACAATATCTATCATTTTAAATCACTAATATAGGATTAACTTTTTAAATTCTATATAATGTGAAAATAACTAATGTGTAAATGTGTAAATATTACCTCAAGTAATTGAAAATAAAAGCTACTTGATGGTAAATAATTATATTTTTTTCATCACGACTGCACCTTCAACCCTTTATCATATCGATCCTTTGTCTTTTCAACCCTTTATCTAACAACAAACAAATTATTCATAACATATCTATATATATAAAAATTAATGTATGTGTGTGTGTGTGTGTGTGTCTGTTTGTCCTTTATGCCTGACCAAACCACTCATTGGAACGCCATGAAACTTTGGGAAGTTATTTAGTATAGTACTGGGAAGGTTTCTAGCAAATAAAATTTTTGAAATAACTTTTCGCTTCAAAATAATCAAGATAAATATTCTAATTTATCTGTTATAATTCAACAATCTGCTCTAAATATTATCATGATGATACGATGATTTTGTAATGTAGAAAATTAGGAAAGACAAAATTCAGGATGACACGGCAATTTATTTGAGACAAGAATAATGATACAATTCCAAGGCAATATACTATTCCTTTAACTTCCAATTACCGAGGGAACCAATTAATATTGATTTTATTCAACTTATCGAGTATTTTTCAAGGGACCGGGAAAAAATGTTCACTTTATTGAGAGATTCGTTAGACAAACCTTTACTCGGGTAATACCCGGGCGAAGCCGGGTACGTCCATACATATATAATAGATTAAATCCTCTAGAACGAATTTCGTATCTTTATAAAAAAAGCTCAATATCTTTTTGTTTATGAATATAACCTTGCAAATTTTTAAAAGTACGAATTAAATAATAAAAATGAAAAACATTCAATTGTGCAACTACAACAGAATATTGATATTCCAAATATCAAGTAGTTTATTTAATACCTCTATTTGGTTCCATGAATTCGTCCACAATGCTAAGAAATCCTATTTTCAACTATGATTGGCTGATTAAGGTCTCGTGACAGTAAGTGCACAACTAAAGTAGATACCCTACATGTATTTATAGATAATGGCGTAGGACATATATTATAGTAGATGGGTTACTTTTCGAAATTTAGACGACTGCCCAATGCTCGGTAGCTAAAGGACATTCTGCTCTTTTGAAGCCCTGTTTTGGTTAAACTCTCTTTTCCGTTGTTATTATAAAAATAGTTCTTTTGCGTACATTTACCAATTTGATTTCTCTATTCATACATAGTTCATATAGACAGAAACCTACGCAATGCTGCCAAAATTTAACGTGTTAATGTACTACTGTACCCCATAGTATCTTATGGAAGTAAATCTTGGACCTTCTCCAAAGCCAAGAAAGAAAGTTGCCTTTGAGATATTCTGTGTACAGGGTGCTCAGAGTCTCGTGGAATTCGAAGAGTACCTATTATAGCATCTTAGACGAGCTAAAGACTGATGTAGCTTTGAAAATTCCACATTTTGATATACCAGGATTATATCATCAATAGAGAAAGAGAATGCGGTAAAAATACATTGTTCAAGAGAGGGTTGAGGGGAAAAATGGAAAGGAACACCTAGAAAAGGGACTAACCGAATTAGGCAAATCACCTGATTATCGCTCAAGATATAAGAAGAGCTGGACTTAGATAGAACAAAATAGATAAGATTCTTTGAAAAATTCATACATTTTCAGTAATGGAGAAAAATATACTATTTATTCGGGCCGAAAGATAAATGCATTGGCAACTGTCAAATTTTGTTATCAAACGGACGAATGAGACATCAAATCTGAAAAAAGCAACCAATAAAAATGTTGACCATCAACTCTGCTAAACAAACAGCTGAAGATAGAGTTGTAACGAGAGGTGTGAGTGGTACAATAAAACTCACACAATTTAAATCTCGACCGTGGGGTCGAGCGTATAACAAATGCTCCAGAAGTCATCCCACCATCCATTAGGGAACTCTGCCGCCGTCAAGCGGTTATCTAAGGATGTCATTCGTACAATTACCCCTCCCTAGGGGCCACTAACTAGGTCTTCAGAGACCCGCGCCAACTCAATCATCGCCGGTGTTTATCTGTCGTGCCAGCTCTTCATTATTGCCCCCGCTCCTGGTGCTCCTGGGACGCTTCCTTGCCAAATTTGCTGCAAGTGTTGTGTTTCTCAATTATTCTGTGGTGACATTTAGAATGGTTTGGAATTCCTTGTGATAGAGATAATTTCGAGGTTGAAGAGTTTCTCAAATAGCCTGTTGTGAAGGTATAACTTAGGAAGATAAGTTGTATTTTTTCCTATTTATTCGTTGTGGCGTGTTAAACTTTAGATAATGTGCGGTGTTTTTTAATCAGCTTGTGGTAAAACTTAGAATGATCTGTTGTTTTTTAAATATCTTATTATGAGGTAAACATTCAAATGATGCATTTCTCCCAAGTATCCTGATTGGGATTTAAATGAAATAATCTAGAGGTTAATTTCAAGTCTAAATTTGCTCATTGAGACAAAAAGAGATAGAGAGAATAACAATTTACAACTTTATTGACTCCTAGTCAAAAGAAAATTATACTTTTTGAGAAAAATTATGAAATACAATATCGAAGTAAAAATAGAAAAAATTTACACCAGACGAAGTCTTCTCTGAAGGGACGTCGGGATCTCATCCTACAAGCCGCCTTTAGTGTGGACAGGCCCTGGCTTATTGCGCAGTTTGTCCCCAACATGCTCAATGGCAATGTTGAGAGTTTTGCAAAGAATTTTCTTGTGTTCAAGAGAGAGAGAGATTTTTCATCCAAGCAACGTTCTGCTCTATCCCAGTCTTTTGTATCTAGGTTCCACGGTATATAAATGAATCCTTGTAATAATATGAAATAAATAGTTATTATACACTACTGGTCACCTAAATTGCAACACCAGGAAAGACAAGAGATATCAAAACAAAATGTATTTCGTAGATAACATGTTGACCAAGTATCAAATGATTAAATTTATAGACTTCTGCAAAGTGTGGTTCCCGCCAGAATCAGTAGCCAGAGTAGCCGCCATTGTTGGAGATCACCGCTGCCACAGGCCTCGGCATTCTGGCAGATGGGGATGTAATCTGGGTGTATCGTTGAGCAACCATGGACCACATGTTTTATATAGGCGAAAGTTTGGAGAGCGAGCCGGCCAGGGAAACAATTCAATCTGGCGATTGACGAAGAACCTTTGGACAATGCGTGCCATGTGTGGTCGCGCATTATCCAGTTGAAATATGGCTGTGGACAAGCCTTGAAGGTAAGGAAGGACAACTGGCTCCAACAACTCGGAGATGTAGCGTTGGCTGTTTAAAGTACCGGCAATGCGTACTAGAGGAGTGCGAGAGTGATATCCAATACCGCCTCATACCATAATACCCGGGGCAGGACCAGTGTGACGGTGCATAACGCAGCTGTTCAGCATCCTCTCTACACGGTGTCTCCAGACTCGAATCCGACCAGCGTGGTGTAGCAGACAGAAGCGTTGACTCGTCAGTAAAGACAATTTCATTCCATTTTGCCGTTTCACATCCTTCTTTAATCGCACCATTGGCGGCAGAGACGTCTGTGTTTCTGCGTCAAGGGTAGACGAAGTAATGGACGTCTAGAGGAGAGACCACTCTGCTGTAAACGGCGTCGAATGGTACGCGCAGATACTGGATGATGCTTTACAGACTGAATGTGCTGTGCTATGGTTCGTGATGTGACTGAGCGATCTGTCACTGCCATGCGCACAATTTGCCTGTCAGCACGTGAAGTGGTGCACTGAGGTGGATGCGATCGAACACGTCGGTCCGTCATACCTTCCTGCGTCAAACGATCAAATATACGCATTACAGTTGTTTGGTTTCGTCCAACACGACTACCGATTTCCCTGAAAGATAATCCACAATCTCGGTAGGCCACTATCCTTCCTCTGTCGAACTCGGATATTTGATCAAAAGGTGATCGCTGTTTTCTACGAGGGGGGTATAATTGATCGTTTTTTTTAATTAAAAACAATATTTAATAATTTATTTAATAATTAAAATTGAAAACACAATTACCGAACTTGAAATCGCCGAAATCTCCAAGCCTTAAATGGTGCTTTGGAGTGGAGCCACAGGTTTACGGTGGCCAGCAGTTTAGATTGACAAAGGTTAGCGTTCAGAAAAGCGAAATGTTGGTAGGTAATTCCATTTTTGATCATAGGTCTTTATATATATAAATAAATGAGTATTTACTACATATACTCTACCGTGAGTATAGAATACCTTTATCGTGTATGAAATATACTTATATTTCAAAATTTAAATACATTTTACAGTATAAGTATAACGAATAGGACATTGAGTGAACCTAAAATAACAAGTTATAAATCGCATAAAGGAATTATATTTCGTACAGATGTATTATGTATAAGTACATCTCTGAGAACTGTCAACTCGGCTTCCAAGTGACTTTTATTAAGTAGTTATAAATAGTTTGATTATATTTGCCAATATACATTGCTGTCCATCAAAATTGCTACACATAGTGCATGACACAAAAGTAAAAATTTGTATTAAAGATATTACACGTTTAGATATGCATACCAGGTATAGGTAACACCATCTACAGTCGACAAAAAGGAACATATCGTAAAGAGAATTTAATTATATATAAATCATGCATTTTTGATGTTCATGAAAAGCTCTATATTTGTGATCGTAACATAGCCTTCCAGGACTGCAGTTTATGCTCCAGAGATATTGTTGCTCGGGTTGGTCGAATCCTATGACTGCCACATAAATATATAGAAACATATATAGATATAGAATCCATGGTTCCAGCAGAGTCATACAGAACACCATGCAGGATCTTAACGGCCCATGGTAATCGATAGGTTTCAAAAAATGTTTAAGGTTCTCTCAAAAGTTCGCAAACACTTGCAACAAATTCCAAACATATATCCATATAATAATATATCCAAATTAAAATTTTTGCAAATGTTTACGAACTTTAGGGAGAGAACCTTGTATTTCAAATGGGAGACGTGGTAGCCATAGCAGAAGATTCCGTACATAATCCCGACAGCCAAAATACCGACAACCCAAAATTACAACAACCGGAATCCCGACAGACCAAAATCCTGACTTGCTAAAAAAAAATTAATACATATAAATTTTAAAATTTAACTAAATGACTTTTATAGGTTGAAGAAGTATAATTTAGATTTAATAAATGTATTTTCAAACTTTTTGGTTGACTCCCTGTATAAATACATTGTAATATGGGTAATTCTCTCCTTAACGTCCTGGCCTAGGCTGACGACATCAACTTTTTCATACGGAATGATGAACAATTTAAACTCGTCAAAAATATCTTCGACGAATTCCGACTTGCATCAGGAGTAAAAATAAACTACAGAAAGTGCAAAGATCTGTGGTGTGGTGCTTGGAGAAACCGGGTCGATTCCCCTCTGGACATTTGCTGGTCAACAGCCCAATTGAAGGTGCTGGGCTGTCTAGTGACTACTGGACATGGAACATCAGTCCAGGAGAACCATCTGGTCGAACTGATGGAGACGGCCGCTGCAAGATGGTCCCCCTTTGTCCGCAGCCTCTCTCTCGTTGGGAGGGCAAGAGCTGCAAACTCCCTAGTGCTCTCCTCAGTGGTACACCATCTTCACGGATACCTGCCTACCGACTCCACCATCTCTAAGCTCCAAGCTCGACTGGTGCGTTTCGTCTGGGGACCTGGGCGCACCGCCTGGCTGCCGGGAGGTGTTCTAGCACGTCCTGTCTCCATGGGTGGCTTCGGCCTCCTCGACGTCGGCACGCAGCTGAGACTGGCGTGTATGAAAGGTGTCCAAGCTTCGCTTCGTGGAACGCCTACTCTTGGCTCACTGATAGTGGGGCCTGGTTAACTCCCCTTTCATCCGGGACACGGCTTCCACCTCGACGTCGTAGACTCTTGAAGATATGGGAAGCAGTTTCAGACTTCCTAGCACTGGACCACCGGATAGTTCCAACACAACAGCTGAGGGACCTCGCCATAATCGGAGAATGCAGGTTCCTCCGGCCACCTGACCTCCTAGCCGCTGCACGGTGGATAGGAGCACGTATCGGGGACTTCGATGGCCCTGTGTCACAGCTCACTCGTCCGACCCGTTGCGCTCTTGCAGACGCCACAGCGTTGGCCAACTTCTGCAATAGGCTGATTGAAGAAAACCTCCTAGGGTTCCACCGGGCGGACAACCTAGGCGAGGCTGTGGTGCTGCGCGGAACGGTGACTCCGCTCATGCGCGTAACCACCCGCATGGGCGTATCGCCAGCTATGCCATTATCAAGGTTCTTAACTTCATTCCTGTCTCCAGTGATACGCCCTTACAATTCCTTTTCCATCAGTAACATACCTGATTTCATCATTAAATTACGGAATTCCAAACCAAATCCGGGATGTATCATGGGCTCCTTTGATGTTGTATCCTTGTTCCTTAGCTTACCGCACAATCTAATCGTGGAAAACCTGAAAGAAATACTGGCCCAAAATTCTACTGATTCCATTGAAAAAAGTAGGGTCGTCACTTTATTCCAGCTCTGCCTTTCATTGAATAATTTCAAGTTTGAAGATTCAATCTACCAACAGATTTGTGGTTCCCCTATGGGGAGCCCACTTTCATTGATAGCGGCTGAAATTGTCATGTTGAAAATAGACAAGTGGATCACTACCTTCAAACACCTTGGCATAAAAAGATGGCACCGCTATATTGATGACATCTTTTGCGAGTTTGAAGAGGACAAAGGAAACCTGATTTTAAACACTCTGAACAGTTACAACCCCCAGATAAAATTCACTATGGAGACAGAGACAGAGGCCGCCTTGCCTTATTTGGACATACTCATCCTCAGAACCGAACACAAATTCCATTCGACCGTTTATTATAAGAAAGGAATAGAGCCGTCATACCTCAATTTCAACTCATTTGGCCCGATAAGTCACAAGATTTCCATAGTCAAAACATTGACAAAAAGAATTATCACGCATTGCTCCCTTCCAGGCTTCAGAAAGATTGAAAAGAGCAACATCATCCGAAACCTCCAGAGATATGGATTCCCAGCCTCATTTGTGATGAAACACACTTATAAAGGGTTCCTTCCCCGAAACCGGCAGGTATATCGATCTAATTGCTATTTGAAGTATTCCCCTACTAATCAAAGGCTAGCAGATGTTTTGAGGAAATTTGGGATTAGGCCTGTTTTCGTAGGCTCTCGATCCATCGGCCAATTAGTCAGACATCCAATCACGAAATCTCAGGTTAAGACAGAACCGAGTGACCAGCAAAATGCGGTTTATTCATTATCTTGCCAACAATGTACCGCTTCTTACGTGGGGGAAACCGGCCGAACTGTTGGTACCAGAGTTAAAGAGCATATTAGGAACGTAAAGAACCGAGATAGCAGATCTTTTATTTATCAACATGAGGATTCTACTGGCCACCATTTCAACCTACAGGAAGTCAAGTGTTACTTCCGAAATATATTCTCCAAACATAATAGACTTATACTGGAATCCTTGGTTTCGAACGATAAAAAGAGCATTAACAGAAGGATCGATATACCACAGCAGTACCTTCATATATCCCATAGCTAAATTAGTTGTATAAATTCATAGTCGGTTTTTTGTCTTGTTGTAGTTTCCAAATCTTAATTTAGTCCTTTTTATGTAATCTTAGCGTATCTCAAATTTCATAGTTTTAAATTTGTTTTAATTTTTTTTTTTATTTTTATTTTATTTTAAAGTTTTTGGCACATTTGCATGTATCGGTGTATACGATATATTTTATTACAATTTGTTTATTTCCGGTAAGATCAGTTCTACGCCTATATATAGTTTAGATTTTGTATTATATTTTTAATATATATTTGCGAAATCGGCCTGATGATGGGCTAACGCCTGAAAGCTTGCCAAATTGCAGAATAAAAGAAACTTGTTGCAAAAATTTTTTTCTTCCTTAAAATACTCTTTAAAGCTCTTATAATAAATATACCGTACTAAGCTGTATCTACAAAGAATCCACATTTTTCTTTTAGAAACCTTGAACCTTGAACGCAAACATCGACGGCTGAGAAGCGTCGTAACATTTGATGTCAGATGTGGGGTACAGCTTAGTTCGCGAGATGGTAGAGCTAACCGAATCCTAAATTGAAGAATGTAAGAAAATGTTGGAAACTATATCTATCCAGATTAATAATAATAATAAAAAAAGACTCTATACAGAGTGATATTGGACTGATGAAAGGAAACTTGGCCTCAATGGAGTCCCGATTGAGAAGGCTCGAGAATAGTGAAGATGTTGTCCCTGTAGCCACACCTCTGTCTGTTAGAATAGCGGCCAATTCTCCTCGGTTAGATACCACTGAATGTTTTGCAAAATCCAAGCCTCCTACCTACGACGGACAGACTTCGTGGAACTGTTATAAGACTCAGTTCAAAGTGGTGGCCTTGAGCAATCGCTGGAGCTCCAGTGAGAAGGCAATAAACCTGGCCGCATCATTCCGAGGTTCATCCACGGAGGTTCTCCAGTCCCCAACAGCTCCCAAGAAGATTGCCGATGACAAGAAGAGACGAGGTTGACAAATTGATTGAGGAAATGGCAGAACAAGATGGGGGCTATTTGTAGTGATATTTTGAAATTCCTTTAATTCACTTGCTGCACGTGGAAAATCGGGATGCTATATACTTCCGTGTTGCTCAAAAATTTCATTTATTAGATTTGTTGTTCAAAAATTTTTATTATTCGTGTTTAAAAAAAAAAATTCCGGGAAATTATTGGATAGACTTTATATATAATAAAAATATATCTTTATCTTTAAAAATGAAAAAGGTCGTTTTTTTCCAGTTAAAATAAACGCCAAATCTCATCGCCAACTATTGACCGTCTCCGCAAACTATTGGAATTGGTTCGGTGACAAGCCACAACACCAGCTTTGGAAATTTGAGAAGCACCAACCTGGAAACCACGGTCTGCAGGCGAACGCTTCCTAATTTTCCAAAGCTGGTGTTGTGGCCTCGTAACCGACCCGAGTCCGATAGTTTTCGGAGACGGCCAATAGCTGGCGATGAGTTTTGGCGTTTATTTTAACTGGAGAAGTGACCTTTATATATTAATTTCTATATATAAATAGAGAGAGAGAGACGACCTCCAGGTAGAGAAGGTGGAGCCATTCCACGAAGGGCGGAGGCAGGCCGATGGAGCGCAGCTGGGCGGCCAGGAACTCTCAGTCTGAGTTGTCTTAGACGAAATGCAGGTCGGTGGATATGACTTCCAGCGGCGAATTGTTCTTGAAGGCTAAGGCCACCTCGCCAAACACGCATGCGATGTTCCAGAAAAGAAATCTTCCCACAACGGCGTATGTCTGGCATCCCGGCATGACAACTGGCAAGTGACGATAAAGACGACCCAGAAGAACGCCGCTGGCGATTCTGTAGTCCGCTGTCGGTAAAGATATAGGCCAGTAGCCGCTTAGGTCCGAACCACCGTTCACTTTGAGGACGAGTCAAATCATGTTTATCCTAGAGGATTTCGGAAAAAACACCGCGAAACTTGGATTCGACGAAGACTCGATAAATGGCTCCCGCGAAGACCTCTTCCAAAGACCTTGATGAACTCGAAGGGCTCGCTATCCCAATCAATCGCTTTCTCAGGAGGCAGATGGCTAATGGCAGCTTTCACCTCACTCAAGGAGATATCTGCTCGATGAAACGGGTCACTGTCCTCCAGAGTGGTGCTCTCCGTAGCTCCCTCCAGGAACTCAGATGGCCTCCGGACTGCAGGTACAGCTGTCTAAGGGCTCTCTACCTTGACGGGGTTCCTCTGGGCGTTGAAGACAGTCGTCAGTCCTGAGCGATGCAGTCGGACGTGCAAAGCGCGCCCAAGCTCAAGCAGCGAAGGGTGGTCGGCGTCTACGGTCTCTGCCTCTATTCTGGATCGCAGGTATCGGCTCGCTTCTATCGAGGATTCATCTACAGCGCGAGAAATGGAGAAGCGCTTAATGTCTTCAACGAGATCCCGCTTCAGGTTTTCCCATTTTCTCAACGAATCTCCAGAAGGGATACCTATTATTCTCAGCGAATCTTCACCAAGAAGCGCCTCAACTCTCTCGATGACTGACGCTGATCGTAGCAGCGCGGAGATGGATGGCGCGAATGGGAAAAGAGGACCACCCACTTGGAGAAGGATAGCACGGTGATCCGAACTGCGGCATTTGAGAGTCCAGTAACGGATGGCGAGTCTGGAGAGTTTGATGGTGTTATAACTTGAACCAGACGGGCAGCGTCTAATCGGCTTGCGTAACAGACAACCTCTTAAGCAAGTCCTTTGTTGAAGAGGTAGCCTGGCTGCGATGAATTCAGCCTTTGCAACTTTTGTAGGCTGGGTCGGAGATTCCCGGACTTTTCTTTTATATGCTTTAGGCTTCTGAGAACCCTTAGATGTCAATACCTTTTCAGATTATTCTACCCTTTCCCCCTAATTCGTATTATTTAGCAGCCTGATTTGCATTTCCGCAACATGGTTGATCATTTCATATTGTATTTTCATAAGCAGCTTCATAAAAAAAAATAGCCCAATTCTATGAACTGGCAAGGCTCATTTCCATGAGAACAGTATCATCATGTCCATCGTTTTCTTGGCTCACCACCAATCGTTATATGAGGGTTGCTAGGCTCCACGATATTCGTCTCTATTTTAATAAAACTCGGAGCTCGTGAGCCGCGTCGGCCGAGAGAGAAAGAGTTTGAAATTGAAATGCGACAAAAACTTATTTCCTCATAACACTATATTCTGTTATAAATTCAGGTAGAATGGCTAAATATTGAGGAAACGTCTACGAGAGAAATAAGCACAGACAAGCAATTTATATATAGAAGAAAATCAACCTCTCCAGACCTCACTGCGATAATAGAAAATCACTAATACTTAATATGGTAAGAAACACAAGTGTCAAAAAACGTGTATTATATAAAAAATATCGCCACTACAAAACAAACCAGTATAAACTATATATATATAATATATATATAAACCTCTCTTACATAAAATTTGACGTGTAAAGAAAGAATCAGTCACCAATTAGAAGCGTCCTGAAAGATTTCCAGTAAATCCAGTCTCGAGGGTGCAGGCTATCGGATCCCCAGGCCGCTAACAAAGGTGTTTGTTGTGGCGGCTGGCCTAATGGAGTTAGGGAGCCAAGGGGTGGTCCCCCGGGGCCCCCCTCATCAGGAAGGTCCCCCGAGAGAGCTCCCCGCTGTCGCCCGCGCTGACCAGCAGGGTTAGTTAGGGGCCACCCGAGACATGCCTGTAATGACCAGCAGGGGAGCCCCATCTGCCGTCGCTCCTAATGGAATCAAACCGCGGCATAAATTTGCCCCACGACCACAAACGACAAGCCATTTCTGAGATCAGAATTGGAAATTGGTTTTCTTCCCTCCTGAGAAGAAAGGTCAATAAAAGAAGACCTCCTTCTTTCCCTTTGATCCTTATTATTTTAAGAAATGCCTTCACGCGTAGTCACTTAATGCGTTTATGCTAGTTTATTTTTAGATATTATATAGAAAGTATTCGTTTTTTAAAATAAATATTAAAGTCGGCTCTAAAAATATTTTAAATGGCGTCATAATGTTTTTGCACGAATAAGTTCCTTTCGAAAGATCATAATACATTCTGACCTAAGATGGTTCTACCATATCACCAGATGAAACACCATTTTGGCAAATACGACGGATTTCATAACTTCTCTACTAGAATGTTATGAAATAGAAGCCGCACATACACTGAAGAGAGCCCAGAAGCATGGTAAAAAGGTTGGCCTTTTGTCTGAATCCCGGGCTTTGTATTAGGGTAATAAACTAAATATATCATTTTAATGCATTTTTAAAATGGTAGAAAAACCCCGTTATGTATTTATATTAGAGCTGTCAGAGACACGTCCTCTCCTTTCCGACAAAGGATTTCTCTTCAAATTCCCAGGTGGGAAAAAACTTGGTTTGTTGTATTTGATCAAAAGTTTTCTTTAAACTGTTGCCCTTGTTTGTAATAAAGTAAACAAATTGATTTAAATGGTTTCAGTAGCTAAAATACAGTAGATCCTCTCGTTAGACTATTCAATATATTTTATTGACACTCTTAGTTAATTGTTGCAAAAACCAAAGATAAATTAAACAAATATAGATGTGATTATTTACAATTTGGTGATAAAAAGCACATGTGCTCGTGGTCAGGAGATGCCTTCTTTATTTTTAATATATATATATATACGAGGGCCATCCAATAAATCAGTTTCCCTTTTTTTTTCTGCAAACGAAACGTTGTAAAAATTAGTTGGTATGGAAGAAATGGTCACTAAGATGCGTTGGAAGCTGGTGACCTTCAAAATCACGCTATTCGTACGGGCAAGTCCGTAGCGCTTCAGTTTCTATGGAGCTATCACTGGTGAACGTGTCCACTTGCGAACTCCGTTCTGTAATTAGTTTTTTCACGGCGAAAAATGAAACTGCGGTCAATATTCATCGTAATTTAGTGTCGGGGTATGGTGAAGAATGTATGAGCATCCAAATGGTTCGCCGATGGCGTTCATGGTTCTTAGAAGGACGGCAAAACGTGCATGATGACGAGCGAAGCGGCAGGCCCGTTACTGCTACGGACAATGCAACCGCTGCTGCTGTTCGGAATGTGGTGGAAGCAGATCGCCGCCTCACCATTGACGAAATAATGATTCGACTGCCTCCTGGAATCGAAATTGGACGCTCTTCGATTGGAACAATCATGTCAGATATTTTGAATTTTCGCAAAGTCTGCGCAAGATGGGTCCCACGTTTGCTCTTGGAAAATCACAAGCAACAACGGATGGAGGCAGCCCGAGCTTTCCTGGAAATGCATCAAAGAGATGGAGATCAACTGTTTTCCCGTATTGTCACTGGAGATGAAAGCTGGGTGCATCATTCAACTCCAGAAACAAAACGACAAAGCATGGTGTGGAAGAAGCCTGAGGAAAGTGCACCAAAAAAGGCGAAGGTCACAAACTCTGCAGGCAAAGTTATGGCTATGGAAAACTTCAAATGGGAAATTTTCACACATCCACCTTATTCTCCGGAACTTGCCCCAAGCGACTTACATCTTTTTCCAGCACTCAAGTGGCACCTTGGAGGCAAGCACTTTGCGAATGATGACGAAGTGCAGGCGGACGAGAACCACTGGCTACGAAGACAGGACACGGCTTGGTACAACAGTGGTATCAAAAAATTGCTACAACGGTACCAAAAATGTTTGGACAGAAATGGTGATTATTTAGAGAAGTAGTCTATGAGTTGTATAATGAAAATAAAATAACTGCATAATTGTAAATAATGTTGTTTATTTGTTTAAAAATAGGGAAACTTATTTATTGGATGGCCCTCGTATATAACTGTTCTCATGAAGGGAGGCTCCTCCACCTTGAGAGAGTTCTCCTCCAAACAAGGACAGGATCAATTTGAACCGCTCTCAGTTCAATGTTTATATAATGCCTATAGAGGCACGCCTTGGCAGACGCCAGTATGGCCAGGGCGTCGTCATCCAGGCTTAGCCTGAAGACCCAGCCCTGCAGGTCAGGGGGCCGCCTGATGATGGTAAATGCCTGCCAGATGAGAGGCCTGACGCAGCGGCAGGACCAGTACCTGTGGACTAGCGTCAGGTCGCTGGACCCACCGGCGACGCAGGACTGTTGGGCCGAGGCTGGATTGTCTGGATGTGGCAAAGGGTGCTGGGCTAGTCTCCCTGCCACGTCTGCGTCATGGACGGAGAAGGCACAGCGCCTGAGTGATGACCAAGAGATGGTGCTGGGGAGATCCAAATGTGTAATCCACCTCCTCCCGAGCTGGGTGATGGGCAGGGCAGCCAGACGCGGGCGCTCCAGCATGCGACGGGCAGTACGGGTGGTGACGCGCAAGAATAGAGTCCTCGTCCCGCGAAGCACTACAGCCTCCTCGATGGCGCCAACACGGAAGGTCCCGCGCAGATTCTCGTCGGCCAGACGCCGGCAGAAACCGGACAAGGAGGCTGCGTCCGCCAGGGCACACCACGTTGGGGTCCTGTCGTTAGAGAATTGTGGGTCCACGAAATATACAAAGTGCATCATTTATATTTTGAGGAATTCTGTAAATAAGGATGCAATATAAAAAGGATAATAACGATATGTTTCAGAGCTTAGCTTTGGTGCCGGCAGTATTTTCTCTCTATCGAACTCCTCTCCCCCTCCCTTTATGCCATGTGATGAGCGATCATCATCCCAATTATCAGTACGTAGGTTTTGCCGAATGTTTTTCGATAAATGACCATTAGGAATGTTTGCATTTTCTCTCTCCTTGGAGCTTCTGTCATGTTAATATTTCACTTTATGATCGACCGCATCTTCCCTCGACATGTCAAAACAATTTTTCAAACATAGGCATTTTAGGCCTTTGAGCTATCTGTAAAAAATGATTTGTATTTGATTAACAAGCTGGTCTCCCTTGTCTATTCATTATACGAATGTGGCCATGTTTGTACATAAAAGGGTTCAAAGTAGATATGAGGGGTTCTTACCCGAGAGTTGTTTGGAGACGTTTTAAAAGCGTGTTCTCTGCTTGGTTCGTGGCTGGTGATCTCTTCGAATACCTGTGTAGCCCGGTCCGCTCCCATCAACGATGGGATAAAAGATAAGTTTTTTTTTTTTTATATAACTTACTAGACGGGTGACCCGGGCTTCGCCCCGGGATTGACCCGTGTGCATATCTACCCGAGTGATATATATTTAGACAAGATTTTTTTATATAATTGTTTGTTATTAGCATTATCTATTTGTTTGCATCAGCATAATTTAATCTTAACTTTGATAGAGGGCGCTGTTCGTGAGCTAAGTAGAATAATTTGAATATATAGTTTTAATAATTGATTTATATATTTTTTAAAATAGCCTATCGTCTTCCCCGTCTCTTTTTACCTATGTATGGAAATTTTGGTTTGAATTAGTGAACTACTGCGAATTTGTATACCGGACATACAAACGAACAAACAAACATACAAACATTGATTTATATATATACTAGACGAATGACCCGGGCAACGCCCGGGTTTACACGATTAAATGTATTATTCAAACACATAAAACATAGGAAAATAAAACATAGCAAATATAGCAAGAGCCGTTATTTTAAACGGCGAATTAGATCAGTTATAGCAAAAAATGAAAATATATATGTAAATATGTGAAATAGTTATAAATTAGAAAACCTGTAAATATAGTTAAGGCTTGCATTGTAATTAAGAAAAAGCTTCTCGTCTAGAACGCTCAGGCGACCTGCCGGCGGCGCGCGCCCGTTGGCAGCCGGCGAGCACGTGACTTCCCTGTGCGCGCGCATGGCTGTCGGCGAGGGCTGTTCCACACGACCGCCCGCCATGCGCGCGCACAGGGAAGTCACGTGCTCGCCGGCAGCCAACGGGCGTACGCCGCCGGCAGGTCGCCTGAGCGTTCTAGAGGGCGCTGCTCGTGAGCTAAGTAGAATAATTTGAATATATAGTTTTAATAATTGATTTATATATTTTTTAAAATAGCCTATCGTCATCCCCGTTATTTTTTACCTATGTATGGAAATTTTGGTTTGAATTAGTGAACTACTGCGAATTTGTATACCGGACATACAAACCAACAAACATACAAACATTCATTTTTATTGTTTTGAAAATAGAGCAATCCATACTTAATTCATTAGATAATAAAAGGCATATATTGGATTTGAAAAAATATTTATTTTGCCAATATTTCGGCTGGCTGAACGCCAACCTTTATCGAGGCATTACATTTTTGTATACACAAACTCAGCGCCGCATAGTGTTATAATATCACAGTTGAAATCAATTAAAATACAGAGTAGGTGGGAGAAATTTGTGCATGAAAAAATTATTATAAAAAATAAAAAATGCAACTAAAAATGTAAAATATCTTTAAAAATAAAAGGAAAAAAAGTTCTATCTTATATTTAAAAAAAAATTGTAATAAAAGTACATAAAAATAATTCATTAATAACTCATAAAGAGATAAATGTAAAAATGTTTTTCAAATGTTTTAATAGATACATACATTTTTTACATTTATCTCTTTATGAGTTATTAATGAATTATTTTTATGTACTTTTATTACAATTTTTTTTAAATATAAGATAGAACTTTTTTTCCTTTTATTTTTAAAGATATTTTACATTTTTAGTTGTATTTTTTATTTTTTATAATAATTTTTTCATGCACAAATTTCTCCCACCTACTCTGTATTTTAATTGATTTCAACTGTGATATTATAACACTATGCGGCGCTGAGTTTGTGTATACAAAAATGTAATGCCTCGATAAAGGTTGGCGTTCAGCCAGCCGAAATATTGGCAAAATAAATATTTTTTCAAATCCAATATATGCCTTTTATTATCTAATTCATTTTTATATATATAGAAGATATGGATATAGTATTTTTATTAAACACTTTCTTTATAGTTTTTGTACCTTTTGTGTGTACTCGTTTTGTTGTTTTAAGCTATTTTTTAATTTTGCTTTTTTTTTTGTTTGTGAGTGAACCCACAAAAAGTAACTTTTGTTGAGCGTGACAAGATTACTGGTGTTTGAACGGGTAAATTCCTGTAATATTTACGTGCGAATCTCTCTTTTTTAAAAGCTTTTATTTAACTTGCCTATCTGTCTGTCTGTCGCCAAATCTTGTAATCAATTTTTAATATACTTATAGGGCACCTAGAAATATGAAATTTGGTACACATGTTCAAAACTGATGACAATGCTAGCTGACCAATTTTCAGACTTCTGGGTTGTCAGGTTGGCCGAGAACGGACAAATTTCCTTTCAAATTTTGTATATTTAATTTTATTTATTTTGTTTTGCCAATATTTCGCGAACCGTTCGTTTTTAGCGATATTCCTTCGATTTCTCCTTCTTTACTAAACTTTCTTGGTATACTTTTGCGCTCTTTCTGATGGTACCATTTTCATTGAGATTGGTCAACTTATTTATTTAAAAGCTTTTATTTAACTTGCCTCCATGTCTGTCTGTCTGGATGTCGTCGCCAAATCTTGTAACCAATTTTTATTAATATACTTATAGGGCAACTAGAAATATGAAATTTGGTACACATGTTCAAACCTGATGACAATCCTAGCTGACCAATTTTCAGACTTCTGGGTTGTCAGGTTGGCCAAGAACGGACAAATTTCCAAATTTCCTTTCAAATTTTGTATATTTAATTTTAACAGTAAGAAAATGTTGATTTTAATTTATGTAAATAGAGTCTCTTAAGAAAGACCACCTAAAAACATGACTCAACTTGTTTCTCCTGTAGGTGGTCTCTCATTGGAGATTCTAATTGATATTAAAGAATCTCTAATAGACCTTTAATAAAAAAGAGACTGCCTCTTGGAGAGACGGGTTAAGCTACGATTTTAGGCATCCTCTCAATGGAAGCTCTACTGTATCTACTTTTTCCACACTGTTTGGCTTAATAAATGCCATTTTAACCATTTTGAATGTGTATCAATCCAGTCTATTTTTTTATATTTTATAGGCAAAATCACTTCATTTCAATTCATAGGGAATTCTTAACATTTTTTTTGTCTTCATTCAGCTTACTTTCTATTATATTTTAAGCCATTGTTCCATTATACATATTTAATACCATATACACTGTTTTACTTTCAAAAATGTCATTAATAATTTGAATACAGACACATTGAAAACCTTCTAAATAATGATGATAATTTTCAATAAAAATTTTAATGGAATTTGGGAAATAAAACGAAACGAAAAAGGAAATCTGACAAAAAATAGCTTTATAACTTTTCCCAAAGTTCTAAATGGTCAAATATAGCAAGTGGCTATATAAATAAAGTTATACACAAAGATATAATATAGATTTTAATTTTTTTTTTAACTTAATTTTTAATGCATTGTAAATTCTTCATCTTCAAGGTCATTGGTAGTTATGTGGAAAATTTGGTGACATTTGGTTAAGTAGTTTCTGAGTTTATCGATAAACAGACAGAAAAATTTTGATTTTTATATATATAAAGATAATACAGAGATAATAAATCAGAGTGCTGAAAATATAACAGATTAATTAATATTTATCCTTGTTTTTTTCCAAAAAAAAAAAGTTTTTCAAACTAATAATTAGATAGAAACCTTTCTGGTAATATATTAAACAATTTCTCAAAGTTAAATTGCGATGAAATGAGTAGTTTGGTCCGGCATAAAGAAGAGGCATATAATCATTTTTTTTCTATATGCATGATAATATTTAGAGCAGATTGTTGAATTATAACAGATAAATTAGAATATTTATCTTGATTATTTTTAGGCGAAAAGTTATTTCAAAAATTTGCTAGAAACCTTCCCAGTACTATACTAAATAACTTCCCAAAGTTTCATGGCGTTCCAATGAGTAGTTTGGTCAGGCATAAAGGACAGACACACCACACACACACACACATTGTTGAAAAAAAAGGAGAGACGGTTAGCACTCCCCTTGACAAGGATGGAATGGTCTTCGGACCCAACACACACACATACATTCATTTATATATATATAGATGATCTGGCTTTGTGTCTTCTAATCGAATGAATGATTTCTGTTAGAATTTTGTTTCTTCATACTAAAAGTGAACTCGCTTCACCCGTGGTCTCTGCTCTTTTGGAATTTTTTCCCTATATAATTTTGTATCTGATTATCAAACATGATACAGCAATATTTTCATTATCTTTTTCTGACTAAAAAAATAACTATTTTTTCCCAGAACCTGTCGATTTAAATTTTTCTTGGCTAAAAATGCGACAATGCTGGAGGTTGCGAAAGGATATTTTCAATAAATGTTCAAGACATGGAAGGAATTAGAAATCCAAATATTCAGATTCCTATCTAAAACGTCTTTGGAATTACAAGCAAATAAATGAGAAAAGCCAATAAATATATTAATTTTATCTGTTATAATTTAGTCATCTTATTCCAATATCATCACGCATATATTTATATTCATTTTATATATATATAGGTGTGTGTGTAACAATATACCACCATTCATTTCACGACACCTTTTTAAATAGTTTCCCTTTTTCAATTAGTATGTTGTTACTGTTGTGTTGTTTATCTTTTATAAACTACAACTTATATATTTATTATTTAATTAAAATTATTTATTTATCACACACATTTAAATTTAGTAAAGATTAAATATATATTTACAAAACACAGTCAGTGTATTGTTCTTAATTCCATTTTCTTATATTCACATCACTTATATATTTCACACTATTCTACAGTTACTTTTAACTATTTAATCAATTGTTTAATTATAATTCAAATTTTATATGTACCAATTATCCCCTAACAATAATCCACTGGGTGTCTCTAACTTTGTAATATAATTAAATAAATTTAGGGTTCCCAAAAGCAAAGAGACGCAGTTCTGTTAGTAACGGATTTTGCTTACGTCACTTCCGACCTCCCACGAGGAATTGACCAATCTGCTGCGAGCAGGCTTGCAGCTATTTAAGGCCAACGTCGTCTCAGTGATAATGCTTTTTTTTTTGGACTGGCATATATACGACTAAAAAGAGCGTGAATAATTAATTATAAAAAACACTTTTAAAAAAATCTTTTATTTAAAATGCACTAAAAATAACAGAATAAATATTTCTGAAGTATTGCTTTTTTTTTCTGAAGGTACCATTTAACAAATAAAATAATAGACTTAGAAATAAAAGCGGTGGGGTACAATAATAATAAATATGAGATCAATGTGATTTTATATGAAGAAAATGATTAGCAAGATTATGCCTTTCATTAAATTTATACCTATCTGCTGCATAAATGATTATTATCCCCCACCGCTTTTATTTCTAAGTCTATTATTTTATTTGTTAAATGGTACCTTCAGAAAAAAAAGCAATACTTCAGAAATATTTATTCTGTTATTTTTAATGCATTTTAAATAAAAGCTTTTTTTAAAAAGTGTTTTTTAATTAATTATTTGGAGTATATTTTGCACTCCACCGTGATTGTGAACTCTATGCTTAACTTTTTAGTGTTTAAAGGAGTGGATCATAGTCGTTTTATCCGGGAAGTCGAGCTTAAATCCCATGTTGTGTAGCAAATAAGATGACAAAGTTAAAGAACTGCTCATGTTCGAGGCTCTGAAAACCTGTGGGGTAGTGGGGAATATTTTAAATTAATAAAAGGTCTTAAGCAGAGAGTGGCGCAAAGTCCTATAATATTAAAGGAAATATTCCTTGCAATTATAGATATAAGGTACAGATTTGACGATAGCATAGTGTTTTAAATCTTCCTCGAAAATGTGATCAATAAATATAGAAAGGCTGTTGTTCGAAGTTACGTCAAACCAATATACAAAGCAGTGTCATGACCACTGATGATAGCACAGGACATCGCTGTAGTATTATGACAGGAATACATTCATTAGAAGGGGGGTTCAGTAAATAAATAGCATTAAGGGCGAGATAAAGATTCTTAATGCCAGTGTAAACAGGATGAAACACGAAAATGTGCAGTGTATTAAAGGCCTTAAATGCGACGTAGAAAGACTGACTGAATAGTTGGGCGAAATCAGAAAGAGTCCTCCTGAGGACATAGGAGGACACATAGTCACTGATTGCGAAAGACAGTCTTCTATGTTTGCCAATAGCAATACTATTGATAGTGTAGAGAAGGTGAACATACGTTCATGTGGCAGAGATCAGTTTGGAAATCTGCCAATAGTTGAGGTGATAGTAACGGCAATATGTGGCAACTGTTATATGATACAGGAAGCCAAGTCAGTATCATTCTCTCATTCAGGAAAGCTCAAGATCTTGAAAGATAATTAGGACGATGCACTTTGAAATTAACGTATAGTATCTGTGACAAGCCACGAGCAGACATTTACACATGTTGAAGCCAATAGAATTGGTAACGAAAACAGCAGCGAACTTGGAAGAGATAGGGTTCTGGTTAATGCGGCTCGGAGATAGGGCTACGACAGGATTCTGGGAATCAATGAAATAAGGAGATTGAATATCCAGTTGCCTCCCGTACGGAA
Organism: Cordylochernes scorpioides; assembly: GCA_030710605.1. NCBI lineage: Eukaryota > Metazoa > Arthropoda > Arachnida > Pseudoscorpiones > Chernetidae > Cordylochernes > Cordylochernes scorpioides. The sequence continues at coordinate 172,476,257 of CP092864.1, forward strand.
CGTTGCAACATGATTCCCTTGAAAGCAGAAGTCCGAGATAATGTAGACCCTAGCCACGGCGTCAGTTAACATAAATCACTCGTTTCAAGCCCCTTAAAAGAGAAATCAGTGAAGTATATTGAAAGTGAGTTTAACATGAACGGTGAGTGTAGCGCTGGATCTGTTGATGGTTTTAAAAAGCCCACTTTGGCCAAGAGGTTAAGGGCGATGCGGAAATTCAAGGAAACAGTTAAATGGCTCGTGTCAGGTAATTCCGTGAAGAAGCTTGTGAATCTCGGGCCTTCCTATACTAGAGATTTGGATAAAGAAGACCTGGTAATGTTAGCGGTTTCTAAGAATAAAGATTATTCCAATTTCAATGGGCCTTTCCGTGTGGAAGCTAGAATCTCCGGTGTCAACATCAAATTTGAGGGACAACACACACGATGAGAATTTTATGCATATCGATAGGATGGAGGTGCTTAAAGGAAAACGTTAATAAGAACTCTTAGTTCTTCTATTTGAGAGAAAACTGAATGGAATCCTCTGAGTATATCGTTCAGTTACTACTTAAGATTGTGTAGCGTCAATCAGTTCCCAATGTCTTCTCCTTACATGCACAGCCAGTCCTCAATGAAGAGTTTATAGGTGTCCTCATTAAACTCTGCCTACAAGAGCATATTATATATGTCTATGCGCATGGTAGTCACTCATGGTAACTCACTGTAGTTTGCAGAGGATTCGATTGTTAGAAGGTACAAGATGGAAGGCCTATTCACCGAACGAACCGGATGCCGACTTCTCCTCTCTTTTATTTTTTAAATATATAGCGTGGTTTCCGTGAACATTTTCCGCTCTCGACAACGGGAGGCTTTCCATGCGGGACAACCGGAAGATGTTTGGGAGATTGATTAGGGACTTTTTGTGGGGAAGGATACTTTTTGTGTGTGTTAGAAAATAATTTGACAAACATATATTGGAAAAACAATTATTTAAGAAACGTATAACATTTTAGAGTCTTTGAGATAGCTAGGAACATGTTTAATATTTGATTAACAAGCTGATCTCCTACGCCATTTCTTCGAACATTGTGACCATGTTTGTAGCTAAAAGGGTTAGAAGGTGATGTGAGGGGTTCTCATCCTAAAGTTGTGTGGAGAGACTTTAAAATCGCGTTCTGTGCTTGGTTCTTGGCTGGTGATCTCGCATACCTGTTTAGTCAGGTTCTCTCCCATTAACGCTGAATAAAAGAAAAGTTCTCTGGTTTTGGTATAACTTATATCGTGTTTTTTTTTGCACACAACACGTCATTGTTTTGTTATTGTACCTTTTTTGCGTACTCATTTTGGTGTGTTAGCTACTTTTACCTTTACCCTTTTTTTTTTTGTCTTTTAACCCACAAAAAGTGAATTTTATCAGACTAACCATTTGTAAAATAAAGAACGACTTATATAACCTGACATTAAGCTATTTCAGGTTGAAAATTGTTATTAAAGAATAGAAAAGTTGAGGGTTGTCCAATTTTTTAAGCTATGGTCTCTTTTAGGACATATCATATTTATTATGTAAAGTAAATTTTCCTTAAAGAATTATTAAAAAATAAATTCAATTTCAGTAAAATAACGTGAATTTATTTTCAACTAGACGGGTGACCCGGGCTTCGCCCCGGGATTGACCCGTGTGCATATCTACCCGAGTGAACTACTGCGAATTTGTATACCGGAAATATAACAAACAAACAAACATACAAACAAACAAACATACAAACATTCATTTTTATATATATAGATATTTCTTTATAGAAAATTTACTTTTCAAGATGTGATTTTTACTACTTTAGAAAATTTATTCAACACGAGTGATTCCCACCCTAATTTGAGTGACATATGAAACAAATAAATAGAATATTTTTCTATATCCTCAAATCTTTAAGTAGTAAATGTATAGGCAAATAAAAATATATTATTTATCGTACCTTTAACAAGATAAAATCGTTTGGGAACTATATTAAACCAAGTTTGCGTTGAACAGGCCTGTTGATGGATATTGGTCGGTTAAACACGTGTAGATCGACGTCGTAGGTTGGTAGGGTCCGTGAGCCACGGAGAGCAAAAGCTAGAGAGCCGCGGAACTAATTTAATTCTTAAAAGATTATTCAATGCGGTATTCTAACTCATGTCTAATTTGCCGAACGATGCACTTTTGAATACAAGCCATTCAATAAAACCAACTTCACATGAAATTTTCATTTTCACGGATAAGCAGATGTTGAATATACAAACTCATGGACAAAAATTAAGGAAGTTGTACCTTTTAGCGTGTATATCGGGATTCAGAGAATAATGCTGAAAGATATTTGATATATAGTGACACCTTTATTAAATCATAGAAAACAATTGTGATAAAAAAAATTGCCTCCTTTTTCTTAAAAAAAAAAAAAAAAGACAGCAGAGACATCAAAGAACTTTGCACTTCCTTAAATTTTGTCAACAAAGAAAGAGAATATAGCCAAAATAATATTTCCAAACCTCCGGAGATCCCACATATTGCCTGTAAGAAAAGAGAACCAATAAGACCTTTACTATACACGAACTGTTGAAATTAGATATCATAGTTGTTGGAAATTTATAATCTTAGATTTTGATTCAGAGAGAGAGGAAAACGGCTCTAGATGGCGTGCATCACGGGATGTCCCACAGAGTAAATCCACAGAGTCCGTCCACGTGACCCTTTATACGAATATAAAAGTCGCGGCGAGAAAGAGTGAGGGGAAGGTATTAGATCGGAGTGAGGTGTGTGGCGGTAGGTGGAAGAACTCAAGGAAGTTAAAGAACTCAAGAAGTTAAAGAACTCAAGGAAGTTAAAGAACTCAAGGAAAAGTTAAAGAACTCAAGGAAGTTAAAGAACTCAAAGAAGTTAAAGAACTCCGAGAAGTTAAAGAACTCAAGGAAGTTAAAGAACTCAGAGAAAAGTTAAAGAACTCAAGGAAGTTAAATAACTCCGAAAGGTTAAAGAACTCAAGGAAGTTAAAGAACTCAAGGAAGTTAAAGAACTCCGAGAAGTTAAAGAACTCCGAGAAGTTAAAGAACTCAGAGAAAAGTTAAAGAACTCAGAGAAGTTAAAGAACTCAGAGAAAAGTTAAAGAACTCAGAGAAAAGTTAAAGAACTCAAGGAAGTTAAAGAACTCAAGGAAGTTAAAGAACTCCGAGAAGTTAAAGAACTCAAGGAAGTTAAAGAACTCAAGGGAGTTAAAGAACTCACGGAAGTTAAAGAACTCCGAGAAGTTAAAGAACTCAGAGAAGTTAAAGAACTCAAGGAAGTTAAAGAACTCCGAGAAGTTAAAGAACTCCGAGAAGTTAAAGAACTTAAGGAAGTTAAAGAACTCAAGGAAGTTAAAGAACTCAAGGAAGTTAAAGAACTCAGAGAAGTTAAAGAACTCAAGGAAGTTAAAGAACTCAAAGAGAGAGAGAGTTAAAGTCAAAGTTGAAGAAGTTAAAAGTTGAATGTATATATGCAAATAAAACCTGTTAAAGCAAGATTTTGCAGATAGGCAAAATAAAGGTTATATTTTATACCAATTGGGTCTATTTTGTATTTCCTCGAATAACGCGAACACGGCTGGTGAACTACTCCATTTTTCACTTTTTTTAAATTTTTTCTTCACAACATTACTGGTGAGCCGGACGTGATAGGTTTGGTGGTAAGATGGAGGAGATGAACAAAAAACGTAGAAGGGCTATACGAGGAATTTTTACTAAGACAGTCAATGAGTTAAATGCCGAGTTTAAAAAGTCTTCTTTTGATAAAGAAAATATTTTTATGCAAAATATAATAGGCTCGAGTCTCTACATATAGAACTTGTGGCTTTGAATGAGCAATGCCAGCTGGTTTTGTTGGCCAAGGAGAATATTACGGATGAAGAGATTGATCGGGAATACGAAGATTGCGAGAAATATATTCAGGAGAGATTCAATATGGAGCAGAAGATCGGCGTATTGCGAAATCAGACAAAAGATGATGTTCTTTCAAATAGTGGTAAAAATACGAAATTGAACATAAAACTACCAGAATTAGAGTTGAAAAATTATGTTTTTTTTTAGAAAACTGGTTGCCTTGGTGGCACAGTTTTCGAAGGTGCATGGAAATGAAGATTTATCTAATAGTGATAAATTTTTGTATTTGAGACAGGCAATTTTCCTGATTCAGAGGCATATTCTATATACAGTTACGAGCGTCATGCGTTCTTAATAATTCTTCATCTCTGTCACCGTTTGCCTTTTTTTTTTGGAATGGCGCTCTCCTATTGGTTTGTCAAATTAAATTGACAAATATTTGCAATCTTATCATATCTTATCTCAGGTTTTAGTGGAAAGAATGTGTGTTTTCGTTTGTTTGTGAACAAATCTCTCCCGCCTTCTCATTGGACGAATGTGGCCATGTTTGTATATAAAGGGGGCTATGGTATGAGTCGAGCTCATCGGCCGTGACATACATGAATCCTGCCAAGAAGAAAAAGAAAGCCTACAAGCCCATCGTGAACGTCGCCGACCTGGAGAGGGAAGATGAGATGGTGATCTCACGCAACTGCAGCATCCTGAGCTCCATTGGCCATCCTGCCCTGAAATCCCTGCATGAGGACCTGATCCGCTACATCGCCTCGCGGACTGAAATGATCAAAGCCCTCGCTACCAATGTAGAGAACCTCACTGACACCCTCGAGTCCTTCGCAGAGTTGGACGAAATTGAGGAGGCCAACAAGCCCAAGACTGCTTGCCGCGGCACTCAAACCTGCCCTGCTCCTTCCTGCAAGGAAACCAGCTCCCAGACTGACCCAATCAAGCCCGCCACTCCTGCTCCTGCTGCTCTCCCTGCCAAGAAGTCTGCCTTCACCTTGCCTGTTCCTGCTCCAACAAAAAGGAAGCAGTCTGAGGCTCCCAACCCGCCTGCAAAGAGGACAAACCTGAATGGTCCTTCAAAACCTGCGCCTTCCCGCGTATCCAAGCCTACGGCCGCCCAAGTGATCCTCCAAGGAGAAAAATCGGCGGCCCACACAGTGGTCATCTCTGATGACCCACAGGCTGACCCAAGGGAGATGCTAAAAGCTGTCCGCGCTGCCCACACTCTCCCTCAAGGCGTTTGGGCCTCCCTACACACCAAGGGGAAGCTGGTCCTCCACTCCAGTAATCCTGACACCATCCCTGAGGTGACAACCTCCCTGGCCAGCAAGTTGAATGGAATGAAGGTCCGCCAGCAGAAGGAGATCCTGCCACGGATCTGCCTCTTCAAAGTGGATGAGGAGACATCCAACTCCACAATTGAGGAGACCTTCCTGGAAACCGCTGCTGTTAGAAAGCTTCCTGGGGACAAGGTGGTGCGCGTGGCGCACCGTTCTGCACCCAGAAGCGGGACCTGCACCGCCTTCATCGAGGTGGACCTCAAGACCTTTAGAGCCCTGGGCGTTCGCGGGAGAATCGTGGTTGATGGAGTAATCCTCAACTTCGAGGAGTCCATCCGCGCCCGCGTCTGCTTCCGCTGTTGTGGCTTCGGCCACAACTCTGCCCAATGCTCCAGAGCTCCTAAGTGCTTCCACTGCGGTCAAGACGGCCATGAAGGCCGCGCCTGCCCATCCATTGCTGACCAGCGCACCTCCAAATGTGCCAATTGCTGCTCCAAGGGCCTTCCTGACAAGCACGAGGCGAGAGCCTCAAGCTGCCCCATCCTGAAGTCTAGGGCCCTCAAGTTCTAGGCTTCAAGGACCTTCTGCCTCCAATTCCATCTGCCACTTCTACTGGATTCCTGGCCAATTCAATGCTCCTGCCTCACTTCACCTTGGCTCTGTTCCCCTGCTTGCCCAAAGTTTCCACTACCCCTGCGACACATCTCCTGCAGCCAGATCCTAGGGTCCCTTGCCACCTGACATCGCGCTTGGGCTCAAAAATCATAACTTTTGGTTAGTAGCCCGTGAAACCATATTTTCTCTCTGAGTCGAGGTCAGTGTGGTGGATTATCGTGTGGGGACGCTTAAAGTGTTCTCTGCGTGATTTATCCGTGTCTGGCTATCTCCACGCATACCTGTGTAACCCCGGTCCGATCCCTACCTAAGCAGCAATAAAGCTAAGTACTGTTTCTTATTTTATTTTATTTAACAAATTGTGATTTATTATTTACTTTTTTTTTTGGTGTTGTACTTTTGAGTCCACGATTTTTCTGTGTTTAAGTTACTCTTACTGTATGCCCTAGTATATTGTATTTGTGTGTTAACCCGTAAATAGTAACTTTTGTCATTGGCGAGCCCTGCCAGGATTACTGGTGTTTGCACGTGTAAATTCCTGTAATTTTACGTGCGGTTTTTTTTTCTTTGATTGAGTGGTTTATTACTATTTTTTGTTCTCCGTCATGTTCGCGAATTCTATGCTCAACTTGTCAGTGTTTAATGGGGTTGATCTCGAATCTTTTATTCGGGAAGTCGAGCTTAAAGCTCGAGTAGGCAAATGGGATCCTGAGGTCCAAGCATTGCTCATGTTCGAGGCTTTATCCCCTGAGGTTAGGTTGAGCTTAGAGGAGATGGGTATCCGTAATGATAGCAGTTTCGAAAGTATTGCTAGTAAACTGAACATATTTTACCCTAAGAAAGCGCGTGGTATTAGGGAATGCCTTAAATTAATAGAAGGTCTTAAGCAGAGAGTTGGGGAAAGTCCTATGGTTTTTAAAGAAAGATTCCTGGCCATTAGAGATAAAGTAGAGTACAGTTTTGACGATAGCCTAGTGTTCGAAATTTTCCTCGAAAATGTGCTCGATAAGTATAGAGAGGCTATTCTTCGCAATGAGGCTAAATCAATAGACAAAGCAGTCAGTGTCATGGCCACGGAGGATAGTGTAGAACACCGTTGCAGCTTTATGAAAGGGGTATGTTCAGTAGAAGGGGTTGAAGAAATAAATAGCATCAAGATTGAGATGAAGATGCTTAGTGCCAGTGTAAACAGGATGAAGCACGAAAATGAGCAGTGTATTACAGATCTTAGAGGTGAGATAGAAAAACTGACTAAATTGTTGGGCGAAATCAGGCTGAGTCCACCTGAGTGTAGCTTAGGACATATAGCTAGTGATTGCTCAAGACAGTCTTCTATGTTTTCCAACCGCAATACTCTTGACAATGCTGAGATAGTGAACATACGTTCATATGGAGGAGATCAGTTTAGAAATCTGCCAATAGTTAAGGTGAATATTAACGGCAATATGTGAAACCTGTTATACGATACAGGAAGCCAAGTCAGTATTATTGATTCCGAAAAGTGTAATGTCTTGAAGGAGAATTGGGACGATGCACTTAAAACTTTACGTATAGTTTCAGTGACAGGCCACGAGCAGACACTTACACGTGTTAAAACCTGTAGAGTTGGTAACGAAAACGGCAGCCAGCTGGGAGAGATAATATTCTGGTTAATTACACTCGGAGATAAAGGCTACGACGGGATTCTGGGAATCAATGATATAAGGAGATTGAATATCCAGTTGCCTCCCGTACGGGAACGTTGCAACATGATTTCCCTGAAACCAGAAGACCATGATTATGTAGACCTTAGCTGCGTTGCCAGTGAACATAGACCAATGGTTTCAAGCTCCATAGATGAGAAATCAGTGAGACGCATTGAAAACGAGGCTGTAAAGTTGCCACCTACTGAGTTTAACAGAAGCTGGGAGTGTAGCGCTGGGTCTGTTAATAGTTTTAGAAAGCCTACTTGGGCTGAGAGGTTAAGGGTGATGCGGAAAGCAAAGGAGACTGTCAGACAGTTTATGTCAAGTAATTCTGCTAAAAAGCTTATGAATCCTAGGCCACCTTATTCCAGAAGTTTCGACAGAGGAGATCTGGTAATGCTAGCTGTTCCTAAGACTGAAGGTTACTCCAACGTCTATGGGCCTTTTCGTGTGGAAGCTAGGGTCTCCGATGTTAACTTTAGAGTAAGAGGGGTCACCATGCACGATGTGAAAGTTGTACATGTCAATAGGATGAAAGCGTTTAGAAACAGGCGTTAAGAAGAGCTTTTAGCTCTTGGAATTGAGAGAACTGAATGGAATTGGATCGTTCGGTTTCTCATCAAGTGAGCGTCTGTCAGTACCCTAAGTCTCTACCTAACATACCCAGCCGGTCCCAGATGAGAGCTTATTTGGTCCCCCATTAAACTCTGTCTGCTAAAGCATATTATATATGTGTGTTTGGTAATCACTCAAGGTAACTCACGTAGTATGCGCAGATTATTTTTTTGAAGTTTCTTTTGGGAGGAGCAAGATGGAAGGCACCTTTATGGAACGACCCGGATGCCTACTTCTCCTCTCTTTAGTTTTTTTTTTGTATCTTTATAACAGGGCTTCAGTGAGCTTTTTCCCTCCCGACAGCGGGAGGTTTTCCTTACGGGACAATGGGAATGTTTGGGAGATTTGTTAGTTTCTTTTTCTTTTTTTTCTTTAGAAGAATACCTTTTGTCAAATTAAATTGATAAATATTTGCAATCTTATCATATCTTATCTCAGGTTTTAGTGGAAAGAATTTGTGTTTTCGTTTGTTTGTGAACAAATCTCTCCCGCCTTCTAATTGGACGAATGTGGCCATGTTTGTATATAAAGGGGGCTATGGTATGAGTCGAGGTCAGTGTGGTGGATTATCGTGTGGGGACGCTTAAAGTGTTCTCTGCGTGATTTATCCGTGTCTGGCTATCTCCACGCATACCTGTGTAACCCCGGTCCGATCCCTACCTAAGCAGCAATAAAGCTAAGTACTGTTTTTTTTATTTTATTTAACAAATTGTGATTTATTATTTACTTTTTTTTTGGTGTTGTACTTTTGAGTCCATGATTTTTCTGTGTTTAAGCTACTCTTACTGTAGGCCCTAGTATATTGTATTTGTGTGTTAACCCGTAAATAGTAACTTTTGTCAGGTTGGCTACGATCACGCCACCTTTGCCCTCCCCTCCCCCCCCCCCCATCATGCCCCCCCCCCACTCGCTTTTTGGTTTTTGTAACTATTGTGTTGGAGCGGGTCGCTCCTTAAATAAATGCATATATTAGTTAATAACTAAATGGAATCCTCTCTTTCTTTTTCCCAGTAAGAGACGCCTACGGAAGCCAACAGTACATAGACAGATAAAGCACATAGGCTATAGTTATTAACTAATATATGCATTTATTTAAGGCGCCAATTTATAATTTTAACAAATAGTATTTGAATAAAAACATTCAATCGGGTAAAATACGGGCGTTGCCCGGGTCATTCGGCTAGTAGTTATACAGTTACGAGCGTCATGCGTTCTTAATAATTTTTCATCTCTGTCACCGTTTGCTTTTTTTTTTTGGAATGGTGCTCTCCTATTGGTTGGCTACGATCACGCCACCTTTGCCCTCCCCCCCACTCGCTTTTTCGTTTTTGTAACTATTGTGTTGGAGCGGGTCGCTCCTTAAATAAATGCATATATTAGTTGATAACTAAATGGAATCCTCTCTTTCTTTTTCCCAGTAAGAGACGCCTACGTAAGCCAACAGTACATAGACAGATAAAGCACATAGGCTATAGTTAGTAACTAATATACGCATTTATTTAAGGCGCCAATTTATAATTGTAACAAATAGTATTTGAATAAAACATTCAATCGGGTAAAACACGGGCGTTGCCCGGGTCATTCGGCTAGTATAGTTATAGCCAGTTACCCTGTTACGGGAGATAATTACACGTCGGCTATTCAGGCTTTGCAAGAGCGTTTTGGAGATCCGAATATTCTGACGGAGCTTTATGTTAGACAACTTTTGAATTTAGTCATGGCCAATGTCAGGAAGGAAAATAGAAATTTGAGTAATTTGTACGATGACTTATCAAGTCACTTGAGATCGTTGCAAACGCTTGGAATAGACCCACAGTTGTCGGGTGTTTTCTTATATCCTCTTGTAGAGTCATCCTTGCCATCGGATGTTTTGAAAATATGGCAAAGACATCCTTCTTCAGGCTATGGACAAGAGAGACTTAAGATAGAAGACCCAGTGGCTAGGACTAGAGAGATCCCCGAAAGATTAAAAGCGTTAATGGATTTCTTAAGAGCAGAAGTCAAGAGTGCTTAAAGATTAAAATTTATAGAAAGAGGTTTCAACCTAGAAGTGCCTCAGAGGAAGTTTTACAATGAAAAGCCAAGGAAATGGAACAATCTAGACCTGCCACTGTATCTGTTTTGTTCGTGAGCCGAACTCCAGCGAAATGTTGCTTTTGTGAGCGAACAAATCATGAGAGCCATCAATGTAACTATATTGCTCGAATTTCATCGGAAGAAAGGATGGAAAAGATTAAGAAAGCACGTCTGTGCTTCAGGTGTTTGCAAACAGGACAATTCAGGAGACAGTGCAAAAGGCAACTGAAATGCAAAAATTGTGGGATGAATCACCTGGATATTCTGTGTCAGGGAAGCTCTTCGAAGGAGATAAGGGGGAAGAATGGACCTGTAACGGCAATGGCGAATCAGGTATGCACAAATAATATCTCTCTAATGACTTTAATTGTAAAATTAAAGGGCCGAAACGTTCCAAAATGGTAAGAGTGATTTTGGACTCTGTGACAGCCAAAAGTCTTACATCAGAAGGTCTCTGGCTAAGGAGTTAGACTTACCCAAGGTGGGAGAAGTCAAATTGAATAATTTTTTGTTTGGAGGGCAAACCACCGGAGAAAAGGCTCATTCAATATTTTTTTCCAGTTGGACAATGTTGATGAGGTAAAGGCTTTCAAGATGGAAGCGTTGGAGGAAACAATAATTTGTGGCGATATTTCACTCGTGAAAACAGGACCCAGGCAATGGGAATTGGATAAGAGGGGAATCGCCTTGACCAAGGTAAACAATAATAAAACCGAAATAGACATCTAATCGGTGGAGACTATTATGGGCAACTTCTCACAGGAAAAGTTGAACAACTAGCAGGAGGATTGACCGCAATTCAAACAGTTCTTGGATAGACTTTTATAGATAATACCTCATCAGAGAAACCAGAGACAAGTGCCCAAATGGTTCTCACCTTACTTACAACCCAACAGGGAGTAACATCCTTATGGGAATTAGAAAGCATTGGGATACGAGATCCTACAGAGGTCATCTCTAAGAAAGAGAATAATTTTCTCATGCAAGAAAAGTTTCGTGAGAAAATCTGTCGAGGCCATGATGGACGTTACCTTGTATCTCTTCCATGGAAGGAAGGAAATGGGACGATACCTAATATTTTGGAAATAGCCAAAAAGCGCTTGGAGGCTATGACTCAAAAGTTAAAGCAAAAGGGTCAGTTTGATCCTTATGATGAGGTCTTCCGATCCTGGTTCAGGGAAAACCTTATAGAAGAACTTGACGAGGAAGACATCAGGCCTATTGGACATTATCTACCACATCGCCCGATATATAGGGTTCAGAGTGAGATTACCCCTATTAGAACCGTTTACGATGCATCATGTAAAGCAAGTAAGAGAAGTTTGTCTCTAAATGAATGTTTAGAGACTGGACCTAACCTGATTGAGATTTATTACCTTTTTTTCTTCTGTTTTTGTATTCCCATACAAAAAGGTGGGAGTATGTTGGAAATGTATAATTTTAGATTTTGATTCAGAGAGAGAGAGGAAAACGGCTCTAGATGGCCTGCATCACGGGATGCGCCACAGAGTCCGTCCACTTGACCCTTTATACGAATATAAAAGTCGCGGCGAGAAAGAGTGAGGGGAAGGTATTAGATCGGAGTGAGGTGTGTGGCGGTAGGTGGAAGAACTCAAGGAAGTTAAAGAACTCAAGGAAGTTAAAGAACTCAGAGAAGTTAAAGAACTCAAGGAAGTTAAAGAACTCAAGGAAAAGTTAAAGAACTCAAGGAACTTAAAGAACTCAAGGAAGTTAAAGAACTCCGAGAAGTTAAAGAACTCAGAAAAATTAAAGAACTCAAGGAAATAAAGAACTCCGAGAAGTTAAAGAACTCAGAGAAGTTAAAGAACTCAAGGAAGTTGAAGAACTCAAAGAGAGAGAGAGAGTCAAAGTTGAAGAAGTTAAAAGTTGAATGTATATATGCAAATAAAACCTGTTAAGATCAAGATTTTGCAGATAGGCAAAATAAAAAGTTTTATTTTATACCAATTGGGTCTATTTTGCATTTCCTAGAATAGCGCGAACACGGCTGGTGAACTACTCCATTTTCACTTATTTTTATTTTTTCTTTACAACAATCGTCCTGTCATCAAACCTATCAACTTAAAATATTTCCATATATTTCTTAAACAATGTGGGGGGGGGGGGGGGGGGGGGATAGAAAAAATCTAAAATTATTTGTAAAATACACACACTAAATATAAATTAAGATATAATAATAAAAGTTCTATTTAATTTCCCAGTCTTATTGGTCGAAAAAAAAGTTTTCGAGATTGGTCTCCAAATATTTACATATACGTTCGATAATTAATGTACGAAAGGATTCCAATGAGTTCTTATATATAGTGACCATTAAAAAGAATATTCTTGATACAAGGTCTTTGTTAGAATATCAACAAGCCAAAGGGGCTGTGGTAGGTAAACTTATGGATATTAGGATAGAACGTTGTTGAGTAACTTCCTTGTTGGTGTAAATATGTAGATGAGATAGAAAGGAAGGAGATTAGGAAGAACTTCGAGCAGCCTGAGGTCAGTTATTCTCAATGATGAGTGATACAATAACTATATATGCAAATATTCACTTAGCATATTTCCAAGGTACTATTACATTTGAATGTGTTATAAGGTTGTCCCAAAATTTCGTAAAGATATTATGATTATAATTAATATTTTGTGTTTACCAACATTTGGGACAACCTTGGTAATAATGGTAACCTTGATAAAATTATAACAGAGAGAGAGAATTCTTATAGAAGAATGATTTAATCTCAGATGTTCTATATCAAGGGTGGCCAATCACTAGTTGGGCCAAGTTTCAGAATTACAAGGGTATCCTTAAAGTTCGTAAATACTTGCAAAATATGAAACACTTGCATAATATGTTTACGAACTTTTGTAACAAACGTGTATATGGTATTTCACATAATAAAATAAAGAAAAACGGATGATAAGCCAATGTAAGATATGACCGAGCTGGCCTAGTGACCCTGGACAGCAATAAGTGCGCGGACGGCAAAAAAGATAATTACATACCTGTCTTTTCTTCAACTTCCCGCAAGCCCATCCCTGATCACCTTGATAGTGTGGATGTCTTAATTGTCGGTGCCACTTCAGGAGTGTTGTACTTCACTTCTTTTGGTATCTCATCAGGATAATTTTACTGTTTAGTATCAAATTTACGTGTGTGTGATAGTATAGACTCTCTATATTTATTATATTATCTAGATTTACTACGGATGAATTTCAATTTTTATCATCAGAGTATTATTTATAATACAGTTAAGCATTGCCAAAAAAGAAACATTTCTTGAATCTACTTGGAGTTTGAAAGCCACGAAGAAATAAGAGATATAAACTGTTACCATGCTCTACAAGTTTATCTCCATAATAATGGGCATGTCTGTGTTAGCCAATTTAATATAAAAAAAATTATATTTGCTTACAAAGGCTTTGTGTAACCATACTTCAACGATACAAAATAAAAATATTTTACATATATACAAGAAAAGAAATTGACAAATCCTAAACATACAAATGTTCATAACTGATGGCAAAGCGTCATCTCTCGAAATAAATAAAAAAATCAACTAAATAATCAAATTATTTTATTCCATAAATGGCGAAAAAACAATGCGTTATGGGATTCCTTTAAGCTTGTTTGTCCCAATGCAAACGCACATAAAACTTTCTCATACTGAATAGCTTTCTCTTCACTAATGAAACCCAGAGAAATATTGTTAGTAATGTATTAATTCACCCGTCAAAAATTTTAGGTTTCGAAGACAGTCTATGAGAGATACAAACTCTTCGTAACTATTGTAACAGATTTTTTACTATTTTATGGCCCTGTATTTGAACTATTAGATAATTATTCGCTTTGCCCATATACTAATGGACCTATATTGAATTTACTTTTGAAAAATAATTTAACGTTAAAGTAACTAATTTCTGGAAGTATTTGAAATATGGCACATTGATAATAATCAATATAAATATATAATATAAAAAAATATCCCCTATTATTGTAACTAGCCAGAAAATAATAGAGTTAAAGAAATTCTGACGTCCCAGAGATAGCCGTGAAAAAACCTGGCTCCATATAATTTCGCAACAGGAAAACATGGAACAGGAAAGGCCCAACCTTTGTCGCCGGTAAGGGGAACACGCCGGCGCGATCTGTTTCATTTTCACAATCCCGAGATATGTGGATAGATATTTTAGTACTTCTAGTTGAAGACTTACCTCTCTATTCTTCAATTTAGGATAGAGTAACACAATGAAGTTCTCCTTCAGAGAGGAAGCGAGAATTGGACTGCGTCGAAATATAAGAAGATTTCGATAAGAAATTGTAATTCAAGATAAACGCTAAGAAATATAAGTAGATATAAATTGGTTAATAATTTCAGTGATGTGAGACGCTAAGATGCTCATAGTGAATTTTGATACCATTAATTCGATGCTACTTACTAATAGTTCGATAGTGTGTCAAATGAAGAGAGATTTAGAATTCAATTAGCCATCTCTAGCCGCCATTTATGAGAGGATTGACCTTCCATAATAAGGCATTAGTGGACCTATATATACAAGACATAAGAAGCTATTTAGCTATACAATTTATCTATATAGACATACACTCATGGACAAAACTTAAGGAAATGATAAGTCTTGGATATCGTCAGGTTATCTGAATTTTTTAAAAAGAGGCAGAGGCAATTTTGTTCACACTAAGTTATCTCGTGTGTCTTTAATAAAGGTCACTAATATCTTTCAGATTTATTGTCTGAATCCTGATATACATGCTAAAATGTACAACTTTCTACGTTTTGTCCATGATAGGGTTTAAATAGTAACTTTCAAGTGCCGGATATATAAGCCGACTAACCGGATACATGAGTAGAGCGGTATGATTGATTAAATTGGCAAAACCTCTGGAAGGGTTCACCATGGTGAGCCAGGCCTTTACAAAAATTTTCAATTGATGTAGGCAATGGTTAAAATATAATCGAATCAATACTATTTAATACTATTTATATCGCTCTTTAACTAGCGTTGAATAATTAGTAGTAATCGAATCTTCGCCCACTCGATATATTAGAATTGCGCTTAGTTTTTTATTTGAAAATATACAATCATACTTAGTTTCATATATTGTAAACATTTCGGTATTGGGTGTTCAGCAGTTGCGAGGGTATATGAGTGGTCAGGTGAATCTAAGAACAACAATCTTGGGAAAAAATGCGTGTGAAAATGAAATTATCAATAGGACATCATAAACAATCTAAATTGTACGCGAAAATGGAAATCAGCAGAAAAATTATATTGAAAGACATAAAACGTGAAATTATTTCATATTTTAAATTATATAATATTCCAGGCCGATTTAAAACAAACGAATTCGGAAATACTAAAAGGATGGCAAAGCCTTTCAAACATCAATGAGATAAATAACGACATATATTAGATTAAACGAGAATTGCAATAGGGACTTGATCCTAAATTTAAATGAACGGTAGTGTTGATATGATCATGTCTACTGGTTTTTTCAAAATTCTGTCATATTCAAATGTTAAGGGAGTCTCGCATATCATTATCATTGTTTCTTTACATACATTTTCTGTGACTCTTTTTGTCAGTGATATGGTCGAAGATATTTTATTTTGTTGAGAAAATATTTCCTTACAAAATAACAGCACTCGAGGTGCAATTCACATAACGCAAATAAAAATATATTTGACTAAGTTTCAGTAACTAACAGTGAGATGTGATTACCAAGAGTCTGTTTTCATCATAAATATATAAATGGTTAGAAGGATTTGATCACAATCAACAACAAGCCTCCAAAGATAAAGAAGACGCTTTGGAGCCTTGGTTGTTGATTCTGATCATAAATATATGACAACACACAACTAAGAGTTATAATAAATATATAAAATTTCCCAGTGGGAATTCTTCTTACAAAAACGGAAAACTAACATCTCATCCGTTTCTTTTTGCATTTTGGAGTGACACATTGTCGCCCTTTCAAAAAAAAATAGAATATACTCTTTAAATCTTGAAAAGTTATTGAATATCTTAATAAAAATGCGATTGACTTGTTTCACACTCGTAAACTTGCTTTGTTTCCTACTAATGAAAACTTGGAATAAATCAGTATTTAATAACTATTTATCCATCTCCTTAAAAGAACGGATTTGTGTTATCAAAATGTCGGATTGGAAGTTCTTGATGTCAAAGTGCTATCTACCTTTAAAAATATACAAATATTCCGTTCTAATTTAGATTCAACAAAGAAGAGAAAGAGGATGAACGCTAAGCACCAAAAACTACCTGAAATAAACAAGAAATAGAAAACAGTTTCAAGATAAACACTAACATAGAAATCTAACAGGAAACAAGGCAATACAACATTTAAAAGTGATGTACTTAGAAAAGTGATCGAACCAATAGAAATATGTAAAAAATCTACCCCAATATATGAATGTAAAAAAGGTGTAAACAAATAACATCTAATCGACACGGAAAAGTAACCGTTGGCGTTCCACATCAATAAAAAAAGTAACGAAACAAAAAAAGATTTGGGCGTACTACGCAGAGGGAGTTGAGAAAGAGTAGCAAGTCCATCCAGGCTAGATGAGACGCTATCAATGAAGATAAGAACCACGTCTCTCCAAATTAAAAGACATCGGAGCACGGAATGAATACATAATTGACTCCATCCATCAGTCTGCGCTGCCAATTGGATTGACAGTGCCTGCTGGAATCTCTCCAACTCCCCTGCCAGAACCTCTTCAGTGAGGTTTGTCTTCTAGATTTCCACGATGTAACATCCGCCATAGCTTCCATGTACTTCGATTACACAGTTTATTCAACCATGCTACATGTCTCGGGTTGTTGACTATAGACAAAACCATATGTCATTGTGTCACGAAAACCCATTACGCTGGAGATTACCCATAATTATATACAAGAAATAAATGCGTGAGTCTGAAATGATTCTAACCTGGAATTTCTTTATCTATGATCAGAGGTGTTAACCATTGCGCCCCCCTGATAACTATATAAAATGATCAATTTACAATTAATAAATGTTTTTGTTATTTTCTTGACAATTTCCTGACTTAACTACTCAGTACATATTTTTCTATTTGATATATCTAAAATATATATATAGTTTACCCTAGTATATTGTGTATATACTACCAAATAGTATACTATATATGTATTTATAAAAGTATATTTCATGAAATAATTGTAAAAACGTTTTAAAATTACAAAATATTTTCTCACAATAAGTTTCTTTTTATTTTAAAATGCTATCTTTCAAGCGATAATCGCTCTTCAACGGGCTTAATAAAAAACATCGACTATTGTAAATATTTCTTGTAAGATATAGTCGATAATTTTTATTAAGCCCGTTGAAGAGCGATTATCGCTTGAAAGCTAGCATTTTAAAATAAAAAGAAACTCATTGGGAGAAAATATTTTGTAATTTTAAAATATTATTTGAAAGTATAGTGGACAAGTAGTAGACACAAGAACTTGCCAAGAACTATATAAAAAAAGAGATTGAATCGAATAAAATGTATATTCTTTTGAATTTTCCAAATCCTCCAATAAATATTTAAAAATTTTCACAACAATGAACCAAGCTTATAAATCGCCTCTCAGGGCGCCATACACTTGTTAAAAAAAACAACAACAACAAAAAAAAAACCCTGGGGTAACAGACACACAAACCAGATATTCTACAATTAAAAAAAAAGTAAAGTAAACTTAATACAATTATGTATATATTTATCTCCTATATTTACATGAATTTTATTCTAAAATTCTATATAATCTTTCTCCATAAACATTTTTATTTAACTGATGAAGGGCTTGTCTATAAGATACTTTAATCAACTAACTAAAAAGGGTTTATGTTTTCTTGTAATTTGTCGATTCTGCAATCCTATGATGATGAATTCTAAGGATTGAAGTATGGCTTGCGATCAACAAATAGGCAGTGGATGAGTGTAGTAAGCTTATATTTGTAAGCTGAAAATTAAAAGCAATAAGCATTTGTTGTTTAGAGAGAGAGATAAAAAAAGTTGTCATTTCCCCCTCAGACACCCCAAACCCCGGCTTATGTATATCCATTGAATTCTCTAAAAATTCTTTTTTGAAATTTCTCGAAGAAAAAAGAAGAACAACTATCTACATAGCAAACCTGAGAATTTAACTGGTATAATATTGTCGCGGCTTGACCCTCCGCGGTTCTTCCCGATGACGCCGCTTCGTCCGTCGTGGATCATCTACCCGGGATCCCGTTGCTCTCCTTCTGCAGCTGTACCCTGCAGACCACCCAAAGACGTCCGAGAACCACCGCTCAAGTGGATCTCCTTTCCTCCGGCAGTATCTCTCGGCACTACCACTGGTGGGAGGACACGAGAGACTTGCCAGAAGAGTAGCAGCAGCGATGGCGAGAGTAACAACAGCAACAAAACTTCTAACACTCTTCTTTTATTGTCATTTCTACTACACATTACATATAACTAGAATAGCAATCAACAGGTATTTACATTACGTTACCTCCTAGGGCCAATATAAACGTGTATTTACAAACATTTGCCCCAGGAAACAGGACTACAGCAGTCGGCGATTCCCACACCAGTTTCAGATCGGAAACAGGCAAGAGCGCCATCTATTGGCGGAGGTTGTAGGTATTTTCAGACCCCATACGCGACAATATAAATGTGTACACACAATTTCGAATCTATACAATTTAAAAAATATATTAGTTGCAGGCATTTGTTCGATGTATTTATAATTGAAGAAAATTTTAAATCAAAATATTATATAAATCCACAAATAAAAAAAAAATGTATAAAGTAGGATTATATTGAAAAAAAAAATTGTGGATTTAAATGTTCTATAGTTATACTTTTTGTTAATATATATTTTTAATTTATTATTGTTATTTTTTTTTTAAATAGAGCAATCCATAAATAGATCTCTAATAAAAAAAATAATTTTTTATCCAATATATGCAATTTTTTAATTAAAAATTTATTTATATATATATATTATTATCCCAAAAATGGGATTTTAAATAAAAACATGTATTTATACTTATATTTTTTATTTATTATCATTTACAAAGCACGCGATATCCGTCTTGGATATTTGCATGCATACACAAGTTTGGGAGCTTTTACAGTAATTTTTAAAATGATTTTAGTTATTATAATATAAATTATTAACGTATTTGTCAGTTAGTTAACGATTTGATTACCCTATAATGAATATTAGTGAACATCACAGTTAAGAACAGAAATTTAGAGCTATTTACAGCATATAACTATTTACCATTTATTACAGCGCAGGCTATCTATTACTAAAAAACATTCTACAAAATCTATTAAAATTTTTATACATATATCTATTATTAACTATTTGGTTTAGACAATTTATATTTATTTGATTTTTGACTCTCAAGTCATCTACAAGTCGATAGTCCGTTAGAATATGTACAGGATTTTCTTCTTCTGCACCACCTGAGCATTTAGGCGAATCCGTCTTTCTGACCTTGTACAAATATGATCTAAAGTTGCCGTGTACAGTAAAAAATTGAACGTTGTAAAATTTGGCTTGACATATTTGGGTATTTGGGAATCAATAAAGAAGGACTTGAAAATGGTGTTAGTCTTCTCATAGTATTTCTGCAATTTTTCCCTTATATAATTAGAAAATACACTGCGTGACATTGAAAATGGAACACCAAGAAATAGTGGCCAGAAAGTGATGAAACTCGGCAGACAGAGAGAGACAGGGACGAACAATAAGTGATCTTTATTTCAAAATGATAGTCATAATACAGAGCGAGAACGGCGTTGGCTTAGTAGCAAGTAGGACCACCGCGGACGGCGATGTACGCAGCAACACGTCTAGGTAGAGAGTCAATCAGAGTACGGATGGCGTCCTGAGGGATGGCTCTCCATTCCCTCTCAACCATTTGCCACAGTTCGTCTTCTGAACGCGGCTGTGGCAAGGCATGCAAACGGCGTCCAATGATGTCCCAGACGTGCTCGATTGGTGAGAGATCAGGAGAGTACGGTGGCCAGGGAAGCATCTGTACATCTTGCAGAGCTTGTTGGCTAATGCGAGCAGTGTGCGGTCGGGCGTTATCCTGCTGATAAAGGGCATTGGGTACCCCCTGAAGGTAGGGGAGTGTCACCGGTCGCAGCACATCATCAACGTATCGTTGGGCCGTCATAGTGCCCTGAATACGAAGTAAAGGTGACCTGGAATCATACGCGATTGCGCCCCAAACCATGATTCCACGTTGTCGCACGGTGGGGCGTTCCACAATTGCTGCCGGATTGGACCTTTCTCCACGTCGACGCCACACGCGTACACGGCGACTATCACTGGACAAGCAGAAACGCGACTCATCTGAGAACACGACCCTGTGCCATTCCGTCATCCACGTCGATCTAGCCCGGCACCATTCCAAACGTTGGCGCCTATTCGGTGGGGTCAATGGCAGTCTTCTTAGCGGACGGCATGAGTGCAAGCCATTAGCAACCAATCGACGGGAAATGGTTCTGGTCGAGATGGAATGATCTAGGGTGTCTTGCACATGTTGCAGGATGGCGGTACAAGTGGCTTGTGGGGCCGCCACTGCTTGTCGAAGGATACGCCGATCCACACGTGCTGACGTCACTCTGGTTGCACCGACATTCCTATAAATTGCCACATTTCCTTGTTCCAACCATCTTCTCCACAGTCGGTGCACCGTGGACGCACCAAGGTGTGTATCAGCTGCGATTTGACGTATGGACCAACCTGCCCTTTTCAGTCCCATCACCATGCCCCTCGTAAAAGCGTCTGTCTGCTTGAACTGCCTCCGTTTACGATGACCTGGCATTCTCTGTTATTACACGTGTCTTTTGACACAAGAACAAAATTTCTACAATGATTTTCCTTGAAGAAATAACGACACGAATACTGTCATTTCTGCAAGTTCCTTCCCTTATATCTTACTCCATGTGCGCACGAGAGCTGCGCATTTTACATCATTTGCATAGGTCGGTTAGGCGCGTCTACCCTGAAATTTGCATAATTTTCTGGCCACTATTTCTTGGTGTTCCATTTTCAATGTCACGCAGTGTATATTCCTACTTGAAGAGTCAAATCGATTGTAATTTATTTCGGTTTTCAGCATGTTAGATTCAATATATTCAGTAAGTTTGGGGACTTGTGCAAGAATGTGTGTACAATCCGATGATGTTGTACTGTAGGCTTGTATACAATGTTTTAAAATATTATATTGAAGAGAATTTAGTTTGTCCTTAGACTTTTTGTTTATGAATGGATTCCATATTGGATAACCGTATGTAATTGTACTTCGATATAATGTCTTATACAGTATCAGTCTTCGTCTAAAGTCTAGACCCCATGCTTTCTTTGTCAGGCCAAATAGGTATCCACTAGCTCTTGTTACTTTTATGATCGTTTCATTAACGTGAGGCGTAAAGTCCAGTTTGCTTCTGACTCGGTGATTTTTAATAGTCACTCCTAGGATCTTAAGTTCTTCAACCGGTTTAATTAACTTGCTACCTGAGACTATTATATCGCTATTGCATTCATATAATTATATAATATTTTTGTTTTTTCATCTGACAATTTTAATTTACGACTTTCACACCACTCATTGATTTTTCTTAATACGTTATCTATTGTCTTTCTTAGTTGTTCAGGAGTTTTATTCCAACATATTAACGTAATATCATCTGCATATCCTATTGTTTCACAATTGTCATCCAGATTATTATTCAGTATCTCATTAATAAGAATATTCCATAATGTGGGAGACAGTGGTCCTCCCTGTGGACATCCTTTACTTAGTTTCTTATTAATTTCAGTTGAGGAATATCTAAATCTTATTCTTCTATTATCAAAGTATGATTGTAGAAGTTTTATCATTGAAGCCTGCACACCATCTTCATCTAGTCTTTTCATCAAGGCCGGCCACCATGCATTATCAAACGCTGCACTAATATCCACTGCAATTATTGCTGCATATTCTCTTGTTTTATGTTCTAACGCAATTTTTATTATTTCAGTTAGTGCAGTAATAGTATATTTCGATCTTCTAAAGCCATATTGTCGAATACTTAGTAAATTAAAATCTTCATAATATTTTATTATTCTATTATTAATTATTTTTTCAAATATTTTAGAAATGTTGGAATTAAGACATAAAGGTCTATAATTTTTGTAGTTATTAAAATCTGTTTTTCCAGGTTTCGGAATAATTATTGCCTCTGCTCTTTTCCATTCAGCAGGATAGTATTGTAGGTCTAAACATTTTTGAAATAGTTTCACCAATATAGGAGCTATAAATTGTTTAGTGTGCCTTATCATGTTGTTAGAGATGTTGTCTATTCCGGGAGATTTCTTTGGATTTAATTTGTCAATTAAGTCGTTAACTTCAGTAATCATAACCATCGGTTTTTCTTTATTGAGTAGTTTTAAATTATAATTTCTTATACTTTTATGGGTGTTTGTATCTTCTTCACATTTATCATCTGGAAATAAGTTGTTTAATAATTCCTCACCCTTCTGCAAACATTCCATGTCAGTATTACCCTCCAAAATTTGCATATTTCTCTTCCGATTAGATCCACTTTTGATGTTTTTATACACCTTATATAAGTTTCCATAAGGGTTGTTCGATTTGTTTTCCTCCAGAAAAATTCTCCAGGATGCTTTCCTAGCTTTTTCTATTTCCCGTAAATACTTATTTCGTATGCTTTTATAGTATTGTTTAATATGATTAGGGCAATTTTTGTTTCTATAGTAACAGTTTCTAAGATAATGACAGTGATCCTTTAGAAGCTGTAAATTCGTATTCCACCACTTATTACTAATATTATTTTTTGTTGTCATATTATTATTTACTTTAAGTGAATTATATGCTGCCTCAATCAGTATGTTCGTAAGTTCTTTTACCGTTTGATCGACCATTTCTGGTGTATCCACTATATCTAGTAAGTTTTCAATTCTTTCTCGTTCAGTACTGTTAATTCTCTGTCTAAAACTTAACCAGTTCGCATTTTTCTCTTTAAATTTCCAAGTGGAATAATATTTTTCTGTACTAAATTGTTCGTTTGTATGTATTTCAAAAGATATAGCTACATGATCTGAAATTTGCGATATCTGCTGTGTCTTCCAATTTCTGATCGCCGCAATTGCCTGTTTATTCGTTAGTGTGAGATCAATCACACTTGCATCACGACACGTGAAAGTTTTATTATTATGGATAATTAAGTTTATTTCATCTATGATAGGGATCAGTCTGTGTCCATTATAATTTTTCCTGATGTCATACCATAACGGAGCTCTGGCATTGAAATCGCCGCAGATTATCACCGGTATATGTAAGTTTGTATTAATTAACCTCCTCATAAACTCCTCGTGCTCATTTTTCATTGAATTCGGATGTATATAAATGTTCGAAAGATATATTTTCTAACTTTTTGTTTGAATGGTTATAGTTGTAGCGAATGAGTTAGTGAATTCTGTACTTAATTGAATTTTTAAGCTGCTATTTCTTACAATTATTGCCGTATTTATATTGGGACTGTTCATCAATTGATATTTTGTACAAGGTCCTGGAAATATTACCTCCTCATTGATTATATAAGGTTCTTGTATCATTACTATATCTGCATTTCTAATTTCATCAGATGCACAAAGCTCATTTATGCTATTTCTGCTTTTTCTGGTATTTTGTTGAATAATTTTAATATACATTAAGGACTCAATAAATTTCTGAAAATTTAGTTTACACCATCTTCTGAGCCTGTTGTGTAATCTGTTCGCTGAATCATCAGGCTGATTTGTTTATTGTAATTCGGACAGTCCTTAGAATTTGGTTTGTGATCAAGATTGTTATTTTTAAAATATGGGTAACAAAAGTATAAATACATATTATGAAAATAAAAGGCATCTGATCATGCAACTAAAAGTTGCTGATGTATGCCATCTGTCGGAAAAAATATCAAATAATAGTTGATTTTTAAATATTCCAGAATTAGCAAAATACCTTTTCGTGATTGATAAATAAAAGCTAACCTCGTACGCGTTTCGGGCTGTTGGCCCTCATCAGCGTGGTGCAAACTGTATCTCAATGATCAAGATATGCCTTATTTCTTAATTTATTCATTTGATCCAAGTATAATTTCTCTTTTGTATTATTTTTCATATATTTACTACACTCAACGCTGTTTCTCTAATTTGAAGGGCCACGTTTTCTGATATTTAGTGAGGTAAATATTTAATAAATTATCAAGAAGATTGGCTCATCGGCGCTGAATCTTTCCACAGTGATATCGGCAATTCTTAGCTTGGCATTCAACGAAACTATTCTGTACTTTTAGAAAGCTAAATAATTTAGCTTCGAGCACAGCTCTTCTTTGACTTATATAGGTAGCACAGAAATAAAAAAAATAACACAAGTATAAGTCCGTTTACAATATTTATACTTCATACAGTGATCGCATATAAGATTGTTTGGGCGATTCTATTTTCTGATCTCAGATTTATAGAACAGAAACTTTTAATTAAAATGTTCACTTATTAAAACCTAGAATTTTAAATTCCATATTTTTATCAACCTGAGTTAAAATATTTTTATGTTTTTTTTTTTATATATGAGGATGAAAAAGCTGGCGGGAAATAAAAGGAAATGGAAAGATTTCATCAGTGAGGTCCCAGAAATCAACAATGGCAAATAATTATAGGGAAATAACGCGCCATCTGTATAAAAAAAGATAAACATTTAAGCACGAAAGTTTATTTTATACATAAAATATATTTCTACCGTCTTTAATGCGTTTAAAAATATATTGGGATGGCTTGGGTCATCAGTGGTGTACTCTTCCAGAGGTTTCGCCAATTTAATCTACCAGAGCTCTAATATTGTATATTAGCTTATATACGCTGCAATGAAGGGTTGTTGTTGTTGTCGTGTCCAAAGAAGAGTCTCAGATGTCTCCATGCATCTCCATCACAGCAGCAGCAATATCCACTATCTTGGGTGTGTAAAGCTGCTGCTCTGGGTCTAAGTCGATTTTCTGCAAGGCTGCGGCCATTGCTGGGCATGAGAATATGCAATGAAGGGTGGATATTAGAAATGGTTTTCAACTAAACTTTGGACCTTAGCTTTTAGAACTAGATTTTCATCGAGCGATGCTCTTCTGAAAACAATAAGCCAGTTAAATTAATTATAAGACAATAACGCGCCATCTATATGTAAGAAAGGAAAACATTTAAGCCCACAAGTTTCTTTTATACATAAAACAAATGGAAAATAAATTCTACGTAAGGATGTATTCAACCATAAGATCAGACTGGATGCCCAGTCTAGTGTTTATATTGATGATGCTGAAGTGGGGATGTAAATCTCAGTTTATTTGATGGTGGTAGGGCGTTGTCCTGGTGGGCTATGGTCACCAGGGCCCGTTCCAAGGCTGGGTTCGGGGTCCGGTCTCGGAGGGTCGTTCTCCGGTTCTCGTCGGTGCAGTCGTAGGCGTTGTTGTTTCTGATACCAGACATCTTGCGGTCGCGGGTCAAGGAAGGAGAGATAAAAAATAAAAATATATATATAAAAAATATGACGAAGCTCCTAGTGATAACTCTCACGTTGTATCTTTTTAGCCTTCCGCGAAAAAGGTGGTCAGTGGTCAAATACAACTTGTACCTGTTATCTCTGTGGTGCCGTTTCACTGATAAATAATAAATAAACAAAATTTAAAATAATTTTGTAACGTTCACGTGTATTTCCGGTCGGTTGCTTGTTGACACACAACAATATATTGGTATGTCATTGCTGGTAGGATTGTACTAAAGGCTAGCATAGAAAGGGCCAAGAGGTCTCGGGGACGACAAATGTACCAGAGGTCGACTGATATTTCTTAAAAATGGAGATGAATATAATAAAACATTATTTAATTCAGTTTTTAGCATGTATATTTGGGAGAAGTTGATGTCTGCGAAGGTCAAACGGAGATTTGTCCATACATCTCTAGATAGCGTGTCGCAAGACATTTGGTCGGTCGAATCTTTCTGTTCGTCGGCCGATTCTGTCGATGTTGTGGGGATGTAGATTATAAATACTATGCTCTTTCTATGACCTACGAGGCGTGTTCAAAAAGTATCGCGACTTTTGAATTTTCGCAGGTTACGTATATTCGAATTTCGATCTTTTGTGGCTTTATGTTGGTACTCATGTCTCTCACTCATGCCGACAAGCTCGGCCATTTTGAATGTTCACTTAATTGTTGACAGCTGCTTTGCTTAGAGGTGTTTTGGATCGTCTTCGATTTTTACCTATTAAAAAAAATGGATCAAAGAACCTGTATCAAATTTTGTGTGAAAAACGAAATTAAGTGCGCGGATGCATTCCGAATGTTGACTGTGGCATACGGAGAAGCTACCTTGGACCGAAGCAACGTTTATCGGTGGTACAAAATGTTCTCAGAAGACCGAGAAGATGTGAACGACGAAGGGGGTGCCGGACGCCCGAGCACTTCAACAACAGACGAAAAAATTAATGAAGTGGAGAAAATGATATTGGCCAATCGTCGAATCACCGTTAGAGAAGTTGCTGAGGACCTAAACATATCGATTGGCTCGTGCCATTCGATTTTTATCAATGACTAGCGGATGTACCCGGCTTCGCCCAGGTTTTTCTCGAGGGAATGTTTGTAGTCTAGTAATAAGAAAATATACTATACCTAAAAACTATCAGAGAAAATAGAAACCACGGAAGGTGAACAGAAAAATGCTTACAATGGATGTTATGTTTACGATATCAAGTTAAATAAAAACAAAGATAAAATTTGCATATGTTGGTCACTATAAATTTGTATATTTGTTAGGCGAAATTAGAAACATGATAAAACAATTGGGTATTTAAAAACAAATGTAGAAATAAAAGTTGAAGTATAATAAACAATGTTAAAGATTAGTTTTAATTATTAATCAAGATTGTGTGTGAATATGTGAGAAAGATGTAATATCGTTGTTGTTTTCTTGGCCGACTGTTTTACATATGGTGTCATCTTAAAATTGCTTGTTTTGAATATTTTTTAGATTGAGATTATTAGCTAGTATGTAAAAATATTAACTCTGTTGAAATTTAATTTTGTATTTATATATAAATAAAATTAACTCTGTTGAAATTTAATTTTGTATTTATATATAAATAAAATTAACTCTGTTGATTTTTTTTGTATTTAATCGATAACAGCGAAGTTACGCATGTTAATGTTAGGAAATATATTTTGATGTTAAGCAAAACCTGCTCCATCTCGTTTTACTTAAATGTTGAAAATTTGGTTGAAATTGATGCATTGTAACGAAAGTTTTTAGTGATGTCCACTTATGAAATTTCCATTTTATTAATATAGATTTGGGCATGAGACGGGTCGCCGCGAAATTCGTACCAAAATTGCTCAATTGCGACCAAAAACAGCATCGCATGAACATTGCTAATGAGATGTTGGACTCTGTTCGCGACGACCCAAATTTGCTCCAGAGGGTCATAACTGGTGACGAAGCGTGGGTTTATGGTTATGACGTGGAAACCAAAGCTCAATCATCTCAATGGAGCTGCCGCACGAACCAAGACCGAAAAAAGCGCGCCAAGTTCGGTCGAATGTGAAAGTTTTACTGACAGTTTTCTTCGATTGCAGGGGCGTGGTGCATCATGAGTTCTTGCCAAAGGGTAGAACGGTCAATAAGGAATATTATCTGCAATTTATGCCAATTTGCACGAAGCAATCCGCCAGAAACGCCCGGATTTGTGGAAGAACAAAAATTGGCTTTTGCACCACGATAACGCCCCTGCTCACACATCGTTGCTTGTGCGCGACTTTTTGGCCAAAAACAACACACTAATGATGCCGCAGCCACCGTATTCCCCAGATCTGGCCCCCTGTGACTTTTTCTTGTTCCCTAAACTGAAGAGGCCCATGAAAGGACGACGTTACACTACGCTTGACGAGATAAAGACGGCATCGAAGGAGGAGCTGAAAAAGATTTTTTTAAAAATGATTTTTTGAAGTGCTTCGAAGATTGGAAAAACCGTTGGCACAAGTGTATAATATCTCATGGGGATTACTTTGAAGGGGACAAAATCGGTATTCATGAATAAATAAATAATTTTCGAAAAAACACAAAAGTCGCGATACTTTTTGAACACACCTCGTATGTCTAGTTCCTCATCCACCATCAGATACAGTAGAACCTCCCTTTAGCGGACACCCCACTAGCGGACACCTCTCTACAAAGGACAGTTTTCATTTGCAAAATTAACATTTTTACAATTTACCCTTCTCCGGTAAGAGGACTCCTCTCCCTAAAGGACCCTTTGACTCTGCAATTAGGTGTCCTTTACAGGGAGGTTCTACTATATCTCAATAATATTACATTTAGCTAAAACCTTTTTGTATCCGAGTTAAATTTTATTGGGCTTATGATATAGTTAATAACTTCATATCTATAAGGCTTGTAATTTAGATTGCCATTTGACTACATGCAGGCAATTTTCTATTTATACCAATAATGAAAGTTGTCCTGAATGCCTGTGTTACCTCATTCTTATCCAAGAGAGATTTGGGAAATAAAGATAATTTCCTTATATTAATAAAAATGCATCGAGCATCAAAAACTAAGTGAATAAATATATTTTTTAATGTATTACATAAAAATCCTTGAAGGCACGTTTGAAATAATGAGAAACCTTTGATTGCTTTACCCAACATGATTTCACAGCGAGGGAGAAAAAAGGATAAAAAAAAGGAAATGGCTGATGTTTATTCAGAGGCGGCAAAGCCCCATGTGGCATGGGAGTGCTCCCGACCTTAAGTGTTAGTTTTCAGGCTAATTACGCCCGCGATCTAAGCAGATTTGCGGCGAAATGAACAAAAAAGCAGCAAGAATTGGCGCCCATTGTGGCGTGGTAACGATGTTAGGGCCGGGCGCTTTGTCGTCGGCGCTCCGGGCTGGCCTTTGATGGCGTTGGAAGCTACGTGGGCGGTGTGCAGAGCGGCATTGATCCTGCCAGGGTCCGACTGTCAGGCTGGACTCCTTTGTTCTCTTTGTGCTCATTTAGTGGAGAGGTGGTCAGTTAAATGATCCTTTTGTTTCTTTTCTTCTGCTGCTGCTGCTTCAACTAGTACAAGACCTTGTTGAAATAAAGCTTTTTGAAAATTCGTATTGTAATGCATATATGACCAAAATAGGTATATTCATTTTTTATGCATTAACAATACATATTCGCGATATTCTATGCGCAAAGCACGTAGATTCAAATTTATGAATATCTCACAACACGAGATTAGTAAATTTAGAACAAAAACTAGTCTGAATTAGAATTGGCCAAACAAAATCCGATATGAGTCTTCGCGCTGTGTGCGAATAATATCGAGAAAAAATTTCAAAAATAGAGGCATGCCGTTTTTATAACACGTGCAACATCTTTCCAAAAAGTATCTTTTTAAAGAATTTAATTCAGATCATTAGCTTTAGGGCATGAAAGCTCTAGAGCTATGAATTAAAAAGAAACTTATGCCTGGAAGACTAATGATATCACCTTATATACATTCTAAGAAGAAAAGCCGTACAAAGAAGGAGTTAATAAAATAAAAATTGATAGCACAAAGTTATTTCCACTTAACATGCCGATTGTTGACTGCCAACGAATGCACATGTAACGCGGCAGCGCATGATAACTGAGCAATCGGCAGGTATGAAAAATAAGAAAATTTTCCAGGTCATGAGATATTTGCGAATTTCAGTCCGTCAACTCGCATAAACAGTAATTATGCCTCGCAAACAGATACTCGCACACTTTGAACATATATGAGCATTTGAGAGAGAACGTGTAGTTGATCTAAAAGAATCTGATTGGTCTCCTTTCTCACTGCTACGGCTCAAAGAAATGAAGTTGAACTCACGGCATTCCTTGCACCGACTACCTGTCTACACTGGTCAAGTATGTTTGAAATGGTGACGAACTCATTCAGCCTGGGATATCACTGACTGCAGTAGAATTCCGTGATGAGTCCCGCTTC
Source organism: Cordylochernes scorpioides (assembly GCA_030710605.1). Classification (NCBI taxonomy): domain Eukaryota; kingdom Metazoa; phylum Arthropoda; class Arachnida; order Pseudoscorpiones; family Chernetidae; genus Cordylochernes; species Cordylochernes scorpioides. The sequence continues at coordinate 172,506,508 of CP092864.1, forward strand.
GAATTGAGCCCTGAAAACTAGTGAAGATTTGTCTGGAGACGTCCAGGACAGCAGTGGTATACTTACATGATGGTCGCTTGTCACACGGCCTTACAACCGGGAGTTATGGTCTGGGGTGACATTTCCTTTGATAACCTTACCTCTCTGGTTGTAATCAGCGGCACCCCACAGCACGGCGGTACAAGATTATGTACTTAGATGTCCTGCACTTCATATCATGGCATTACATTCAGCAGGAATATGCCAGACCACGCATGGCAATAGTTTCTACTGATTATCTTCGTTCTATCTCAACACTAACCAATCAAATAATTATCAACTAGACAAAGATTTGTAAAGTTATAAGGCAAAAAGGAGTGCATTGCGCTTCTTCTTTTATAGTAAAGCGCAAATAATTTTACAACACTACCTTTAGAGCGGCAAAGGTTGCTGGATTGATCTAAATTGAGGGCGTTTAGAGTTTGATGGGCCAAGACCCTACAGTCAGCTCATCGTCTTGCCGATCTAACATGACGATTAGGGAGAACGATATTAATCAAATCTATCTATATATATCAAGCCATTAGGGCTAGAGAGGTAAGTCTATTGGATGTCTCACTATATGTGTAGCTTCATCTCCTTAACACCTTTCCTCTGAGAATTAAATCTTTCTATTTCTCTACATATATATATTAAATACGAATTTCGTACGATTCTTAAAACTTATTCTTAAAGCGTATATTCTTGATTTATAATTTGAATATAAATTCGTGAATTCATAGCTTCTTTGAATCTATATATGTTACATATAGGTGGCCATTTGAGATGCGGTCGACGTGTAAGTTTGACGTGACGGTCTTTCCAACAGTTTGGGTAGGTCAATAAAGTGGCCGATATTTTTGAAAACTCGAGGGGAGAGACCAATATGACAAAAAAAAATGGAAGAAAAGTTTTTTTAAATCATTATTCAAAGCGCAAAGTGAAAAATAAATCTTCGAACGTTAACCAATGAGAACAAATTCGAAGCTGGTCCAAGTTCGGTCATTCTTTGTTCAGAAATTCGTATTACTCCAGTCAAGATATTTCGACCAAGCAAACATATTCAACCCGAGAGATCAAAAATAGATTTTGAGTGAGGTCGCTGGAAGTGTATTGAATAATACAAGTAAATCTCTTATCCAACTTCTTCCGGACTATAGAACAGGAAAACTTACTATGATCGACCACCTCCCTAAGTAAAATTAAAAAATGCTTAAAATATATGCCCAAATCTCCAATGACAGACTACCTCCATGGATACTAAGAATATCCATATAGTATAGTGAGTGTTTTAGTCTTATTGAAATATTCTAAAACGATTATAACGCATCACGTGGTTTATCATCATAGTCTCACTTTTGTACAACGTCTTTTACCAATATTAATCTTAAATATTCACTAAAACTGTGTGTTTTTGCCTAAAATAATATTCACTTTTATTGAAAGGGCTGCATTTTGTTCTATTCCAAGCGCATGCATGTTTCAGGTATTCTACAATATAAAAAAATGACCGAAAAATTGTAGTAAAGCACATCTAGCATTATATACATTTACGACAAAATTCGATTTCTATTCAAATTTCGGTAATTCAGGGACCTTTAAGAAATTAACACTTGACAAGTCAGTCAACCACTCACATTTGTTAGAAAAAGGTAAAATAATATGTCACTAAATAAATCTCCACATCTTAAAGAAACAGAAAACAAGGCTGGAATTTCTGTTGTTTCAGTACATCGGCCGAGATATTCTATTAAATATTATGATATCAATCAGAGTTCTAAACCTTTCACAGAATAAAATGGCTAATCGGAAATTTTCAAAAAGGAAACTCTACGCAAGAGAGATTGGTATACATTTTAAGTAACATTAGGCGAAGCTTGGGTTTACCTGAGCGGCTGAAGACTGCCATGCAATTTACTATCGAAATTCTATCGGACCAACAAGTAACAAAACTGGGTCTGGGAATGTAATCGAAATTTTCCTAGGAGTTTCATGATTGTAGTGGATTTCTAATACATATGCAAGCTACAATTGAAGGAGATATTCCATAATAATTCGTTTAACAAATTTCATTACAATTAATTCAGGCGTGTATCAGCCACATTCTATATCCTTTTTGAATATGAAATTCCACGGCTCTCTAGAAACCAGACGAATAGAGACCCTTCAGGATAACGCAAGATATGCTTCGAAATTAACACTTTGAGGAACAAACAACTGGCATTTCTTTCATATCTCTCTCTTTTGATAGGATCCTCACACAAAAATCAACTATTATGGCTACCTTGAATTTCTGTGTTTCCAACCTATTGAAACAGATGTAGAAATTGCCCACCTACTACATTAAATGTACGACAACAATGGGAAAAGAGTGTTGTATTGAAACAGGTCTCAAACACTATTACCTTTCAACAATTACTTTAATTCATAGAAATATACTGAATTTTATCTATAGTTCAGAGACAAAGGCAATCGAGATCAATAAAATACCTTTAAAACACATAAAATTTATATATATTTTAAAAATCATTCGAATAAAATTGTAACACCCTCTGTGCTTTAGAAGTCTGTCATGAAAGGCTTTACTGAAGACTTATCACAAAGTTTAGAATCTTCATGGACCAACATAAAATATCTGGCAAAAATCCACATAATCGACCTCGTGGTTGGAAAAAGAAAGAAAAGAAAACCCGATTCTGCTAATTCTAAAAATAAAATCAAAGAGGGAGGAGAAACACGAATGTAGATATTACATTAAAGTTCCAGCCCCTAGTTGGATTGTAATCAAGGTAGTCCCCGGACCTGTTGGAAGACTCCGTCTCCGTTTCTCCTAACTTTAATTAAACCGCGCGCCAGTTTATTAATTCCCCATGTCGACTCCCAACTCTCCTGTAATTTCCTTAAATTGCCCCTCAAGTCCTAGCTGTTGTTGTTGCTGCTGCTGCTATTTCAGGGGAAGTCGATGATGGTCGCTAGTTGCTTGTTCCTCTTTTAGATCCCCTGATGTTACTAGGGACATCCTCTCTCCGCCTCTTCTGACTGGGAATTTGATAAATCTTTTATACTTTGAATCTTTTTTTACTGTTTGTGTGTTAGGTAAATAATAAAGCTATTTTACTTTTATTTGTGCGTTTCTTCATTTTGTTAAATAATTTATATTTTAAAGAAATCGAAGGCGATGAGGATATAAATAAACTGGTTCCAAATTTATACACAATAAAACCTTCCATGTAAACTGACTGAAACATGGATAACTATTGTCTTTCCTGGAGGCGCTCATGGGAGGTTGGGCTAGTTCATTTCAATATATTTGACAAAAGTTGTCGGTCAAGGAGGTGGATCGTTCATAAGTTTATCGTATTGTGATATTTTGAGCAGATAATATTTATAAATTTTATATAACTAAATAATATTAGTTAGGATATTTTATTACTATGCAGATTTCTTACCTTTCGCTTTTATATATGTAAATAAGATTCAATTGCTTTGATCAAAATAAATTGCCTTAACCTCCTAAACGGTTGTCTCTCCTCATTTTCTACGTGAGATATTTTTGCGAGCCTAACTCAATGTCTCTTACATTTTAACCATATACTACTCTGATTAAAAAGTTTCGACACTTTGCTCATAAGTTTAAAAAAAAAAACTTTATTATTTTACCAAATTAAAATCGTCACCTTCAAAGTAGTCCCCGTTGGCCGCGATGCACTTCAGCCACCTTTTTTTCCAGTCGGCAAAACACCTCTGGTAGTCTGTTTTCGGGATCGCCTTCATAGCCTTCTTCGATTCCACTTTGATCTCTTCTATGCTCTGAACTTTCCGACCCTTTAACTTTTTAGAGCTTTCCAAAGAGGAAGAAGTCGCAGGGGGTCAAATCGGGACTGTAGGGGGGTTGGAGGAACACAGAGGTTGAGTGGTCCTGCAGGGACTTTGAGATTTTGAGGATGCGTGCGCCGGCGCGTTATCGTGGTGGAGGATCCACGACTTGCTCCTCCACAGCTCCGGTCGTTTCTGCCTGATCGCTTCCCTCAATCGCCTCAAAACTCCCAGGTAGGAGTCAGCAGTTATTGTAGAGCTTTGTTGTTGAAATTCATGATGAACGATGCCCTGGTAGTCAAAGAACACCGTCAACATGACCTTGACTTTGCTGGGAGCCTTCCTCGCTTTCTTTGGTCTCGGCTCATTTTTGAAGCGCCGCTCCGATGCCTGTTGGGTAGTTTCCGAATCAAAGCCGTAAATGCATGTTTCGTCTCCAGTAATGACCCTCTTCAGCAATTCGGGGTCGTCGGTTGTCGCTTCGAGATTGAGACTGGCCGTTTCTTTCCGGGCGTTCTTTTGATCAAAAGTCAAATCTTTGGGAACGAGAACGGCTTTGAGTCTTCTCACTCCCAAAATGTCCTTCATTATCGATTGAGTCGACTCGAATGATATCCCTGCTTCTTCGGCGACCTCCCTGACAGTTATTCGTCGGTCTTCACGCACCAGTTCCAACACCTTGTCCACTTTTTCAGGCGTGGTTGATGTGGACGGCTCCCGGAACTCTCGTTGTCGGCGGTCTCTTCCCGACCCTCCTTGAAGCGCTTGTACCACTCGAAAACTCGTCTTCGGCTCATGACGGCATCCCCGTAGGCTGTTTGCATCATCCAAAAAATTTCGGCACCCTTGAATCCGTTTTTCACACAGAACTGGATGCAAATTCGTTGATCCTCCATTCCGGTGACTAACGAAATCGAAGCACGGGCAAAATGGCTTCACTTCGAACAGCCGCTGCTCGCGCTGTTGTGGCGCGTGATTTTTGAAAATTGGCAAGGCTCCAAGCCAAGGGCGACGCTTGCGTTTGCCACAAACCGGGAGAAAATTTATTGAGTTTTCAGGATTTTATGAGCAAAGTGTCTAAACTTTTTGATCAGAGTAGTATATTTCTTTGTCTGTATATTAGCAACTAGTGAAGCAGTAATTAAAAATTATAGACATTATTTTTGTCTGGTTATCTTTGTTCTTTAAGGTGTGTTTTTTATTTTGATTGTATTAAGTGTTTTTGGTATGATTGATGGATTCGTATAACTTGGTGTTGATAAATTTGGAGACATTATCCTTTATTACCAATTTTATCGAGTATTTACATTGCTAGCTATCCTGCTGAAATTCTGTGTAAAAAAATTGTTAAAATTTTCTTTCAAATTTTACGATTTTCAATAAGAAAGAAAACAATGATACTGAATGATACTGATTATTTTAACTAGGCTGTCCTTTCTCAGAAGAGAGAGAGAGAGAATATTCACATCTGTGTGTGTGTGTGTGGAAAATATCAAGAAAATATTGAAATATATATATTATATCTCTATATATATAAAAATGAATGTTTGTATGTTTGTTTGTCTGTCTGTCTGTTTGTATGTCCGGTATACAAATTCGCAGTAGTTCACTAATTCAAACCAAAATTTCCATACATAGGTAAAAAAATACGGGGAAGACGATAGGCTATTTAAAAATATATATAAATCAATTATTAAAACTATATATTTTTAGTCAGAAAATGATGATGACGATATTGCTGTATCATGTTTGATTATCAGATACAAAATTATATCGGGAAAAATTCCAAAAAGCAGAGACCACGGGTGAAACCAGTTCATTATTTTGTACGCAGGAACAAAATTCTAACAGAAAAGCATTCATGCGAGCAGAAAACAAAAGCCAGATCATCTTTCTATAAAAATATCGCTTCTCAGACACAAAGTTTGGAGCGGGACGTTTCACAAGAGTGACATCCACGGCGCAAATTTATAATTGTAACGAATAGTATTTGAATAAAAACATTTAATCGGGTAAAACCCGTGCGTTGCCCGGGTCATTCGGCTAGTATATTATATATATCCCTAATATGCGTGAGATTGTCTTATAAATTCAAATATCCTTTATATTCAATGAAGATAAATACAATATTTGTGTATTATTGTTACCTTTTCAATTTATATATATATTAAAATAAAAGAAGGCATATATCCTGAACCCGGGCACGTGAGCTTTTAAGACGGCAGAGCGCCATCTAGTGGAACAGATTTGATTTTAATACCAACACCTGACCTTTTTTATTTTTATTGAAAATATATATATATTCCCCCCCCCCCCCCCCACACACACATATATATATATATATAAAGGAAATATAAATAAAAGGAAGAAAGGATAGCCTGTTCTACTATCAAAAAAAGATTAGTTGCATAGTTGCGATCGGATTTAGAGTTATAGCGTGATGTGTGAGCGGCATTTTCTGTATCTGGCTTACACTAAAGGTGGACCTTTGGGGGCAACTTTTCAGATATCTATTAATCTTTGAAAATAAATATATTTCACTTATATACTTGTATAATTAAAATCACATATATAAAGGGATACACAATATATATTATAATTTAAATTTATTGAATTAAAATGCATTATAGTGGTGTACTGTCGCGCAAAGGTTTGTCTTCTAACATTTATGAAAGGTTCATAAATGGAAAACATTTCTCAATATTCACGCTAATTAATTTTGCATATTGTGCCTTTACTCTCATTGTTCACGATAAAAAAGACTTGTCTAATAATCTAGAAAGATATAGATTCCTCTCTCTTTCTCTCTCTGGAACCTGGAATTAATTTATTTGTGCGATCAAGTCAGCATTTTTATTATAGAAAATATCATTCATAGTTCTTCTTTAATAACAATGACCAATACAATTCAATCAATAGCACCATTGTTCCGAAGGTCATTTGTTGGTTGTAAGTTGATTCAGCAGCCACATCAACCAATGATCTATTTAACTCCCAATGTTTCAGTGACCTGCTGTCCTCAGGGGAATGACAATTGTGTGATACAAATATATTAAGAAGCAAAAGTGAAATGTCTCTTGTATTGTAACGATTATATTATTCAAATGGTCACATAATAACTGAAACATTTTTACTTCGTTCTTAAACTTTTATTCTATATCTATATAAGGGGGATTGTCTTAATTAGGAAATATTATAATTTATAAGAATAATATACAGTTAAACCTGTCTATAGCGCCCCCTCTAAGTAGCGCCCGATTTTAAATATGTAGTACGATGCGATTTACATTAAAAGTGACCTGTCTATAGCACCCGCTCTCTATAGTACCCTATTTTGGTGAGTTCCAAGAGGGGGCGCTATAGACATGTTTAACAGTATATAAAATATATATCTCTGATAAATTCTATACATTAGATAAAGGGGTATATATTTGGTTTTCTATTAAGAAAAATGGTCCAAAACTATAATTTTACTTTTTATTTATTTCGGGATTTGCCTTTTCTCGACCTTTATTTTATGACGATATAATGTAAAAGGTAATGGATTCTTTAAATATGTGTTTGGAACTGTAGACTATTTTAAAAATAAAGTTAATATATGTGATATCTTGGGACCTCTGGGACCAGTGTTACCTGATGCTAGACGAACCTCGATGTCAACTCTACCGTGCAGTCGTGGTGGAAGGCGACACAGCTGGGCCAAAGGTGAAATAAACAAACAGAGATTCCACTAAAAGCGTCTGACGTCAAGAAGGAATGGGATGAGGAGAGAGAGACTTTAGAGCAAGTGTTACCGTTGGGAGCCAAGCGAAGACTGACAATTCTAGGTCCTTGGTTTAACACCACGACCTTGCTTCTTTCTGATTGGCTGACCTATTTAGGTGATTCTTTCCTAATTGGTGGGACTTTTTCACGTGGCCGTAGGCTATTGGTTGACCTACTTAGGTGATGTCTTCTCGCGGCTTTCTTTGATAGAAAATACGTCCTGTCTTGGCCCGGAAATTGGGCGTCACTCTTAGATTTTATGGTTTCCTCGATATCAGATACGTCTTGCCTTGCCAGGAAGTATTGACTGTACAAGTTATTTATATTTGTGCTGGTTTGAGGCCTCTTTTGCTAGGCCTTGCTTCGACTTCTGTCCTAAACCTGATTTGTTTTAACCTTAACTTTCTCCTGTCTCTCTCCATTCCTTCTATCTGTACAGTTGCAATACTTTATTAGATTCTTACGCGGTACAGATTGATGTTAGTTGAGGTTTTCTATGTGCAGTACATAAGAAGTTATATACAGTCATGGGGTGGAACATGTGGTAGTGGATATTTAGACTATTTACAACAATTCCATGGTCTTAAATCATCACAGATGGCCCCGGATGTGAGAGGGTTCATATGGAGGGATTTAAGAGAGCGGAATAGGAAGACTGTTATTAAGGAAGTAATTTTTTAAAAATTAATTAAAGTGAGTTGGTATATAACATGGGGTTGATTTCTGTATATCCATAAGAGGTAATAAAGCATAAACAACTAATATTAAACATATAAGTAAAATAAAAATAGGAATAAAAGAATTAATAGAGAGCATATAATGATGATAGGAAAAAATAAAAATGATTTGATGGGAAAATCATGATCGCTTCGTGATGGGCGTTAGAAAGGGTTGAGGGGTTAGTTATTACTTGGTTGAGGCAATGTCACTTTGACTCAAGTCCCAAACCATTTAATGTGCACGGCGCGGAAAACCTAGGCCATGTTTCACATGTAAATTTAAGGACCTAATAAAGTTACAGTACCACAATCGAAAAGTAAGATAAGGGGATTGTTATGGGTTTTAGTAATTAGTCGTTAAGACGTACGCATGCAGGATAAATGAAGGCGAAGATCAGTGACCAGAAATCAAAGTTTTAATTAGAGTCGTCAGGGGCTTAGCGAGAAAAAGAGTAAAATAAAAAAAAAATGTGCCAGCGTGTGGCATGAGAGTGCCCTGGAATAAAAAAAATATACAATTTGCACGTATCCAATCCAGAAGTTGGGAGAAGGTAAATCTGGGGGACGATGTGTCAAGATTGTTAATTACGAAATCAAAGTAGGTCAAGTCTAGCCTGCGAAGGAGTTAAAAGTTCCTGCGGAAAAGGAATGTTAGTAATTCTTACGAAGTAACCTTTAAAGTGGTTGTTTAAGAGGTTATTGAAGATTGCCCTGTTTTTAGATCGTGATTTTTAGTTTGATTATAAAAGAATATATCATTGAGATATGAAATTGCGAAATTACGGCTTTGCATATAGCGTTAAAGGATTTGAAAAATCGAAAATAGAATTGCGAAGTTAAATGCAAAGTAATCTTTAAAAAAAAAGTAAAAATAGTGATGATATGATACAAAGATTAACACTCTACAGCAGTATATAAGGGGTAATAGAAAGTGAAAATATTAAATGAAAAAAAAAATAATGAGCAATAATATACTCGATAGCATTGACATGGTAGCGGAAGGTGAAACAATGTAAATAACATCTAATTTATAAAGTGAGAAAAAATATAAAATGATAAATGCAAATTAGTGATATAAACATGAAATATAAACTTGAGATTATTAGATATGATATGAAAGATAAAATATAAAGTTGATTATAAAATAGAGTCATGAAGCAAAAGTAAATAAGTTTTGGTAAAGAAAAATAATAAAAAAAAGACAATAATCTAAACTAATTGGTTGACGTAAAAAAAACAATTATAAGAGCTATATAATGATTATATAAAGGATATTAAAATGAAAAATTTTAAAAAAATGTTCATCGAGAAAGAAGAGCAAGTAAGATTATATATAGAAATTATATATCGTGAAAGAATGGAAAGTTGTAGGCCAAATGTAATGTTCCTTTTTTTTTTTTTTTTTTTTTTTTTTTTAGGATGGGTGGAGAGAGCTTTAAATTGTCCTCGATCGATATCTTTGGTCTTGTTGGCCTAAGTTGTTCTAACTTATCGAATTTGTTTAAAGTTTGATGCGACTCGTGGATCACATTGTTTCTAACTGTGAAACTTACTGAGTCCTAATGTTGTCGATTTTTTAAACTTATGTGGGTGTGTGTGATTTTTGTAGGTAAAATGTTGTCTTTGGATCTAAGTGTCGATGTTAAGTTGACAAGTTAATTGAGGGCGAGAGAATCTAGACCTGGTGACGGGCCGTAACAAGATGTCGGGTGGTTGTTTGCTCGGGGGGGGCGAGGGGGAGCGAAGCTATTTTTAATGCGATTCCGGATGTAGGTCAGGGAGGCCTTTTGCGAGGCTGCTTGCTTTCTTTCAACTTATTGGAAGTTAATTCGAACTACGTTCGGAGATATTATTTCTAAAATTGTAAACACAAAAGCGTTTTGATTTGTCACTTTTGGTGAAAAGCGTTATGGGATTGATATAGGGAGATACAGAGGTTGAGTTATTCCGTGTGTTCAAGCATTTGTTAGATTTGTGTTTGTATTTCGAAAATTCGGATATTGTATCTGTGAATATTAAATCGAATGGTTTTTTGCGGACTTAGTAAAAATGTTATTCATGGATATCGGGTTAGAATTGAATGAAATTGCGACTATCGACGTGGACAATGTGTGGTTAACTAAATGTGTCACAGGCGTGGTGAAGGCGTCTTTGGCCTGAGAATTGAAAGAGTTTAGTGGTGTGGCGCTGTGACACGAAGCGAAAAAAATTGTAAATGAAAAGGTGTCGCGTGAAGTCTCTGTTTTGTACAAAATCTAACCTGTTACACTAAGAATAACAAATTTACTAAAGTCATGGGTGCGGGTTGTACGAACATATCTAGAATTTTTATATTGTTAGTGGATTTGACACGTTTAATGTGAGAAAAAAAAAAGATTGTGTGTGTTTAGTAGGGCGACGTGTTGCAGCTTGTGTAGCTCGAAATTGGATTTGGGTGTTAAGTCGCGCATTAAAAATTTGTTAATTAGAAAAAGTGATGTGAGAGGGTGTTGTATATTTTGTTGAGAGAGATTTGTCGATATTTAACTATGCGTGTAAAAGGAAGGTACGAGGGAGTGTAGCTATGTTGGACTTTAACGATTGGAATAGTTTTGGAAGGCTGTGATTTAAGTTACTTCTGTCCAAAGCTATGAAAGAAAAGGACATAGGGGCGTTGAAAATGGGATTAGGAACATTATAATGAGGTTAAATAAGAGTGTTGGAGTTCACCACGTGTGAGCAACTCGTTCCAGGAGGGGAAAATTTAGTAAATGGGACAGTTGTATTAACCTGTCCATGGGACACGTGTTGCTTGCACGAGGTGAATTGGTACAAGGTAGTTGGTAGAGGTACATTATCTTGATACAGGAGTAGCTGAGGACAGTTTATAATTAGTAGAAATCTTTTTATGGAGTTAAGGGATAATATGCCAAAAGGCAAGGGGGCATCTATAATATGGAATTTTAGGTTCTGCGTTATGTTACCTATTTTTACGTTTAAAAAGATATAACCTATGGTGAAAATATTGTTAGCTATGGCATTAATAGTTAAGTTAAATGGGTGAACAGGTATTTTTCTTTTACAAACTGATTTCTATTATTTTAAAGGTATTCTGCCTAATTATAACGATAGATGCTTCTGTATCAAGTAGTAGAGGTAGGTTTACATTATGGGACAGTTCAGCTCGAACGAACAATTGTTCAACAAGAATTATAGAAGTAGGAACCTACTGTGGTGCTGTCTTGTATGTCGGGACAGTCCTGGTCTTGTGTCATTGTTGGAGGGTCTTTGGGACAGTCGGAGTTCATTGTCTTCGCTGGGCTCGTGGTTTAGAGATGGTCGGGGGAGCAGGTAACATACGCTCGCGTGTTGGTAACTCGGAGGGGCGCTTGCAGGAGGTCTGGTGGCTTTTTCAGACTTGTAGAGTATTGTAGTTGGGCCCGATCTGCTTGGGCGTCGTAGTTGGTGAAGAAGCTCTGCGCCTCGTACGAACCATCGTAGCGATTCCACCTCTCGCGATGTCCGGTCACGGCAGAAAGCTGATGTAGCGTCGTCGTCAACCTCCCTCGGACATCTGACACCGGCGGCGGGGGTGTGACGTCTTCCTGGCCGGGGACAATTTCCTGCGTCTTACCGAAGGTTGTTTCTTTCTTCGGAAAAGTGGGGCTTCCGCCACTTTCGGAGTCGGGATCGGACTCCATTGGTTCCTTTGGCTCCTCCTCTCTTCCCTGTTCCATCTTTCTGTACAGACAGTGGTCTATTTGCTTACTTGTACCTTGGCGTCCACTATCCTGTCGACTTCTCGTTACGGGGGAGTCTGTGATATCTTGGGACCTCTGGGACCAGTGTTACCTGATGCTAGACGAACCTCGATGTCAACTCTACCGTGCAGTCGTGGTGGAAGGCGACACAGCTGGGCCAAAGGTGAAATAAACAAACAGAGATTCCACTAAAAGCGTCTGACGTCAAGAAGGAATGGGATGAGGAGAGAGAGACTTTAGAGCAAGTGTTACCGTTGGGAGCCAAGCGAAGACTGACAATTCTAGGTCCTTGGTTTAACACCACGACCTTGCTTCTTTCTGATTGGCTGACCTATTTAGGTGATTCTTTCCTAATTGGTGGGACTTTTTCACGTGGCCGTAGGCTATTGGTTGACCTACTTAGGTGATGTCTTCTCGCGGCTTTCTTTGATAGAAAATACGTCCTGTCTTGGCCCGGAAATTGGGCGTCACTCTTAGATTTTATGGTTTCCTCGATATCAGATACGTCTTGCCTTGCCAGGAAGTATTGACTGTACAAGTTATTTATATTTGTGCTGGTTTGAGGCCTCTTTTGCTAGGCCTTGCTTCGACTTCGGTCCTAAACCTGATTTGTTTTAACCTTAACTTTCTCCTGTCTCTCTCCATTCCTTCTATCTGTACAGTTGCAATTCTTACGCGGTACAGATTGATGTTAGTTGAGGTTTTCTATGTGCAGTACATAAGAAGTTATATACAGTCATGGGGTGGAACATGTGGTAGTGGATATTTAGACTATTTACAACAATTCCATGGTCTTAAATCATCACATATATTTTAGATTCTATCTATATATATTAATATACAAAACATATTGGATATATGATAACCTATTTTATTATCATTTTTATCATATATTTTAGATTATATCATAATAATTAAATATATATCGACGCTATTTTTGAATTTCCAAGTTTACGAGCTTCGAGGGATCATCTTTATGAATCAGAAACAAAAAAGTGGATATATCACAGTGAAAGATGTCAAAATAACATATGTTTTAGGTTACAAAAGGATAATAATCTGAATCTTCTAAATTGCTAGGCAAAAAAAAAAAAAAAAAAGCTTCGGTTTTGACCATTTTTTTCTCAACTCATATCTGATGTAAAAATAAACGTTATTCCCTGATTTATAATATTATAAAATAAATAAATAAAGCTTCCAGGGCTAAGTTTCTTGCGCAAACCTTTTATTTTCAAGCTTTCGGACTTATCAGTCCTTCAACAGGATTATCACGCTAATAAATTAATGATAACTACTATTTTTTATAAGTTCAAAAGCTTTAAAATAAAAAGTTGAACAAGAAAATTAACCCTGGAAGCTTCATCTATTTTATTATATCTGATATAAAATAACAAGTTTAAAATTTGCTTAGATCATTAAAAGCATAAAAATCAGAAATGTTTTCTTTTCTTCCATTCACAAAAAGGAATCCTATCAGTTGACCTCACATATTGATTGATTAGCCCACGACTAACCATGAAAAATATAAAGATGACAACACAATTTTAAAAAAATAATAAAATAACGCACGCCCAGCTGAAGCAACGCTACTGCGAAGCTCTTGGTGAAGATCTGACAAAAAGCTGACGAAGTAAGTACAAGGCATTCAAATAATCAATCCATCATAATCTGTATAATGATTTTTTAATATGCTCCGATTAATATGAACTTCCCCACTCTATAATTATATAATAGAATTGTTTATTGAGGGAAAGCAGGTTCATTCGTCAAAGAACCATAGTTATCCTGAAGATGGCCGTACTTAATTCAAGCCGCAAATTTTAATAGATGGTCTTGAGAGCTCATCAATAAAGGGCCCGCTAATTCCGACAACATCTATCTAATGGCTCGACAGCTGCTGAGACAGCTGGCCCTCCTCCCTGACGGACAATTTGCATCCATCTGATTGCCTTTGATTGAATCTGTTCCTAATGAATTTCTGTCACCTGTTGAAGATGTCAAGATTGGTTGGTTCTCTTTGCTTTTTGTCCTTTTGTGTGATTGATTTTTGTCTTTCCCAATTGATTTTTTTTTCTTTAAAATTACTTTACAACGATACATTTCTATGTATGAATATTTAATGACTTGTAATTGAATAAATAAAAATTTAAATTTATCAATATTTATTTTAATTGACTCTCTTATAGAAATTATTGTATTTTTACATAATAATTCGTGATAATATTGTTTTTTTTTTGACAATTTTTGAAAATGTGAAATTGTCATTTAGAATATTTTCATATAAAGAATTTATGTATTCAAAAAATATTGGTAAAGGTATATAATGGTTTATTTGGGAATAAACAAAAAAAAAAGAAGTTATATCAATGTTAGTATATTTTTTATAAGTGTATTTCAATAGACTTTATACAATGAAATGTAAAAGGACTCTTGGCTCATCAATTATAAATCCTTTCAGAGAATTCGCCAAATCAACATTTTGAATCAGTTTTACAGTTCAATACAATAGACGACGTTTCAATAGCATTAATTGTTGTTTCTAAAACTTATTATGAAATATTTGAGGTAGGTTCCTCGATACATTTACTTGTAACGACATGGATAGATTACTTGAGTTCTAGAGGTTTTTATGTGTCCTTTGGTTTCATGAACACACCTCCCCCCATGTATTCCTTAGAAATTACCCTATATGTGAGCTAAATAGTAAGAAGATGTGAAGATTAATTTGGCTAAGCCTCAGAGAAGATTTATCACTGATGAGCCAAGCCATAATAACTTTTTATTTTTTCTTTCATCGCAGCAAAGTCTGTAGAAGTCGCGTTCATTAGAAAAATCAAATTTTAGAAAAAATGGCGTTGAAAATATTTTGCTCTTAAAAATTGGAAAATTTTTTAGATTTAAAAATATTTGATCCAATTTAAATGTCATTATATATTTTATTCAGACAATATATTTAACTGTTGATTCTTTCGATTTAAATATTGATCGAGTGTTATATTGTCAAATTCAATTACCAATCAAGGAGCTCATTGTTTAGAATAACTATTAGCTTTCTCTTTGTTATACCATGTTTGTTGTATATCTTTTTTCACATCATTGTTTTGATTAGCTTTTAGTTTTTATTAACAATTATTCTAGATACAGGTATTCTCTTTGTAATACTCTATTTGATGCATATCTTTGTTTCACAACATTGTTTAAAATAATTATTAAAGGTTCTATTCGATATTCTTTTCTATGTTACAGAGAATAATTCTCTGTATTGCGAGCGTATTTTTGCTTAGAACCAAATAGAAAGTCTCAAGAATTATTTTACTTCAAAATTCAAAAGGGCATATATCCCGACCGCTCACATGAGGATTTTAGATTACAAAGCGCCATCTAGTATAATAAAAAACAACTAAATGTTGATTTTAAACTTATTCCATGATATCTGGCCAACTCATGATTTTTATTCTACTAGATTGCTCTCTGCCATCTAAAATGCTCTTGTGAGCGGTCAAAATATGCCTTTTTTTATTTTAAATATCAAAATCTAACTATTTTTAGATTTTTACTATTTTCCGCATATTTTACTCTATTTATGAAACGTATATTAGTGTTTGTTTGTGCTCCATATATGTTTTCATACTATTTGACGCATCCTAAATATACGTTAGCAGCATTTATAGTAGGGATTGGTATGGGAGGAGCCGTTATCTTAGTTACGACTTATCAGATTATAATGATAATGATTTTTCATAAAAAAAACTACTATTTAATTTATAAACGTTGGTTAAAAATCATATTATTAAATCAAGAGGAGAAATTCTAATATTTAAAAACTCGAGAGATCGCAGATAAAACAATATAATACAAAGCAATAACGCGCCATCTATACATATAAAATAAAAGGAATTTAAAGCGCGAATGTTTCTTTTATACATAATACGAACTTCTACTGTCCTTACTGCGATGAAAAAATATATTGGGAGGGCTTGGCTAAATTTCTGGGTTCTAGCTACTCTACGTTGGTCCAGTCAGTATTGGACTCTTTTTTTCATGGAAAGGAACAAACATATTCTAATAAAATATAACTGCCAGGTTTCTCGGTCTAATCTATAGAAACATGGAATTCCATCAAATCGAAGCCTTGTGTATATGTAAATATGCGGGGAGACAGCGGGAAATGTTAATGTGCTGTAATATATACATATTTAGGCATCACACAGGAATATTTCTAATATCCACTGTATATTGCAACTAAATTGATGCCCTTGAGATGATTTACTCACATAACTATAAACGGTGATTGAAACCACAGGTTGGAGAGATCAACCTACACCCGGGAAAGGTCCAGTTGGGAAAAGCTTGCTACAAAAGGTAGGTAGGGTTATTTAAAAAGAAAGCTTGGAGCATCATTACAAGTAGGGTAATGGGCGTAGTAGACAGGTGGCTCTATAGACGGACGGACGGCTGTGTGAACAATAGATGGGATCTCTCAGACCTTCTTGATGGGCTAGATAAGCCCTCCGGTTTAACCTTTCATACACATGTGGGCCTCTCGCATATTTCACTAAATACTTGCACATACACATGTAGGCCTCTCGCATATTTCACTAAATACTTGCACATACACATGAAGGCCTCTGGCATATTTCACTAAATACTTGCACCTACATATGTGTGGGCGTCTCGCATATTTCACTAAATACTTGCACATACACATGTGGGCGTCTCGCATATTTCACTAAATACTTGCACATACACATGTGGGCGTCTCGCATATTTCACTAAATACTTGCACATACACATGTGTGGGCCTCTCGCATATATCACTAAATACTGCAGATACACATGTAGGCCTCTCGCATATTTCACTAAATACTTGCACATACACATGTGGGCCTCTCGCATATTTCACTAAATACTTGCACATATAACAATTATATAAAAATATGGCATTCCAAAAGATTCAACAGTTAAATAAAATACGGCATATCTTGAAAATAAATATAAACTGGGTTTATTTCTTGATATCCAAATTGTCCAGTTTTTTAATTTCATAAGAACATTTTATATATTACTTTTTAAAATGTATAGGTTTAAATTTTAAACATTAAATATTGTGACTGAATTCTCTAGTTTACTTTTCATGGCACATGCTATAAATTTACAGATTTTACAAGCAATAATAAAGTATAAAAACTAATTTTTGTTTTATTTATTTAATGGATGTATATATGGAAAATTTTCCGGGAGGAAATTGATCCATAGAGGCATAGGGCGCCTCTCCCGTCAAAATAAGCGTCAAAACCTGACGCCATCTATTGACCGTGTCGCCGCAACTAGCGGCCTCGGGTCGGTGACAAAGCCACAACACCAGCTTTGGCAAACTGAGAAGCGTCCACCTAGAGACAATGGTTTCGGGCTAATGGGCCTCGTCAGTCTAGGGCGGACTTTATTCCATGAAATCCACACGGGATCTAATGGGATCTTCTCAATCTACCAAAGAGGTGTTTTGCTGGCAAGGTGGCTGGGCCAAATCTATGGCTAGATGTGTGGATCTCATGGAATGAAGTCCGCCCTAGACTGCCGAGGGCCATTAGCCCGAAGCCATGGTCTCTAGGTGGACGCTTCTCAGTTTGTCAAAGCTGGGGTTGTGGCTTTGTCACCGACCCGAGGCCGCTAGTTGCGGTGACGGTCAATAGA
Organism: Cordylochernes scorpioides; assembly: GCA_030710605.1. Lineage (NCBI taxonomy): Eukaryota > Metazoa > Arthropoda > Arachnida > Pseudoscorpiones > Chernetidae > Cordylochernes > Cordylochernes scorpioides. Next base: position 172,524,257 of record CP092864.1, read on the forward strand.
TGGCGTCAGGTTTTGAAGTTTATTTTGACGGGAGAGGTGCCCTATGCTTCTATGGATATATATACGTATAGAGAGTATTATATATAGTCTCGATATGTATTGACTAAATACTATATAAACACTTGTTTATATACCTAACGCTTGTGAAGCTGTAAACCTTTTACATGTGCCATGAAAAGTGAATTAGAAACTTAATATACAATCTCAAATGTTTAAAAATTAAACCTATACATTTTTAAAATAGCGTTATATTTTATTGTACAAATAAAGATGATACTCTTCCTTTCAATATAGAACAGATCACCCTCATTGTCTACATTGCTAGAGAGAATGTGTGTTTTCAGTTGCACGATAAGGAGATGTTTTTTTCTCAATTTATGAACCTTATCCCAGTACCTCATCACATTTGTACTATTTTTCATATATAAGTATATTATTATTATATATATTTTTTTAAGATAACCCAATCTAATGTGTAAAGGAAGCTAAGCCGAACTATGTAAATTTTGATGAATATTTGCAAATTGACACAGTTTTCTCTTTGAAGCTATTTTCGGTGAGTTTTAAAAACCCAACACAGTTTCAAACGATGAACACCGAATATGTCAGTTCCAATATTGCTTAACAATGGCGACCGGTTTAGTGGAAGCAACAACGAACACCCGTCAAATATTTTCAACGTCAATAAAAAGAGAAAGCATATTTCCCATATAGCCCTAAAAACATTATTTCCAAAATGATGGAAGACGGGTTTCATATGAGATTGCCTTAAAGAGATTAGTAAAATACTCTAAGAAATATCATTGTGAAAAAATAAAAAGATCATTTTTCCAGAGTGTAAACTCGTATATTGATATTCCCATCTAAATACAAGTTTCCACTCTAGAAAGATGATCTTGTGACCTCGTGGAAATATGGAATTTTTACAATATAAGGCAAATACCCCTATAAAATACAAGTTTAATGTGTAAACCAAGTTGTTGTTGTCTTCAATGAAGAGCCTCAGATGTCTCCATTGCATCTCTATCACAGCAGCTGCAATGTCCACTATCTTGTAAACCAAGTTTTACAAATATAAAATATTAGCCGAATGACCCGGGCAACGCCCGTGTTTTACCCGATTGAATGTTTTGATTCAAATACTATTTGTTACAATTATAAATTGGCGCCTTATATAAATGCATATGTTAGTTAATAACTATAGCCTATGTGCTTTATCTGTCTATGTACTGTGGCTTCCGTAGGCGTCTCTTACTGGGAAAAAGAAAGAGAGGATTCCATTTGGTTATTAACTAATATATGCATTTATTTAAGGAGCGACCCGCTCCAACACAATGGTTACAAAAACGAAAAAGCGAGTGGGGGGGGGGGGGGGGGGGGGAAAGGTGGCGTGATCGTAGCCGACCAATAGGAGGGCGCCATTCCAAAAAAAAAATAGCAAACGGTGACAGAGATGACTGATGAAGAATGACGCTCGTAACTGTATATAGAATTCCTCAATAGTGTTAAAGATAATATTTATTAATTTATTTACCAATGTATAAATACGATATCTGATTTCTGTCCTTTGTGACTTGTCTTTGTTGAAGAACTTCCAAAGACGCTGGATTCCAGAATTTCTGCTTGATTTTAAGAACCTTAAAATGTAAAGATTGATTGACTGTTTCAAACATCATCATGCATACATTGCACCATCACCTTTCTTTTTATTATGAACAAAAAGAGGTCTCATATATATATATATACATGTGAAAGTAATGAAAAATATTTTTATGTGTAATTTGCTTCAAGTAATAAAAAAAACAAAACTTTTTGATGGGTAAATAATTATCTTTCGTATTTTTATGACTGCACCTCCGGTTCTCTATCTTTTTCAACAACAAAACACAATATTCATAACATATATATAGTATATTTTAAACTGTATAATAATGGCACTTTTAGCATATGTCACATATCTTCCAATTAGTTAGAGCCGATACTTTATAAGATACTACCCTTCTATTAAAATGTACACTGTTCCCATTTACTACCACCCCCATATTTTGTATATATGCTATATCTTTATTAATATAACCTGCACACCCTTATTTGTATTTAAACTAAAAATGGTGACGTCAAAATAAAAAGTCAAAGAGTGGTAGGTCAGCTGATGGCATCTGGGGGCAGAGGAGGAAAAAGAAAACGCCCAGCCAGATGGGGACCCCTCCAGGGGCTTTTTATAGACGACCCCTGTAAACAGGACAGGTTTCAGCAGGAGGTCAGCGGCGGTATATTCTAGAGTGTGTCCAACGGCAGACCGCTTCTGTCCTTCTCTGTCTCTCTCTCCATGTCTCGGTGATAGGCATCCAAGTTCGTATCATGGCCTCTACCTCTGTCCCGTGGGCTGTCCCCGATCACTCTCGATGCTAACATCTAGCCCTGCCTCTGCTTCTTGTTGTCCGCGGGTTGGCCAAATATCACGAAGCAAGTTAAATAAACGTTTAGTTTATTTTTTTCTCTACTAGATGGCGCTCTGCCATCTAAAAAGCACATGTGCTCGTGGTCAGGATATGCTCTATTTATTTTAAATATATACCTCTACCTTTAATTGTGTATCAGAACGATGCCACTGTGCGTCACCTTAGTAAAATACTTCACTAGTTAGGATAAAGAATGAGACACACAACAACATATAGGTTGGTCTTTTGTCTGAATTTTCCAAAACTAGTATTGTGGCTCATTATTTATCATCACTAGTAAAGTTTTCTTTACTAGAGTGATACGCAGTGCCATCGTTCTGATGCATAATTAGAGGGAGAGGTGTCTCTATTAGTTCATCACTATCACCCCCTCCCCCAACTATATATATATTATACATGTATATAAGGGAAAAATAGGCAAAACTAGACATAATACCGAAGTATATAGGTAATATATAGCAAATTTTTGCTTTACATAGATAAAAGAAAAATTATAAACATTAAAAGATTCAATTATTTTCTTTTTAAAATTTTCTTTCTCTCTGTCTTTCAAATTTTACTGCTTTTATATTTCCCGTTGTCTACATACAAAGTCTGAAATTGGAGAAGTAGGTTTGAAGAAAGAAAATAACTTTGAAACTTAATTATTAATACTTAATATTTTTAAATAATCTATTCTTCATTCATACTTTGCTGAGTGAAAGGTAATTCAAACGATAAAGAGTAATAGTGGGTTTTACCCGCGACAAGTTTCCGAGACCACATCCCAGTATTTTATTTCAGATTCTAGTGTTCCGCACAACACACACTTAACACATTTTTTTCACGCCAAGAAAAGAAAAATTATAAATATCCAATTATCTTCTGTTTCCAAAATTCCTTGTTTGTCTCTTTTGGCTTCAAACAAGGTCTAGGAGATTGGTAGAGCTGTAAAGCTGAGGGCCGAAACAGTCGCTAGGTTAACTTTTGACAAGGCCCAACTTGGTATCAATATCTTTCCACACACACCCCAGGTCAACCAATATATTTTCCATCTTAAAATACATTAAAACATTGCAGTTATAGTATTTTGAATTTGTACTAGGGATATTTATTGTAATCTAAGACTTGGTTTTTGAAATACTAATATACACTAAATGACACTAAATACAAGGTATGCCCCATAATATTCTGGACTGGGTTCATAAAAAAAAAGGTAAGATATATTTTTAAAAATATTAAAACTTTTCAAAGTAATCCCCCTTTGTTTCAACGCACCAGCGCCATCGTTTCTCCCTATTGTCGAAACAGTTTTTATAGGCCTATTTTGGAATGCTCTTCAATGCCAACAGCGATTTTTCTATTATGTCATCCCTGGTGCCAAAATGTCTTCCTCTTAGAACTACTTTAAGTTTGGGGAACAGGAAAAAGTCATTTGGTGCGATGTCTGGGGAATAGGGTGGTTGAGGTAGGATTTGGGTCCCGTTTTTCGCCAAAAAACTCGCCACCAAGTAGGCTGTGTGAGGTCGGGCATTGTCATGGTGTAGGATCCAGTCACCATTAGTCCATTTTTCTGGCCTTTTTTTTTTCGAATCGCTTCCCTTAGACGGCGAAAAATGCCCAAATACATTTCCTTAATAACTGTTTGGCCTGCAGGAAGATACTCGTGATGAACAATGCACTTGTTATCTAAAAAAGCGACCAGCAACACCTTGTTTCTGGATTTCAATATCCTGGATTTTTTCGGGTCTAGGCTCACCCTGACCTCTCCACTCGGCAGATTGACGCTTGGTTTCGGGGTCATAGCCATAGACCCATGTCTCGTCGCCTGTGATTATCTTGTCTTTCCATTCCGGAACCGATCTTTTAATTTCCAACATGTGCTCACAAGTTGCAAGCCGACACAGTTTTTGCTCATTAGTGAGGAATCTTGGGATGAATTTTGCAGGAGTCTTTTTGGGCTTCAAATCTTCGGTTACGATCCTTCCAATCGTTATTTTATAGATGCCTTTGTCTTGCTCTAGCTCCAGAAAAGTGGTTCGAGGATTTTATTTTATCAAATCGGTGATTTTTCGCACATTTTCATCATTCCTTTGAAATTTTGGTCGTCCTTGATGAGGATCATCTTCAATGGAAATTCAGCCAGCTTTAAATCTAGAATGCCATTCAAAAACAGTTTTTCTCTTTGGGGCGTCATTGGGGAATGCTTTATTAAGCATTTCAAAAGTTTCGGTTGCTGATATTTGAAGTTTCACACAAAATTCTATGCAAATACTCTGCTTCAATTTTTGTTCCATCGTAAAATCGCCGCAGCGCTAGGTGTAACCTTTAAATAAATTAGAATGACCTTGGCGCGCGCGCACGTACTGCCTCGATATTGGTACAACCGTGTTGCCAGCTATTTTTTCTATAATAAACAGTCAAATTTATTTACATTTTTCATTTGTTTATTTTTTTATGAACTCAGTCCGGGAACTTATGGGACATACCTTGTATGCAACACCAAATTTATTGGACAAAAGGTTGTACAATCTCCATAAAGAAGGCACCAGTAAGGAACAATAGATGATCCATATTAGAACAGAATACACCTATACACTGAGCGACATCGCCGTCCACTCAAAATGTTGTGGGACCACGGCGGGCGGCTATACAGGAGTCTTGGTACTGACTCAATGAGTATGGTGTCCTGAGGGATGGCTGCCTATTCCCTGTCAGCCACAGTTCTGAACGCGGCTGAGGCAGCGCACGCAAACGACGTCCAATTAAGTCTCAGACGTGTTCTATAGGTGAGAAATCAGGAGAGACTGATGGCCATGGAAACACCGGGGTTTCATGCAGAGTAATTGGCTAATGCGTGCTGTGTGAGGGAGGCGTTATCCTGCTGGAATATGTCTCTCTCTCTCTCTTCTCTCATTAGGTACTCCATGAATAAAGGGTAACGTCATCGAACACAGCACGACATCCACGTATCGTTTAGTCGTCATAGATTCCTCAACGAATTAAAAGTGATTTGTAATTATAGGCGATGGCTTCCCAAACCATAATGGCGCGTTGTTGCGAGAAGCGGTGTTCCACAGATGCAGTCGGATATACCCTGCTACCAAGACCGCGCCAAATACTTAGTCGATGACTGTCATTGCTAAAACAGAAGCGATATTAATCGGAGAACACTACCCTGTGCCATTTCGCTGTCTATGTGTCTCTATCCCTCTACCCCGACAAAATTTCAAACGGAGATGTCTGTGCCTTTGGGTCAATGGAAGTCTTTTTAACGGGTTCCATCAATGTTGTCGCGTTCAGCGGCGTAGCGCCCAGGCTCTATTTTGCCCAGACGCCCGAAGTCTCTTATTCTGGTCCCGGGGAGGAAAGAAACCGTGGAATCTCAAAGGTAGAGAAGAGCGATTCCCAAGAAGTCAAATCTACGGAAGTGTCTAAGGCAGGTATCAACCAAGGCGTAGACCTCTCGAGAGCGGGCCGAGAATCCACACGACTCTAACCAGTCAACATAACATTTTATTTTTTGTCACGAATATATATACACATAAATATTTACATATGACAAATATGTTTCTTATAATGGATTAAATTTACATATATTTAGAAAAATATAAATCTATAAGAAAATTAACATTCTATTCCCAACATACTCCCACCTTGAGTTTTTTCTACAGAAACTCAACCAATAGTTGGGAAACGACCGTTCATTCCAGTTCTTTAGGACCGGGCCATCTTCGCAGGGTCTTCACTGGCCTCTCCCCGGGAGCCTCCCCGGCGTGGTTCCGACTGTATACTCCTCAAGGTACTCCCCAGATCGGCGGGTATCTCTAAATTGTAGAGCCGTTGAACAGGCCTAATCTGGACGCCCTTGCTGGTTCTCAACTTGGCGACCCTCACAGGTCCATCTCGGCCAGGGTAGACCTCCACAACTCTCGCCAAAGGCCAATTGACTCGCTTAGCGTTATCTTGTCCAATCAACACCAGATCTCCCACCTTGATAGGTCTTGTCTTCGAGCGTCTTCTAGTCTCTTGTCTTAAGAATCCAAAATACTCCGTCCGGAATCTCTTCTGAAGACTAGCCCTTTCAATTGAGTTGATTTTAAAACAATCTTTCTCTTTTCCGAGTTCACAATATCTGGGTCAGGGTATATTTCCCTATGGGGCCAATCTCTTCTTGGTCTTCTCAACCAACTCGGGCCCTCCCACCACTTCGATCTCTCCAGAGAATCGGCTAAGCACCCCCGTGATGGTAAATCCGCTGGATTCAAACATCCTGGTACACGACACCAATCCTCTGTCTCACTGAGAGATCGGATCTCCATAACTCGATTCATTACAAAAGTCGCCCAGTTATCTTCCATTGCAATTTCTGGAACCTCTTGAGAACATTGAGCTTTACATCCTGAAGAATCAGGATCTTATGCCGAGGCATCGTCTTTAGGCTTAGAGGTATCGTCTGAAGGCCCAGAGGTATCGTCTGCAGGCCCACAGCAGTCATAGGACTCTGAACTCTTCCTTAGAGATCTCAAACCACTCAATATAATAGTCCTATGATCTACAGGATTCGCAATCCTTTCCGGTCTAGCACTTTCACCAGACTTTCTGGAGACTTGTCTCCCAAATTAAGACCTTTTCGCTGGAGTAGGCACTTGCCCCTTTGGAGAACTGGCCGGAGTATATAACATTGGAGTTACTGCAGCTCCAGAAACAGTTTCCTTCGATACAAGTCACATTCCATTGCTTGGAAGATATTTGCCAATTGAACCTTTTTCATTTGGCTCTCTCCTCACATAGGTGATCTGGACAGTGCAACCCTGCTTAGAAAGCGTTTCACCTTCTCCAACCATGCATCATCATTCAACCATTTACTTTTCTTCCGGATTTAGAGGCACGGGCACTCAACCAAAATCGTCTACAACGATTTCCCGCTCAAAACCATCAGTTGTCCATCTTTTTTTTTTTCCAAAGAAATTTGAGGTAGTCCCAATCATTATCTCTGATGGCGATCATCTGGAAATATCTTTTTAGGTCGGCCACAACTCCGAACTTATTCCTCCGAAGCTTTATCCTTATCTCAGGGATTCTTCTCAGCAGACTGTGTATCCTCTTCATATATCGCTTCAACGAGAATCCGTTTCGTCCTCGATAGGAAGCGCCGTCTTTCGCTGGCCGTACAGGCGCAGCCCTGGAGTCACACCCACATACAGGGCGATCAGGCAAATAGTATCCCTTTACTTTAAATTCCGCATCTCCTATCTGTCCTGCTTCCATCAATTTACTCGATGCTGGAACTCTGACAACTCTTTCCTCAATATCATCAATGGACTCAGCCTCACCATCTGCAATCTCCACTTGATCCGCGCCTTCAGCTACCGCTTTAGAGTTGCTCACCGATTCACAAGCCTCAATTGCAGTTCCAGAATCCTCCACTTCATTATCCTTGGTTTCAGCTTCAGAATCCTTTACTCCGTCGCCCTTAGGCTCATTTTCAGAGTCTTGTACTCCGTCTTCCTTAGGCTCATTACCTTGTTCTGCATATGGCCTTTCTGCCATCCTTAAATCGGTACCTTGTTTTACATAGAGCAGCTTCACTTCTTCGGTGTTCTTTGAATCCATTCCTTGTTCCACATCCAGCACTTTCTCTTTATCTGCTTCAACGGATTCTTTCTCAACTTCAGCCCTATTACTTTCATCAACTTCTACAACAGACTTCTTCTTGACTTGAGCCTTTTCACCGTCTTCAGCACAGCGCTCTCTTACTACTTGAGCCTTATTACTTTCTTCAACAGCAATCTGCCTGGATGGCTCCTTTACCATTTGCTCGGATGATACCACCATCTCAGCATCTTCCTTAATAGAAGCTGGATCAACTCCTTTCATCAGGGTAACACCGACAACACTTGGCTTCTCACTCATCCCGATTTCCAAACTGCTTCCATCGCAGATCCTCATATCCATTCCTTGTTCCACATCCAGCACCTTCTCTTTATCTGCTTCAGAGGCATTCAAAAAACCAGCAGCCGTGGGCAGGGGATTCCTCTCATTTCTTCGATACTTCACGATAGAGCTTTGTGACTGAGGGTGCTCATTTGATGGTTGGCCGGCTGTTATTTCGTCCCGCGTGCCGAACGTGCTTTCTAATGCAATCAATTGTCTCTCCAAAAATTCAATCAAATCTCCAAGAGAAAAAGCTCCTGTGAATTCCCGGTGTAATTCAAACTTTAAGTCTGATGGCAATAGCTTGAGGAGTAAAGGGCACAATAAGTTACCGTAGCTTTCAACGACAACACCCAATGACTCCAAACTTCTAATCTGCACCAGGATTCTGCCGTACAATTCTCTGAAAGCCCTCACGTCCTTTGTCACTCTAAGTGGTTTCAAGGCCAAGAGGTTGTTCATATGCACGTCGATCAATCTTTCCCTTTTTCCGAAGCGTTTCTTCAACAATTCAACGGCCTTATCGTAATTTTCCTCAGATAGGCAAAATCCTTCCACAGTTTGGGCCGCCGTTCCACCCAAGTAGGCTTTAAGATAGTTAAATTTATCTATCTTGGTCAAGTATTCATTCTTATTGATTGATGAATCGAAGGCATTCCAAAAATTTAACCACTGGCTAATTTCCCCGTAGAATCTTTCCATTGTTAATTTGGGTAACTTAACCATCCCAGTTAGAGTCGGTCGACTGATTTCTCCTGGATATTCCTTCTTCGTGGCAGTTGCAGTTTCCCTCTGCATTCCTTCCGCTACCACCAGACTTCTTTTCTTTAGCAAATATTTCCACGCCACGGCCTTTTCCCGGTATTCCTCTACCATCTTTAGATCTTTCTCTAGATCTTTGATGTCAATCAGCTTACCGATTTCTTCGTCTACCCGCCTCAGTTCTTCGTAGACATCCGAAAGCTGCCCCAGCAGTTCCTCGTGGTCACACTCCTTGTGCACGTCATATTCCTCTATTCTTTTCCCGTACTTGGATAAAGACGTGCGGAGTATGGTTCTCTTCTTCTTGAGTCTCTCTAGTGCTTCTTCTCTCTCCATCTTCTAATCCAAAGGGGTTCCAAATATAGGCACGGCTTTCTCCTCGCGTCCCGGCTGGGATGCCAAATGTCGCGTTCAGCGGCGTAGCGCCCAGGCTCTATTTTGCCCAGACGCCCGAAGTCTCTTATTCTGGTCCCGGGGAGGAAAAAAACCGTGGAATCTCAAAGGTAGAGAAGAGCGATTCCCAAGAAGTCAAATCTGCTGAAGTGTCTAAGGCAGGTATCAACCAAGGCGTAGACCTCTCGAGAGCGGGCCGAGAAACCACACAACTCTAACCAGTCAACACTCAATACATGTTGATGTTAAAACAATCTTTCTCTTTTCCGAGTTCACAATATCTGGGTCAGGGTATATTTCCCTATGGGGCCAATCTCTTCTTGGTCTTCTCAACCAACTCGGGCCCTCCCACCACTTCGATCTCTCCAGAGAATCGGCTAAGCACCCCCGTGATGGTAAATCCGCTGGATTCAAACATCCTGGTACACGATACCAATCCTCCGTCTCACTGAGAGATCGGATCTCCATAACTCGATTCATTACAAAAGTCGCCCAGTTATCTTCCATTGCAATTTCTGGAACCTCTTGAGAACATTGAGCTTTACATCCTGAAGAATCAGGATCTTATGCCGAGGCATCGTCTTTAGGCTTAGAGGTATCGTCTGAAGGCCCAGAGGTATCGTCTGCAGGCCTACAGCAGTCATAGGACTCTGAACTCTTCCTTAGAGATCTCAAACCACTCAATATAATAGTCCTATGATCTACAGGATTCGCAATCCTTTCCGGTCTAGCACTTTCACCAGACTTTCTGGAGACTTGTCTCCCAAATTAAGACCTTTTCGCTGGAGTAGGCACTTGCCCCTTTGGAGAACTGGCCGGAGTATATAACATTGGAGTTACTGCAGCTCCAGAAACAGTTTCCTTCGATACAAGTTACATTCCATTGCTTGGAAGATATTTGCCAATTGAACCTTTTTCTATTGGCTCTCTCCTCACATAGGTGATCTGGACAGTGCAACCCTGCTTAGAAAGCGTTTCACCTTCTCCAACCATGCATCATCATTCAACCATTTACTTTTCTTCCGGATTTAGAGGCACGGGCACTCAACCAAAATCGTCTACAACGATTTCCCGCTCAAAACCATCAGTTGTCCATCTTTTTTTTCCAAAGAAATTTGAGGTAGTCCCAATCATTATCTCTGATGGCGATCATCTGGAAATATCTTTTCAGGTCGGCCACAACTCCGAACTTATTCCTCCGAAGCTTTATCCTTATCTCAGGGATTCTTCTCAGCAGACTGTGTATCCTCTTCATATATCGCTTCAACGAGAATCCGTTTCGTCCTCGATAGGAAGCGCCGTCTTTCGCTGGCCGTACAGGCGCAGCCCTGGAGTCACACCCACATACAGGGCGATCAGGCAAATAGTATCCCTTTACTTTAAATTCCGCATCTCCTATCTGTCCTGCTTCCATCAATTTACTCGATGCTGGAATTCTGACAACTCTTTCCTCAATATCATCAATGGACTCAGCCTCACCATCTGCAATCTCCACTTGTTCCGCGCCTTCAGCTACCGCTTTAGAGTTGCTCACCGATTCACAAGCCTCAATTGCAGTTCCAGAATCCTCCACTTCATTATCCTTGGTTTCAGCTTCAGAATCCTTTACTCCGTCGCCATTAGGCTCATTTTCAGAGTCTTGTACTCCGTCTTCCTTAGGCTCATTACCTTGTTCTGCATATGGCCTTTTTGCCATCCTTAAATCGGTACCTTGTTTTACATAGAGCAGCCTCACTTCTTCGGTGTTCTTTGAATCCATTCCTTGTTCCACATCCAGCACTTTCTCTTTATCTGCTTCAGAGGCATTCAAAAACCCAGCAGCCGTGGGCAGGGGATTCCTCTCATTTCTTCGATACTTCACGATAGAGCTTTGTGACTGAGGGTGCTCATTTGATGGTTGGCCGGCTGTTATTTCGTCCCGCGTGCCGAACGTGCTTTCTAATGCAATCAATTGTCTCTCCAAAAATTCAATCAAATCTCCAAGAGAAAAAGCTCCTGTGAATTCCCGGTGTAATTCAAGCTTTAAGTCTGATGGCAATAGCTTGAGGAGTAAAGGGCACAATAAGTTACCGTAGCTTTCAACGACAACACCCAATGACTCCAAACTTCTAATCTGCACCAGGATTCTGCCGTACAATTCTCTGAAAGCCCCCACGTCCTTTGTCACTCTAAGTGGTTTCAAGGCCAAGAGGTTGTTCATATGCACGTCGATCAACCTTTCCCCTTTTCCGAAGCGTTTCTTCAACAATTCAACGGCCTTATCGTAATTTTCCTCAGATAGGCAAAATCCTTCCACAGTTTGGGCCGCCGTTCCACCCAAGTAGGCTTTAAGATAGTTAAATTTATCTATCTTGGTCAAGTATTCATTCTTATTGATTGATGAATCGAAGGCATTCCAAAAATTTAACCACTGGCTAATTTCCCCGTAGAATCTTTCCATTGTTAATTTGGGTAACTTAACCATCCCAGTTAGAGTCGGTCGACTGATTTCTCCTGGATATTCCTTCTTCGTGGCAGTTGCAGTTTCCCTCTGCATTCCTTCCGCTACCACCAGACTTCTTTTCTTTAGCAAATATTTCCACGCCACGGCCTTTTCCCGGTATTCCTCTACCATCTTTAGATCTTTCTCTAGATCTTTGATGTCAATCAGCTTACCGATTTCTTCGTCTACCCGCCTCAGTTCTTCGTAGACATCCGAAAGCTGCCCCAGCAGTTCCTCGTGGTCACACTCCTTGTGCACGTCATATTCCTCTATTCTTTTCCCGTACTTGGATAAAGACGTGCGGAGTATGGTTCTCTTCTTCTTGAGTCTCTCTAGTGCTTCTTCTCTCTCCATCTTCTAATCCAAAAGGGTTCCAAATATAGGCACGGCTTTCTCCTCGCGTCCCGGCTGGGATGCCAAATGTCGCGTTCAGCGGCGTAGCGCCCAGGCTCTATTTTGCCCAGACGCCCGAAGTCTCTTATTCTGGTCCCGGGGAGGAAAAAAACCGTGGTATCTCAAAGGTAGAGAAGAGCGATTCCCAAGAAGTCAAATCTACGGAAGTGTCTAAGGCAGGTATCAACCAAGGCGTAGACCTCTCGAGAGCGGGCCGAGAAAAACCACACGAGTCTAACCAGTCAACATAATAGTTTATTTTTTGTCACGAATATATATACATATAAATATTTACATATGACAAATATGTTTCTTATAATGGATTAAATTTACATATATTTAGAAAAATATAAATCTATAAGAAAATTAACATTCTATTCCCAACATACTCCCACCTTGAGTTTTTTCTACAGAAACTCAACCAATAGTTGGGAAACGACCGTTTTCATTCCAGTTCTTTAGGATTGGGCTATCTTCGTAGGGTCTTTACTGGCTTCTCCTCGGGAGCCTCCCCGGCGTGGTTCCGACTGTATACTCCTCAAGGTACTCCCCAGATCGGCGGGTATCTCTAAATTGTAGAGCCGTTGAACCGGCCTAATCTAGACGCCCTTGCTGGTTCTCAACTTGGCGACCCTCACAGGTCCATCTCGGCCAGGGTAGACCTCCACAACTCTCGCCAAAGGCCAATTGACTCGCTTAGCATTATCTTGTCCAATCAACACCAGATCTCCCACCTTGATAGGTCTTGTCTTCGAGCGTCTTCTAGTCTCTTGCCTTAAGAATCCAAAATACTCCGTCCGGAATCTCTTCCGCAGATCTTCTCTTAACCGTTGTCTAAATCGGTATCTCTTCTGAAGACTAGCCCTTTCAATAGAGTCCAGATCTGGAACTCCTATTTCTTTGAGGTCGTGCAAGAACAAGGCAGGGGTTAATGGACGTGAGTTCATCAAAGACTGTGTGTCACAGATAATGGTGTAAAGTTCCTCAAATTCCAAACGAGCTTGACCAAGAATCTTCCTAAGGAGTTGTTTCAGCAAACCAATCAATCTTTGCAGATCTTGTCTCCTACTTATTTTAGTTTTGACCCTCAACAATCCCAAAGATTCGCAGCATAACTTGAAATCCTTCAACCTCTTGTCCTCTGGTCCAGTGAAGGATTCCCGTTGGATAACTCTCAATATCTTGTAGTAGTTTGAAAAGCGATAGTAGTACTGATCTTTTTTCCCTTTCAATACATGTTGATGTTAAAACAATCTTTCTCTTTTCCGAGTTCACAATATCTGGGTCAGGGTATATTTCCCTATGGGGCCAATCTCTTCTTGGTCTTCTCAACCAACTCGGGCCCTCCCACCACTTCGATCTCTCCAGAGAATCGGCTAAGCACCCCCGTGATGGTAAATCCGCTGGATTCAAACATCCTGGTACACGACACCAATCCTCTGTCTCACTGAGAGATCGGATCTCCATAACTCGATTCATTACAAAAGTCGCCCAGTTATCTTCCATTGCAATTTCTGGAACCTCTTGAGAACATTGAGCTTTACATCCTGAAGAATCAGGATCTTATGCCGAGGCATCGTCTTTAGGCTTAGAGGTATCGTCTGAAGGCCCAGAGGTATCGTCTGCAGGCCCACAGCAGTCATAGGACTCTGAACTCTTCCTTAGAGATCTCAAACCACTCAATATAATAGTCCTATGATCTACAGGATTCGCAATCCTTTCCGGTCTAGCACTTTCACCAGACTTTCTGGAGACTTGTCTCCCAAATTAAGACCTTTTCGCTGGAGTAGGCACTTGCCCCTTTGGAGAACTGGCCGGAGTATATAACATTGGAGTTACTGCAGCTCCAGAAACAGTTTCCTTCGATACAAGTTACATTCCATTGCTTGGAAGATATTTGCCAATTGAACCTTTTCTATTGGCTCTCTCCTCACATAGGTGATCTGGACAGTGCAACCCTGCTTAGAAAGCGTTTCACCTTCTCCAACCATGCATCATCATTCAACCATTTACTTTTCTTCCGGATTTAGAGGCACGGGCACTCAACCAAAATCGTCTACAACGATTTCCCGCTCAAAACCATCAGTTGTCCATCTTTTTTTTTTCCAAAGAAATTTGAGGTAGTCCCAATCATTATCTCTGATGGCGATCATCTGGAAATATCTTTTCAGGTCGGCCACAACTCCGAACTTATTCCTCCGAAGCTTTATCCTTATCTCAGGGATTCTTCTCAGCAGACTGTGTATCCTCTTCATATATCGCTTCAACGAGAATCCGTTTCGTCCTCGATAGGAAGCGCCGTCTTTCGCTGGCCGTACAGGCGCAGCCCTGGAGTCACACCCACATACAGGGCGATCAGGCAAATAGTATCCCTTTACTTTAAATTCCGCATCTCCTATCTGTCCTGCTTCCATCAATTTACTCGATGCTGGAATTCTGACAACTCTTTCCTCAATATCATCAATGGACTCAGCCTCACCATCTGCAATCTCCACTTGATCCGCGCCTTCAGCTACCGCTTTAGAGTTGCTCACCGATTCACAAGCCTCAATTGCAGTTCCAGAATCCTCCACTTCATTATCCTTGGTTTCAGCTTCAGAATCCTTTACTCCGTCGCCCTTAGGCTCATTTTCAGAGTCTTGTACTCCATCGCCCTTAGGCTCATTTTCAGAGTCTTGTACTCCGTCTTCCTTAGGCTCATTACCTTGTTCTGCATATGGCCTTTCTGCCATCCTTAAATCGGTACCTTGTTTTACATAGAGCAGCTTCACTTCTTCGGTGTTCTTTGAATCCATTCCTTGTTCCACATCCAGCACTTTCTCTTTATCTGCTTCAACGGATTCTTTCTCAACTTCAGCCCTATTACTTTCATCAACTTCTACAACAGACTTCTTCTTGACTTGAGCCTTTTCACCGTCTTCAGCACAGCGCTCTCTTACTACTTGAGCCTTATTACTTTCTTCAACAGCAATCTGCTTGGATGGCTCCTTTACCATTTGCTCGGATGATACCACCATCTCAGCATCTTCCTTAATAGAAGCTGGATCAACTCCTTTCATCAGGGTAACTCCGACAACACTTGGCTTCTCACTCATCCCGATTTCCAAACTGCTCCCATCGCAGATCCTCATATCCATTCCTTGTTCCACATCCAGCACTTTCTCTTTATCTGCTTCAGAGGCATTCAAAAAACCAGCAGCCGTGGGCAGGGGATTCCTCTCATTTCTTCGATACTTCACGATAGAGCTTTGTGACTGAGGGTGCTCATTTGATGGTTGGCCGGCTGTTATTTCGTCCCGCGTGCCGAACGTGCTTTCTAATGCAATCAATTGTCTCTCCAAAAATTCAATCAAATCTCCAAGAGAAAAAGCTCCTGTGAATTCCCGGTGTAATTCAAGCTTTAAGTCTGATGGCAATAGCTTGAGGAGTAAAGGGCACAATAAGTTACCGTAGCTTTCAACGACAACACCCAATGACTCCAAACTTCTAATCTGCACCAGGATTCTGCCGTACAATTCTCTGAAAGCCCCCACGTCCTTTGTCACTCTAAGTGGTTTCAAGGCCAAGAGGTTGTTCATATGCACGTCGATCAACCTTTCCCTTTTTCCGAAGCGTTTCTTCAACAATTCAACGGCCTTATCGTAATTTTCCTCAGATAGGCAAAATCCTTCCACAGTTTGGGCCGCCGTTCCACCCAAGTAGGCTTTAAGATAGTTAAATTTATCTATCTTGGTCAAGTATTCATTCTTATTGATTGATGAATCGAAGGCATTCCAAAAATTTAACCACTGGCTAATTTCCCCGTAGAATCTTTCCATTGTTAATTTGGGTAACTTAACCATCCCAGTTAGAGTCGGTCGACTGATTTCTCCTGGATATTCCTTCTTCGTGGCAGTTGCAGTTTCCCTC
Organism: Cordylochernes scorpioides; assembly: GCA_030710605.1. Classification (NCBI taxonomy): domain Eukaryota; kingdom Metazoa; phylum Arthropoda; class Arachnida; order Pseudoscorpiones; family Chernetidae; genus Cordylochernes; species Cordylochernes scorpioides. Next base: position 172,540,574 of record CP092864.1, read on the forward strand.
TGCATTCCTTCCGCTACCACCAGACTTCTTTTCTTTAGCAAATATTTCCACGCCACGGCCTTTTCCCGGTATTCCTCTACCATCTTTAGATCTTTCTCTAGATCTTTGATGTCAATCAGCTTACCGATTTCTTCGTCTACCCGCCTCAGTTCTTCGTAGACATCCGAAAGCTGCCCCAGCAGTTCCTCGTGGTCACACTCCTTGTGCACGTCATATTCCTCTATTCTTTTCCCGTACTTGGATAAAGACGTGCGGAGTATGGTTCTCTTCTTCTTGAGTCTCTCTAGCGCTTCTTCTCTTTCCATCTTCTGAATCCAAAATGGTTCCAAATATAGGCACGGCTTTCTCCTCGCGTCCCGGCCGGGATGCCAAATGTCGCGTTCAGCGGCGTAGCGCCCAGGCTCTATTTTGCCCAGACGCCCGAAGTCTCTTATTCTGGTCCCGGGGAGGAAAAAAACCGTGGTATCTCAAAGGTAGAGAAGAGCGATTCCCAAGAAGTCAAATCCGCGGAAGTGTCTAAGGCAGGTATCAACCAAGGCGTAGACCTCTCGAGAGCGGGCCGGGAAACCACACGAGTCTAACCAGTCAACATAACAGTTTATTTTTTGTCACGAATATATATATACATAAATATTTACATATGACAAATATGTTTCTTATAATGGATTAAATTTACATATATTTAGAAAAATATAAATCTATAAGAAAATTAACATTCTATTCCCAACATATGGTCCCTCGAGCCGGATTTAGAGGCACGGGCACTCAACCAAAATCGTCTACAACGATTTCCCGCTCAAAACCATCAGTTGTCCATCTTTTTTTTTTCCAAAGAAATTTGAGGTAGTCCCAATCATTATCTCTGATGGCGATCATCTGGAAATATCTTTTCAGGTCGGCCACAACTCCGAACTTATTCCTCCGAAGCTTTATCCTTATCTCAGGGATTCTTCTCAGCAGACTGTGTATCCTCTTCATATATCGCTTCAACGAGAATCCGTTTCGTCCTCGATAGGAAGCGCCGTCTTTCGCTGGCCGTACAGGCGCAGCCCTGGAGTCACACCCACATACAGGGCGATCAGGCAAATAGTATCCCTTTACTTTAAATTCCGCATCTCCTATCTGTCCTGCTTCCATCAATTTACTCGATGCTGGAACTCTGACAACTCTTTCCTCAATATCATCAATGGACTCAGCCTCACCATCTGCAATCTCCACTTGATCCGCGCCTTCAGCTACCGCTTTAGAGTTGCTCACCGATTCACAAGCCTCAATTGCAGTTCCAGAATCCTCCACTTCATTATCCTTGGTTTCAGCTTCAGAATCCTTTACTCCGTCGCCCTTAGGCTCATTTTCAGAGTCTTGTACTCCGTCTTCCTTAGGCTCATTACCTTGTTCTGCATATGGCCTTTCTGCCATCCTTAAATCGGTACCTTGTTTTACATAGAGCAGCTTCACTTCTTCGGTGTTCTTTGAATCCATTCCTTGTTCCACATCCAGCACTTTCTCTTTATCTGCTTCAACGGATTCTTTCTCAACTTCAGCCCTATTACTTTCATCAACTTCTACAACAGACTTCTTCTTGACTTGAGCCTTTTCACCGTCTTCAGCACAGCGCTCTCTTACTACTTGAGCCTTATTACTTTCTTCAACAGCAATCTGCTTGGATGGCTCCTTTACCATTTGCTCGGATGATACCACCATCTCAGCATCTTCCTTAATAGAAGCTGGATCAACTCCTTTCATCAGGGTAACTCCGACAACACTTGGCTTCTCACTCATCCCGATTTCCAAACTGCTTCCATCGCAGATCCTCATATCCATTCCTTGTTCCACATCCAGCACTTTCTCTTTATCTGCTTCAGAGACATTCAAAAAACCAGCAGCCGTGGGCAGGGGATTCCTCTTATTTCTTCGATACTTCACGATAGAGCTTTGTGACTGAGGGTGCTCATTTGATGGTTGGCCGGCTGTTATTTCGTCCCGCGTGCCGAACGTGCTTTCTAATGCAATCAATTGTCTCTCCAAAAATTCAATCAAATCTCCAAGAGAAAAAGCTCCTGTGAATTCCCGATGTAATTCAAGCTTTAAGTCTGATGGCAATAGCTTGAGGAGTAAAGGGCACAATAAGTTACCGTAGCTATCAACGACAACACCCAATGACTCCAAACTTCTAATCTGCACCAGGATTCTGCCGTACAATTCTCTGAAAGCCCCCACGTCCTTTGTCACTCTAAGTGGTTTCAAGGCCAAGAGGTTGTTCATATGCACGTCGATCAACCTTTCCCTTTTTCCGAAGCGTTTCTTCAACAATTCAACGGCCTTATCGTAATTTTCCTCAGATAGGCAAAATCCTTCCACAGTTTGGGCCGCCGTTCCACCCAAGTAGGCTTTAAGATAGTTAAATTTATCTATCTTGGTCAAGTATTCATTCTTATTGATTGATGAATCGAAGGCATTCCAAAAAGTTAACCACTGGCTAATTTCCCCGTAGAATCTTTCCATTGTTAATTTGGGTAACTTAACCATCCCAGTTAGAGTCGGTCGACTGATTTCTCCTGGATATTCCTTCTTCGTGGCAGTTGCAGTTTCCCTCTGCATTCCTTCCGCTACCACCAGACTTCTTTTCTTTAGCAAATATTTCCACGCCACGGCCTTTTCCCGGTATTCCTCTACCATCTTTAGATCTTTCTCTAGATCTTTGATGTCAATCAGCTTACCGATTTCTTCGTCTACCCGCCTCAGTTCTTCGTAGACATCCGAAAGCTGCCCCAGCAGTTCCTCGTGGTCACACTCCTTGTGCACGTCATATTCCTCTATTCTTTTCCCGTACTTGGATAAAGACGTGCGGAGTATGGTTCTCTTCTTCTTGAGTCTCTCTAGTGCTTCTTCTCTCTCCATCTTCTGATCCAAAATGGTTCCAAATATAGGCACGGCTTTCTCCTCGCGTCCCGGCTGGGATGCCAAATGTCGCGTTCAGCGGCGTAGCGCCCAGGCTCTATTTTGCCCAGACGCCCGAAGTCTCTTATTCTGGTCCCGGGGAGGAAAAAAAACCGTGGTATCTCAAAGGTAGAGAAGAGCGATTCCCAAGAAGTCAAATCCGCGGAAGTGTCTAAGGCAGGTATCAACCAAGGCGTAGACCTCTCGAGAGCGGGCCGAGAAAAACCACACGAGTCTAACCAGTCAACATTATAGTTTATTTTTTGTCACGAATATATATACATATAAATATTTACATATGACAAATATGTTTCTTATAATGGATTAAATTTACATATATTTAGAAAAATATAAATCTATAAGAAAATTAACATTCTATTCCCAACATACTCCCACCTTGAGTTTTTTCTACAGAAACTCAACCAATAGTTGGGAAACGACCGTTCATTCCAGTTCTTTAGGATTGGGCCATCTTCGTAGGGTCTTTACTGGCTTCTCCTCGGGAGCCTCCCCGGCGTGGTTCCGACTGTATACTCCTCAAGGTACTCCCCAGATCGGCGGGTATCTCTAAATTGTAGAGCCGTTGAACAGGCCTAATCTGGACGCCCTTGCTGGTTCTCAACTTGGCGACCCTCACAGGTCCATCTCGGCCAGGGTAGACCTCCACAACTCTCGCCAAAGGCCAATTGACTCGCTTAGCGTTATCTTGTCCAATCAACACCAGATCTCCCACCTTGATAGGTCTTGTCTTCGAGCGTCTTCTAGTCTCTTGTCTTAAGAATCCAAAATACTCCGTCCGGAATCTCTTCTGAAGACTAGCCCTTTCAATTGAGTTGATTTTAAAACAATCTTTATCTTTTCCGAGTTCACAATATCTGGGTCAGGGTATATTTCCCTATGGGGCCAATCTCTTCTTGGTCTTCTCAACCAACTCGGGCCCTCCCACCACTTCGATCTCTCCAGAGAATCGGCCAAGCACCCCCGTGATGGTAAATCCGCTGGATTCAAACATCCTGGTACACGACACCAATCCTCTGTCTCACTGAGAGATCGGATCTCCATAACTCGATTCATTACAAAAGTCGCCCAGTTATCTTCCATTGCAATTTCTGGAACCTCTTGAGAACCTTGAGCTTTACATCCTGAAGAATCAGGATCTTATGCCGAGGCATCGTCTTTAGGCTTAGAGGTATCGTCTGAAGGCCCAGAGGTATCGTCTGCAGGCCTACAGCAGTCATAGGACTCTGAACTCTTCCTTAGAGATCTCAAACCACTCAATATAATAGTCCTATGATCTACAGGATTCGCAATCCTTTCCGGTCTAGCACTTTCACCAGACGTCTATACGCGTCAATTGGCCTTTGGCGAGAGTTGTGGAGGTCTACCCTGGCCGAGATGGACCTGTGAGGGTCGCCAAGTTGAGAACCAGCAAGGGCGTCCAGATTAGGCCGGTTCAACGGCTCTACAATTTAGAGATACCCGCCGATCTGGGGAGTACCTTGAGGAGTATACAGTCGGAACCACGCCGGGGAGGCTCCCGAGGAGAAGCCAGTAAAGACCCTACGAAGATAGCCCAATCCTAAAGAACTGGAATGAACGGTCGTTTCCCAACTATTGGTTGAGTTTCTGTAGAAAAAACTCAAGGTGGGAGTATGTTGGGAATAGAATGTTAATTTTCTTATAGATTTATATTTTTCTAAATATATGTAAATTTAATCCATTATAAGAAACATATTTGTCATATGTAAATATTTATGTATATATATATTCGTGACAAAAAATAAACTGTTGTGTTGACTGGTTGGACTCGTGTGGTTTTTCTCGGCACGCTCTCGAGAGGTCTACGCCTTGGTTGATACCTGCCTTAGACACTTCCGCGGATTTGACTTCTTGGGAATCGCTCTTCTCTACCTTTGAGATACCACGGTTTTTTTCCTCCCCGGGACCAGAATAAGAGACTTCGGGCGTCTGGGCAAAATAGAGCCTGGGCGCTACGCCGCTGAACGCGACATTTGGCATCCCAGCCGGGACGCGGGGAGAAAGTCTGGTGAAAGTGCTAGACCGGAAAGGATTGCGAATCCTGTAGATCATAGGACTATTATATTGAGTGGTTTGAGATATCTAAGGAAGAGTTCAGAGTCCTATGACTGCTGTAGGCCTGCAGACGATACCTCTGGGCCTTCAGACGATACCTCTAAGCCTAAAGACTATGCCTCGGCATAAGATCCTGATTCTTCAGGATGTAAAGCTCAATGTTCTCAAGAGGTTCCAGAAATTGCAATGGAAGATAACTGGGCGACTTTTGTAATGAATCGAGTTATGGAGATCCGATCTCTCAGTGAGACAGAGGATTGGTATCGTGTACCAGGATGTTTGAATCCAGCGGATTTACCATCACGGGGGTGCTTAGCCGATTCTCTGGAGAGATCGAAGTGGTGGGAGGGCCCGAGTTGGTTGAGAAGACCAAGAAGAGATTGGCCCCATAGGGAAATATACCCTGACCCAGATATTGTGAACTCGGAAAAGAGAAAGATTGTTTTAACATCAACATGTATTGAATGATGCTGGTGAGAGTTATCCAACGGGAATCCTTCATTGGACCAGAGGACAAGAGGTTGAAGGATTTCAAGTTATGCTGCGATTCTTTGGGATTGTTGAGGGTCAAAACTAAAATAAGTAGGAGACAAGATCTGGAAAGATTGATTGGTTTGCTGAAACAACTCCTTAGGAAGATTCTTGGTCAAGCTCGTTTGGAATTTGAGGAACTTTACACCATTATCTGTGACACAGAGTCTTTGATGAACTCACGTCCATTAACCCCTGCCTTGTTCTTGCACGACCTCAAAGAAATAGGAGTTCCAGATCTGGGCTCTATTGAAAGGGCTAGTCTTCAGAAGAGATACCGATTTAGACAAAGGTTAAGAGAAGATCTGCGGAAGAGATTCCGGACGGAGTATTTTGGATTCTTAAGGCAAGAGACTAGAAGACGCTCGAAGACAAGACCTATCAAGGTGGGAGATATGGTGTTGATTGGACAAGATAATGCTAAGCGAGTCAATTGGCCTTTGGCGAGAGTTGTGGAGGTCTACCCTGGCCGAGATGGACCTGTGAGGGTCGCCAAGTTGAGAACCAGCAAGGGCGTCCAGATTAGGCCGGTTCAACGGCTCTACAATTTAGAGATACCCGCCGATCTGGGGAGTACCTTGAGGAGTATACAGTCGGAACCACGCCGGGGAGGCTCCCGAGGAGAAGCCAGTAAAGACCCTACGAAGATAGCCCAATCCTAAAGAACTGGAATGAACGGTCGTTTCCCAACTATTGGTTGAGTTTCTGTAGAAAAAACTCAAGGTGGGAGTATGTTGGGAATAGAATGTTAATTTTCTTATAGATTTATATTTTTCTAAATATATGTAAATTTAATCCATTATAAGAAACATATTTGTCATATGTAAATATTTATGTATATATATATTCGTGACAAAAAATAAACTGTTGTGTTGACTGGTTGGACTCGTGTGGTTTTTCTCGGCACGCTCTCGAGAGGTCTACGCCTTGGTTGATACCTGCCTTAGACACTTCCGCGGATTTGACTTCTTGGGAATCGCTCTTCTCTACCTTTGAGATACCACGGTTTTTTTCCTCCCCGGGACCAGAATAAGAGACTTCGGGCGTCTGGGCAAAATAGAGCCTGGGCGCTACGCCGCTGAACGCGACATTTGGCATCCCAGCCGCGGGACGAAATAACAGCCGGCCAACCATCAAATGAGCACCCTCAGTCACAAAGCTCTATCGTGAAGTATCGAAGAAATAAGAGGAATCCCCTGCCCACGGCTGCTGGTTTTTTGAATGTCTCTGAAGCAGATAAAGAGAAAGTGCTGGATGTGGAACAAGGAATGGATATGAGGATCTGCGATGGAAGCAGTTTGGAAATCGGGATGAGTGAGAAGCCAAGTGTTGTCGGAGTTACCCTGATGAAAGGAGTTGATCCAGCTTCTATTAAGGAAGATGCTGAGATGGTGGTATCATCCGAGCAAATGGTAAAGGAGCCATCCAAGCAGATTGCTGTTGAAGAAAGTAATAAGGCTCAAGTAGTAAGAGAGCGCTGTGCTGAAGACGGTGAAAAGGCTCAAGTCAAGAAGAAGTCTGTTGTAGAAGTTGATGAAAGTAATAGGGCTGAAGTTGAGAAAGAATCCGTTGAAGCAGATAAAGAGAAAGTGCTGGATGTGGAACAAGGAATGGATTCAAAGAACACCGAAGAAGTGAAGCTGCTCTATGTAAAACAAGGTACCGATTTAAGGATGGCAGAAAGGCCATATGCAGAACAAGGTAATGAGCCTAAGGAAGACGGAGTACAAGACTCTGAAAATGAGCCTAAGGGCGACGGAGTAAAGGATTCTGAAGCTGAAACCAAGGATAATGAAGTGGAGGATTCTGGAACTGCAATTGAGGCTTGTGAATCGGTGAGCAACTCTAAAGCGGTAGCTGAAGGCGCGGATCAAGTGGAGATTGCAGATGGTGAGGCTGAGTCCATTGATGATATTGAGGAAAGAGTTGTCAGAGTTCCAGCATCGAGTAAATTGATGGAAGCAGGACAGATAGGAGATGCGGAATTTAAAGTAAAGGGATACTATTTGCCTGATCGCCCTGTATGTGGGTGTGACTCCAGGGCTGCGCCTGTACGGCCAGCGAAAGACGGCGCTTCCTATCGAGGACGAAACGGATTCTCGTTGAAGCGATATATGAAGAGGATACACAGTCTGCTGAGAAGAATCCCTGAGATAAGGATAAAGCTTCGGAGGAATAAGTTCGGAGTTGTGGCCGACCTGAAAAGATATTTCCAGATGATCGCCATCAGAGATAATGATTGGGACTACCTCAAATTTCTTTGGAAAAAAAAGATGGACAACTGATGGTTTTGAGCGGGAAATCGTTGTAGACGATTTTGGTTGAGTGCCCGTGCCTCTAAATCCGGAAGAAAAGTAAATGGTTGAAGGATGATGCATGGTTGGAGAAGGTGAAACGCTTTCTAAGCAGGGTTGCACTGTCCAGATCACCTATGTGAGGAGAGAGCCAATAGAAAAAGGTTCAATTGGCAAATATCTTCCAAGCAATGGAATGTGACTTGTATCGAAGGAAACTGTTTCTGGAGCTGCAGTAACTCCAATGTTATATACTCCGGCCAGTTCTCCAAAGGGGCAAGTGCCTACTCCAGCGAAAAGGTCTTAATTTGGGAGACAAGTCTCCAGAAAGTCTGGTGAAAGTGCTAGACCGGAAAGGATTGCGAATCCTGTAGATCATAGGACTATTATATTGAGTGGTTTGAGATCTCTAAGGAAGAGTTCAGAGTCCTATGACTGCTGTAGGCCTGCAGACGATACCTCTGGGCCTTCAGACGATACCTCTAAGCCTAAAGACGATGCCTCGGCATAAGATCCTGATTCTTCAGGATGTAAAGCTCAATGTTCTCAAGAGGTTCCAGAAATTGCAATGGAAGATAACTGGGCGACTTTTGTAATGAATCGAGTTATGGAGATCCGATCTCTCAGTGAGACAGAGGATTGGTGTCGTGTACCAGGATGTTTGAATCCAGCGGATTTACCATCACGGGGGTGCTTAGCCGATTCTCTGGAGAGATCGAAGTGGTGGGAGGGCCCGAGTTGGTTGAGAAGACCAAGAAGAGATTGGCCCCATAGGGAAATATACCCTGACCCAGATATTGTGAACTCGGAAAAGAGAAAGATTGTTTTAAAATCAACTCAATTGAAAGGGCTAGTCTTCAGAAGAGATTCCGGACGGAGTATTTTGGATTCTTAAGACAAGAGACTAGAAGACGCTCGAAGACAAGACCTATCAAGGTGGGAGATCTGGTGTTGATTGGACAAGATAACGCTAAGCGAGTCAATTGGCCTTTGGCGAGAGTTGTGGAGGTCTACCCTGGCCGAGATGGACCTGTGAGGGTCGCCAAGTTGAGAACCAGCAAGGGCGTCCAGATTGGGCCTGTTCAACGGCTCTACAATTTAGAGATACCCGCCGATCTGGGGAGTACCTTGAGGAGTATACAGTCGGAACCACGCCGGGGAGGCTCCCGGGGAGAGGCCAGTGAAGACCCTGCGAAGATGGCCCGGTCCTAAAGAACTGGAATGAACGGTCGTTTCCCAACTATTGGTTGAGTTTCTGTAGAAAAAACTCAAGGTGGGAGTATGTTGGGAATAGAATGTTAATTTTCTTATAGATTTATATTTTTCTAAATATATGTAAATTTAATCCATTATAAGAAACATATTTGTCATATGTAAATATTTATATGTATATATATTCGTGACAAAAAATAAAATGTTATGTTGACTGGTTAGAGTCGTGTGGTTTTTCTCGGCACGCTCTCGAGAGGTCTACGCCTTGGTTGATACCTGCCTTAGACACTTCCGCGGATTTGACTTCTTGGGAATCGCTCTTCTCTACCTTTGAGATACCACGGTTTTTTTCCTCCCCGGGACCAGAATAAGAGACTTCGGGCGTCTGGGCAAAATAGAGCCTGGGCGCTACGCCGCTTAATGTCGCGTTCAGCGGCGTAGCGCCCAGGCTCTATTTTGCCCAGACGCCCGAAGTCTCTTATTCTGGTCCCGGGGAGGAAAAAAACCGTGGTATCTCAAAGGTAGAGAAGAGCGATTCCCAAGAAGTCAAATCTACGGAAGTGTCTAAGGCAGGTATCAACCAAGGCGTAGACCTCTCGAGAGCGGGCCGAGAAAAACCACACGAGTCTAACCAGTCAACACCAGATCTCCCACCTTGATAGGTCTTGTCTTCGAGCGTCTTCTAGTCTCTTGCCTTAAGAATCCAAAATACTCCGTCCGGAATCTCTTCTGAAGACTAGCCCTTTCAATTGAGTTGATTTTAAAACAATCTTTCTCTTTTCCGAGTTCACAATATCTGGGTCAGGGTATATTTCCCTATGGGGCCAATCTCTTCTTGGTCTTCTCAACCAACTCGGGCCCTCCCACCACTTCGATCTCTCCAGAGAATCGGCTAAGCACCCCCGTGATGGTAAATCCGCTGGATTCAAACATCCTGGTACACGACACCAATCCTCTGTCTCACTGAGAGATCGGATCTCCATAACTCGATTCATTACAAAAGTCGCCCAGTTATCTTCCATTGCAATTTCTGGAACCTCTTGAGAACATTGAGCTTTACATCCTGAAGAATCAGGATCTTATGCCGAGGCATCGTCTTTAGGCTTAGAGGTATCGTCTGAAGGCCCAGAGGTATCGTCTGCAGGCCTACAGCAGTCATAGGACTCTGAACTCTTCCTTAGAGATCTCAAACCACTCAATATAATAGTCCTATGATCTACAGGATTCGCAATCCTTTCCGGTCTAGCACTTTCACCAGACTTTCTGGAGACTTGTCTCCCAAATTAAGACCTTTTCGCTGGAGTAGGCACTTGCCCCTTTGGAGAACTGGCCGGAGTATATAACATTGGAGTTACTGCAGCTCCAGAAACAGTTCCCTTCGATACAAGTTACATTCCATTGCTTGGAAGATATTTGCCAATTGAACCTTTTTCTATTGGCTCTCTCCTCACATAGGTGATCTGGACAGTGCAACCCTGCTTAGAAAGCGTTTCACCTTCAACCATGCATCATCATTCAACCATTTACTTTTCTTCCGGATTTAGAGGCACGGGCACTCAACCAAAATCGTCTACAACGATTTCCCGCTCAAAACCATCAGTTGTCCATCTTTTTTTTTTCCAAAGAAATTTGAGGTAGTCCCAATCATTATCTCTGATGGCGATCATCTGGAAATATCTTTTCAGGTCGGCCACAACTCCGAACTTATTCCTCCGAAGCTTTATCCTTATCTCAGGGATTCTTCTCAGCAGACTGTGTATCCTCTTCATATATCGCTTCAACGAGAATCCGTTTCGTCCTCGATAGGAAGCGCCGTCTTTCGCTGGCCGTACAGGCGCAGCCCTGGAGTCACACCCACATACAGGGCGATCAGGCAAATAGTATCCCTTTACTTTAAATTCCGCATCTCCTATCTGTCCTGCTTCCATCAATTTACTCGATGCTGGAACTCTGACAACTCTTTCCTCAATATCATCAATGGACTCAGCCTCACCATCTGCAATCTCCACTTGATCCGCGCCTTCAGCTACCGCTTTAGAGTTGCTCACCGATTCACAAGCCTCAATTGCAGTTCCAGAATCCTCCACTTCATTATCCTTGGTTTCAGCTTCAGAATCCTTTACTCCGTCGCCCTTAGGCTCATTTTCAGAGTCTTGTACTCCGTCTTCCTTCGGCTCATTACCTTGTTCCGCATATGGCCTTTCTGCCATCCTTAAATCGGTACCTTGTTTTACATAGAGCAGCTTCACTTCTTCGGTGTTCTTTGAATCCATTCCTTGTTCCACATCCAGCACTTTCTCTTTATCTGCTTCAACGGATTCTTTCTCAACTTCAGCCCTATTACTTTCATCAACTTCTACAACAGACTTCTTCTTGACTTGAGCCTTTTCACCGTCTTCAGCACAGCGCTCTCTTACTACTTGAGCCTTATTACTTTCTTCAACAGCAATCTGCTTGGATGGCTCCTTTACCATTTTGCTCGGATGATACCACCATCTCAGCATCTTCCTTAATAGAAGCTGGATCAACTCCTTTCATCAGGGTAACTCCGACAACACTTGGCTTCTCACTCATCCCGATTTCCAAACTGCTCCCATCGCAGATCCTCATATCCATTCCTTGTTCCACATCCAGCACTTTCTCTTTATCTGCTTCAGAGGCATTCAAAAAACCAGCAGCCGTGGGCAGGGGATTCCTCTTATTTCTTCGATACTTCACGATAGAGCTTTGTGACTGAGGGTGCTCATTTGATGGTTGGCCGGCTGTTATTTCGTCCCGCGTGCCGAACGTGCTTTCTAATGCAATCAATTGTCTCTCCAAAAATTCAATCAAATCTCCAAGAGAAAAAGCTCCTGTGAATTCCCGATGTAATTCAAGCTTTAAGTCTGATGGCAATAGCTTGAGGAGTAAAGGGCACAATAAGTTACCGTAGCTATCAACGACAACACCCAATGACTCCAAACTTCTAATCTGCACCAGGATTCTGCCGTACAATTCTCTGAAAGCCCCCACGTCCTTTGTCACTCTAAGTGGTTTCAAGGCCAAGAGGTTGTTCATATGCACGTCGATCAACCTTTCCCTTTTTCCGAAGCGTTTCTTCAACAATTCAACGGCCTTATCGTAATTTTCCTCAGATAGGCAAAATCCTTCCACAGTTTGGGCCGCCGTTCCACCCAAGTAGGCTTTAAGATAGTTAAATTTATCTATCTTGGTCAAGTATTCATTCTTATTGATTGATGAATCGAAGGCATTCCAAAAATTTAACCACTGGCTAATTTACCCGTAGAATCTTTCAATTGTTAATTTGGGTAACTTAACCATCCCAGTTAGAGTCGGTCGACTGATTTCTCCTGGATATTCCTTCTTCGTGGCAGTTGCAGTTTCCCTCTGCATTCCTTCCGCTACCACCAGACTTCTTTTCTTTAGCAAATATTTCCACGCCACGGCCTTTTCCCGGTATTCCTCTACCATCTTTAGATCTTTCTCTAGATCTTTGATGTCAATCAGCTTACCGATTTCTTCGTCTACCCGCCTCAGTTCTTCGTAGACATCCGAAAGCTGCCCCAGCAGTTCCTCGTGGTCACACTCCTTGTGCACGTCATATTCCTCTATTCTTTTCCCGTACTTGGATAAAGACGTGCGGAGTATGGTTCTCTTCTTCTTGAGTCTCTCTAGTGCTTCTTCTCTTTCCATCTTCTGATCCAAAAGGGTTCCAAATATAGGCACGGCTTTCCCCTCGCGTCCCGGCTGGGATGCCAAATGCGGAACAAGGTAATGAGCCGAAGGAAGACGGAGTACAAGACTCTGAAAATGAGCCTAAGGGCGACGGAGTAAAGGATTCTGAAGCTGAAACCAAGGATAATGAAGTGGAGGATTCTGGAACTGCAATTGAGGCTTGTGAATCGGTGAGCAACTCTAAAGCGGTAGCTGAAGGCGCGGATCAAGTGGAGATTGCAGATGGTGAGGCTGAGTCCATTGATGATATTGAGGAAAGAGTTGTCAGAGTTCCAGCATCGAGTAAATTGATGGAAGCAGGACAGATAGGAGATGCGGAATTTAAAGTAAAGGGATACTATTTGCCTGATCGCCCTGTATGTGGGTGTGACTCCAGGGCTGCGCCTGTACGGCCAGCGAAAGACGGCGCTTCCTATCGAGGACGAAACGGATTCTCGTTGAAGCGATATATGAAGAGGATACACAGTCTGCTGAGAAGAATCCCTGAGATAAGGATAAAGCTTCGGAGGAATAAGTTCGGAGTTGTGGCCGACCTGAAAAGATATTTCCAGATGATCGCCATCAGAGATAATGATTGGGACTACCTCAAATTTCTTTGGAAAAAAAAAAGATGGACAACTGATGGTTTTGAGCGGGAAATCGTTGTAGACGATTTTGGTTGAGTGCCCGTGCCTCTAAATCCGGAAGAAAAGTAAATGGTTGAATGATGATGCATGGTTGAAGGTGAAACGCTTTCTAAGCAGGGTTGCACTGTCCAGATCACCTATGTGAGGAGAGAGCCAATAGAAAAAGGTTCAATTGGCAAATATCTTCCAAGCAATGGAATGTAACTTGTATCGAAGGGAACTGTTTCTGGAGCTGCAGTAACTCCAATGTTATATACTCCGGCCAGTTCTCCAAAGGGGCAAGTGCCTACTCCAGCGAAAAGGTCTTAATTTGGGAGACAAGTCTCCAGAAAGTCTGGTGAAAGTGCTAGACCGGAAAGGATTGCGAATCCTGTAGATCATAGGACTATTATATTGAGTGGTTTGAGATCTCTAAGGAAGAGTTCAGAGTCCTATGACTGCTGTAGGCCTGCAGACGATACCTCTGGGCCTTCAGACGATACCTCTAAGCCTAAAGACGATGCCTCGGCATAAGATCCTGATTCTTCAGGATGTAAAGCTCAATGTTCTCAAGAGGTTCCAGAAATTGCAATGGAAGATAACTGGGCGACTTTTGTAATGAATCGAGTTATGGAGATCCGATCTCTCAGTGAGACAGAGGATTGGTGTCGTGTACCAGGATGTTTGAATCCAGCGGATTTACCATCACGGGGGTGCTTAGCCGATTCTCTGGAGAGATCGAAGTGGTGGGAGGGCCCGAGTTGGTTGAGAAGACCAAGAAGAGATTGGCCCCATAGGGAAATATACCCTGACCCAGATATTGTGAACTCGGAAAAGAGAAAGATTGTTTTAAAATCAACTCAATTGAAAGGGCTAGTCTTCAGAAGAGATTCCGGACGGAGTATTTTGGATTCTTAAGGCAAGAGACTAGAAGACGCTCGAAGACAAGACCTATCAAGGTGGGAGATCTGGTGTTGACTGGTTAGACTCGTGTGGTTTTTCTCGGCCCGCTCTCGAGAGGTCTACGCCTTGGTTGATACCTGCCTTAGACACTTCCGTAGATTTGACTTCTTGGGAATCGCTCTTCTCTACCTTTGAGATACCACGGTTTTTTTCCTCCCCGGGACCAGAATAAGAGACTTCGGGCGTCTGGGCAAAATAGAGCCTGGGCGCTACGCCGCTGAACGCGACATTTGGCATCCCAGCCGGGACGCGAGGGGAAAGCCGTGCCTATATTTGGAACCATTTTGGATCAGAAGATGGAAAGAGAAGAAGCACTAGAGAGACTCAAGAAGAAGAGAACCATACTCCGCACGTCTTTATCCAAGTACGGGAAAAGAATAGAGGAATATGACGTGCACAAGGAGTGTGACCACGAGGAACTGCTGGGGCAGCTTTCGGATGTCTACGAAGAACTGAGGCGGGTAGACGAAGAAATCGGTAAGCTGATTGACATCAAAGATCTAGAGAAAGATCTAAAGATGGTAGAGGAATACCGGGAAAAGGCCGTGGCGTGGAAATATTTGCTAAAGAAAAGAAGTCTGGTGGTAGCGGAAGGAATGCAGAGGGAAACTGCAACTGCCACGAAGAAGGAATATCCAGGAGAAATCAGTCGACCGACTCTAACTGGGATGGTTAAGTTACCCAAATTAACAATTGAAAGATTCTACGGGGAAATTAGCCAGTGGTTAAATTTTTGGAATGCCTTCGATTCATCAATCAATAAGAATGAATACTTGACCAAGATAGATAAATTTAACTATCTTAAAGCCTACTTGGGTGGAACGGCGGCCCAAACTGTGGAAGGATTTTGCCTATCTGAGGAAAATTACGATAAGGCCGTTGAATTGTTGAAGAAACGCTTCGGAAAAAGGGAAAGGTTGATCGACGTGCATATGAACAACCTCTTGGCCTTGAAACCACTTAGAGTGACAAAGGACGTGGGGGCTTTCAGAGAATTGTACGGCAGAATCCTGGTGCAGATTAGAAGTTTGGAGTCATTGGGTGTTGTCGTTGATAGCTACGGTAACTTATTGTGCCCTTTACTCCTCAAGCTATTGCCATCAGACTTAAAGCTTGAATTACATCGGGAATTCACAGGAGCTTTTTCTCTTGGAGATTTGATTGAATTTTTGGAGAGACAATTGATTGCATTAGAAAGCACGTTCGGCACGCGGGACGAAATAACAGCCGGCCAACCATCAAATGAGCACCCTCAGTCACAAAGCTCTATCGTGAAGTATCGAAGAAATAAGAGGAATCCCCTGCCCACGGCTGCTGGTTTTTTGAATGCCTCTGAAGCAGATAAAGAGAAAGTGCTGGATGTGGAACAAGGAATGGATATGAGGATCTGCGATGGGAGCAGTTTGGAAATCGGGATGAGTGAGAAGCCAAGTGTTGTCGGAGTTACCCTGATGAAAGGAGTTGATCCAGCTTCTATTAAGGAAGATGCTGAGATGGTGGTATCATCCGAGCAAAATGGTAAAGGAGCCATCCAAGCAGATTGCTGTTGAAGAAAGTAATAAGGCTCAAGTAGTAAGAGAGCGCTGTGCTGAAGACGGTGAAAAGGCTCAAGTCAAGAAGAAGTCTGTTGTAGAAGTTGATGAAAGTAATAGGGCTGAAGTTGAGAAAGAATCCGTTGAAGCAGATAAAGAGAAAGTGCTGGATGTGGAACAAGGAATGGATTCAAAGAACACCGAAGAAGTGAAGCTGCTCTATGTAAAACAAGGTACCGATTTAAGGATGGCAGAAAGGCCATATGCGGAACAAGGTAATGAGCCGAAGGAAGACGGAGTACAAGACTCTGAAAATGAGCCTAAGGGCGACGGAGTAAAGGATTCTGAAGCTGAAACCAAGGATAATGAAGTGGAGGATTCTGGAACTGCAATTGAGGCTTGTGAATCGGTGAGCAACTCTAAAGCGGTAGCTGAAGGCGCGGATCAAGTGGAGATTGCAGATGGTGAGGCTGAGTCCATTGATGATATTGAGGAAAGAGTTGTCAGAGTTCCAGCATCGAGTAAATTGATGGAAGCAGGACAGATAGGAGATGCGGAATTTAAAGTAAAGGGATACTATTTGCCTGATCGCCCTGTATGTGGGTGTGACTCCAGGGCTGCGCCTGTACGGCCAGCGAAAGACGGCGCTTCCTATCGAGGACGAAACGGATTCTCGTTGAAGCGATATATGAAGAGGATACACAGTCTGCTGAGAAGAATCCCTGAGATAAGGATAAAGCTTCGGAGGAATAAGTTCGGAGTTGTGGCCGACCTGAAAAGATATTTCCAGATGATCGCCATCAGAGATAATGATTGGGACTACCTCAAATTTCTTTGGAAAAAAAATGTCGCGTTCAGCGGCGTAGCGCCCAGGCTCTATTTTGCCCAGACGCCCGAAGTGGGTGTGACTCCAGGGCTGCGCCTGTACGGCCAGCGAAAGACGGCGCTTCCTATCGAGGACGAAACGGATTCTCGTTGAAGCGATATATGAAGAGGATACACAGTCTGCTGAGAAGAATCCCTGAGATAAGGATAAAGCTTCGGAGGAATAAGTTCGGAGTTGTGGCCGACCTGAAAAGATATTTCCAGATGATCGCCATCAGAGATAATGATTGGGACTACCTCAAATTTCTTTGGAAAAAAAAAAGATGGACAACTGATGGTTTTGAGCGGGAAATCGTTGTAGACGATTTTGGTTGAGTGCCCGTGCCTCTAAATCCGGAAGAAAAGTAAATGGTTGAATGATGATGCATGGTTGAAGGTGAAACGCTTTCTAAGCAGGGTTGCACTGTCCAGATCACCTATGTGAGGAGAGAGCCAATAGAAAAAGGTTCAATTGGCAAATATCTTCCAAGCAATGGAATGTAACTTGTATCGAAGGGAACTGTTTCTGGAGCTGCAGTAACTCCAATGTTATATACTCCGGCCAGTTCTCCAAAGGGGCAAGTGCCTACTCCAGCGAAAAGGTCTTAATTTGGGAGACAAGTCTCCAGAAAGTCTGGTGAAAGTGCTAGACCGGAAAGGATTGCGAATCCTGTAGATCATAGGACTATTATATTGAGTGGTTTGAGATCTCTAAGGAAGAGTTCAGAGTCCTATGACTGCTGTAGGCCTGCAGACGATACCTCTGGGCCTTCAGACGATACCTCTAAGCGAGTCAATTGGCTTTTGGCGAGAGTTGTGGAGGTCTACCCTGGCCGAGATGGACCTGTGAGGGTCGCCAAGTTGAGAACCAGCAAGGGCGTCCAGATTAGGCCTGTTCAACGGCTCTACAATTTAGAGATACCCGCCGATCTGGGGAGTACCTTGAGGAGTATACAGTCGGAACCACGCCGGGGAGGCTCCCGGGGAGAGGCCAGTGAAGACCCTGCGAAGATGGCCCGGTCCTAAAGAACTGGAATGAACGGTCGTTTCCCAACTATTGGTTGAGTTTCTGTAGAAAAAACTCAAGGTGGGAGTATGTTGGGAATAGAATGTTAATTTTCTTATAGATTTATATTTTTCTAAATATATGTAAATTTAATCCATTATAAGAAACATATTTGTCATATGTAAATATTTATATGTATATATATTCGTGACAAAAAATAAACTATGGTGTTGACTGGTTAGACTCGTGTGGTTTTTCTCGGCACGCTCTCGAGAGGTCTACGCCTTGGTTGATACCTGCCTTAGACACTTCCGCGGATTTGACTTCTTGGGAATCGCTCTTCTCTACCTTTGAGATACCACGGTTTTTTTTCCTCCCCGGGACCAGAATAAGAGACTTCGGGCGTCTGGGCAAAATAGAGCCTGGGCGCCACGCCGCTGAACGCGACATTTGGCATCCCAGCCGGGACGCGAGGAGAAAGCCGTGCCTATATTTGGAACCCCTTTGGATCAGAAGATGGAGAGAGAAGAAGCACTAGAGAGACTCAAGAAGAAGAGAACCATACTCCGCACGTCTTTATCCAAGTACGGGAAAAGAATAGAGGAATATGACGTGCACAAGGAGTGTGACCACGAGGAACTGCTGGGGCAGCTTTCGGATGTCTACGAAGAACTGAGGCGGGTAGACGAAGAAATCGGTAAGCTGATTGACATCAAAGATCTAGAGAAAGATCTAAAGATGGTAGAGGAATACCGGGAAAAGGCCGTGGCGTGGAAATATTTGCTAAAGAAAAGAAGTCTGGTGGTAGCGGAAGGAATGCAGAGGGAAACTGCAACTGCCACGAAGAAGGAATATCCAGGAGAAATCAGTCGACCGACTCTAACTGGGATGGTTAAGTTACCCAAATTAACAATGGAAAGATTCTACGGGGAAATTAGCCAGTGGTTAACTTTTTGGAATGCCTTCGATTCATCAATCAATAGAATGAATACTTGACCAAGATAGATAAATTTAACTATCTTAAAGCCTACTTGGGTGGAACGGCGGCCCAAACTGTGGAAGGATTTTGCCTATCTGAGGAAAATTACGATAAGGCCGTTGAATTGTTGAAGAAACGCTTCGGAAAAAGGGAAAGGTTGATCGACGTGCATATGAACAACCTCTTGGCCTTGAAACCACTTAGAGTGACAAAGGACGTGGGGGCTTTCAGAGAATTGTACGGCAGAATCCTGGTGCAGATTAGAAGTTTGGAGTCATTGGGTGTTGTCGTTGATAGCTACGGTAACTTATTGTGCCCTTTACTCCTCAAGCTATTGCCATCAGACTTAAAGCTTGAATTACATCGGGAATTCACAGGAGCTTTTTCTCTTGGAGATTTGATTGAATTTTTGGAGAGACAATTGATTGCATTAGAAAGCACGTTCGGCACGCGGGACGAAATAACAGCCGGCCAACCATCAAATGAGCACCCTCAGTCACAAAGCTCTATCGTGAAGTATCGAAGAAATGAGAGGAATCCCCTGCCCACGGCTGCTGGGTTTTTGAATGCCTCTGAAGCAGATAAAGAGAAAGTGTTGGATGTGGAACAAGGAATGGATATGAGGATCTGCGATGGGAGCAGTTTGGAAATCGGGATGAGTGAGAAGCCAAGTGTTGTCGGAGTTACCCTGATGAAAGGAGTTGATCCAGCTTCTATTAAGGAAGATGCTGAGATGGTGGTATCATCCGAGCAAATGGTAAAGGAGCCATCCAAGCAGATTGCTGTTGAAGAAAGTAATAAGGCTCAAGTAGTAAGAGAGCGCTGTGCTGAAGACGGTGAAAAGGCTCAAGTCAAGAAGAAGTCTGTTGTAGAAGTTGATGAAAGTAATAGGGCTGAAGTTGAGAAAGAATCCGTTGAAGCAGATAAAGAGAAAGTGCTGGATGTGGAACAAGAAATGGATTCAAAGAACACCGAAGAAGTGAAGCTGCTCTATGTAAAACAAGGTACCGATTTAAGGATGGCAGAAAGGCCATATGCAGAACAAGGTAATGAGCCTAAGGAAGACGGAGTACAAGACTCTGAAAATGAGCCTAAGGGCGACGGAGTAAAGGATTCTGAAGCTGAAACCAAGGATAATGAAGTGGAGGATTCTGGAACTGCAATTGAGGCTTGTGAATCGGTGAGCAACTCTAAAGCGGTAGCTGAAGGCGCGGATCAAGTGGAGATGCAGATGGTGAGGCTGAGTCCATTGATGATATTGAGGAAAGAGTTGTCAGAGTTCCAGCATCGAGTAAATTGATGGAAGCAGGACAGATAGGAGATGCGGAATTTAAAGTAAAGGGATACTATTTGCCTGATCGCCCTGTATGTGGGTGTGACTCCAGGGCTGCGCCTGTACGGCCAGCGAAAGACGGCGCTTCCTATCGAGGACGAAACGGATTCTCGTTGAAGCGATATATGAAGAGGATACACAGTCTGCTGAGAAGAATCCCTGAGATAAGGATAAAGCTTCGGAGGAATAAGTTCGGAGTTGTGGCCGACCTGAAAAGATATTTCCAGATGATCGCCATCAGAGATAATGATTGGGACTACCTCAAATTTCTTTGGAAAAAAAAGATGGACAACTGATGGTTTTGAGCGGGAAATCGTTGTAGACGATTTTGGTTGAGTGCCCGTGCCTCTAAATCCGGAAGAAAAGTAAATGGTTGAAGGATGATGCATGGTTGGAGAAGGTGAAACGCTTTCTAAGCAGGGTTGCACTGTCCAGATCACCTATGTGAGGAGAGAGCCAATAGAAAAAGGTTCAATTGGCAAATATCTTCCAAGCAATGGAATGTGACTTGTATCGAAGGAAACTGTTTCTGGAGCTGCAGTAACTCCAATGTTATATACTCCGGCCAGTTCTCCAAAGGGGCAAGTGCCTACTCCAGCGAAAAGGTCTTAATTTGGGAGACAAGTCTCCAGAAAGTCTGGTGAAAGTGCTAGACCGGAAAGGATTGCGAATCCTGTAGATCATAGGACTATTATATTGAGTGGTTTGAGATCTCTAAGGAAGAGTTCAGAGTCCTATGACTGCTGTAGGCCTGCAGACGATACCTCTGGGCCTTCAGACGATACCTCTAAGCCTAAAGACGATGCCTCGGCATAAGATCCTGATTCTTCAGGATGTAAAGCTCAATGTTCTCAAGAGGTTCCAGAAATTGCAATGGAAGATAACTGGGCGACTTTTGTAATGAATCGAGTTATGGAGATCCGATCTCTCAGTGAGACAGAGGATTGGTGTCGTGTACCAGGATGTTTGAATCCAGCGGATTTACCATCACGGGGGTGCTTAGCCGATTCTCTGGAGAGATCGAAGTGGTGGGAGGGCCCGAGTTGGTTGAGAAGACCAAGAAGAGATTGGCCCCATAGGGAAATATACCCTGACCCAGATATTGTGAACTCGGAAAAGAGAAAGATT
>CP092864.1:172561889-172605661 GCA_030710605.1 Cordylochernes scorpioides
TTACTCTTTATATATAAATGTGTGTTAGAAAATATCTAAAAAAATGTCTAGTGAAAATTATATATATTTCAAATAATATATGTTAAACTCTCTAAATTTATCATCAACTAGTGAATGGCTGGACCATGGCCGACCACAGCTTCAAGAACCAGCGGTCAACCTAGACTGAATGTGAGGACCGAGAAAACGTCAGGGCGGCTCTCACAGCCGCTGATTCATCATTAACAATGAGCCGACGTGTAACTGGTGCGTCAATAAAGACAATTAATAGGCGGATGGAGAAGAAAGGGAGCTGAACTCACATTCTTTTTTGCGCTGACTACTTGTTTATACTGGTCAAGCACGTTTGTAGCGGTGACGGAATCATCCAACCCGGGATTTCACTGACTGGAGTAGAATTCGGTGATGAATCCCGCTTCGAATTGAGCCCCGAATACTCTCTAGTGAAGACTTATCTGGAGACGTCCAGGACAGCAGGGTAATACTAATCTGACTGTCGCCCGCCACACGCGGCCTGACAACCAGTTGAAACGGTCTGGAGTGACATTTCTTGATAACTGGACACTTTGGTTGTCATTCACTGTACCCTGAACAGAACCGTGGTACGTTAGCGAGAATAAATATTCACTTGTGTTACTCTTAGTAATGGCGTATCCTGGGTTCACATTTCAAAAGAATAATGCCCGACCGCATATGACAATAATTTCTACTGCTAGTCTTCGTGCTTGCCCAGCACTACGTGGGTAGAAAGGTCGCCGGAACTCTCCCCAATTGAGCACGTTGGGGTTTGGTGGGCAGGTTCCTTTAACCAGCTAAGGATCTTGCCGTTATAACAAGATACATTTTTTCAATGATAATCTTGCAATATATCTAGCAAAAACGCATCAAGCAAAATCTATCAAGCAATGTCAAGCTGAATAACAGCTTGCACAAGGGTGGGCAAATTCCTTATTGATCTGTAAACTCTATGTATTTCTATCTCTTCATAAAACATGCGATTCCTTTGGTTACTAATCGTTTTTTTTTTCTATTTTCTACATATATGTAAATATACAACATCTACCGAATTTGGCCACATTCTGAAACCACTATTTTGGGCGCCGTATTATTTTTAGTATTAGAGTGCATATAGGACTTCTATTTACTTATGTTTTTATCCTTTGATAATATATTCTATATTCCGATGAAATTAAGAAATATACTCTGGATATGTGTGACAGTCAATTCAGAGAAGTAAACTATTTCTAATTAGCAAATATGAAGACAGCTAGTGAAAGAATTATTAATTCAACTATTAACTCGCATTGATTTCTTTATTTAGTGTGAGGTAGAAGGCTTTAATAATATTGGAAGATTAGAGTCCCAAATGATTATTGAAATTAAAACACATTTTTGACAATTTATATATGAAGAGATTTTATGATATATAGTAGAATAATCTAAAATAAATTTTATGGAAGCCATTTTAAGAAGTTAAAAAGCTTAGCAATCGTTGACAATCACAAGGAAACCAAATATTCTTTATTCGAATCATTTTAGTACAAATTAAAAAAACTCTCTCTAATTATAATTACAAATTTTATATTTAATTCTGTAAATAATTCTTATTCTTAATTAATTGATAGTATTTGAAAGTTAATTATATAGCTAAGAAGGCTCAAGGTACAAATATTTATCGAATTTCTTATTCTCCTTCTTAAAATGGTTATAAGATTAGTTCTTGAAGGTGATGCTATCATTCAACTATAAGCATGCCAAATGTAAATATAAACTAAATTTATGAAATCGAAAGGGTTTTCACTAAAATTTCCTAAATTTTATAAATTTCAAAAGAAACTATATGATAATTTACAGTGTGCTCTCTTCTCTTCATAAATCCTTTAAAATGACAGATTAAACGAGCGATATTTCAAATTAATTAACAATATTTTCTCAAGAAAAAGGATTTCAGCTCTTAAAGTTTCTCAGTCAAATGTCTGAACGAAAACAACGAATCCAACAGAAGAAAATAAAGCCAAATTTGAAACAGCACAGTTTAAGATCGGTAATTCTCGTCATGATGTGACAAATAGTAATATTTATATTCTCGAAATTTTAACAGATAGTTTTGATACAAAAAATATTAAAAGAGATAAACGCGGCCAAGAAAAAAAATTGTAAAATTTGCCACAATATTGTTGCATCATGGCTAATGAACCTATTTCATTTTAATTTGTAATCTTATTTTTCATATATTTTAAATTCAAATTTATATTTTATTTTTATTTATTTTATTAAACAGAATATATGTATCATAGAATCACCATTTGCATTTTGGTACACCGTGTGACTTCACTGCTCTCTTTGATGTGAGAAATAAATAAATTATTCTGGAGGCTACTTAAAGTAGAGTTATCTCATTATTCCCTTATATAAATTTGTAGGATGGTTGAAACACGCTCTAGTAAGATGCAAGACCCGGCACAGGAGAGAATCAAGGCTGAAGAGTCTGCCAAGCCGCAACCTGGTGCAACAATATACACTCATGGACAAAACTTAAGGATGTGAAAAGTTTTTATGGTCCCTGGTCGTCTATATATATATTTTTCCTTTTTTTCGAAGGAGACAGGGCAATTTTGTTCACACTTGGTTATATCGTGCGTCTTCAATAAAGGCCACTGTGTATCAAATATCTTTCGGAGTTATTGTCTGAACTCCGTGATATATATGGCGATGTTGGTCACCTACTCTTCATTTTACAGGTATGTAAGACAGGTACATATCACTTTGTTTGAGACAAAAATATTTTTGTTTTGATAATATATGCAGCATTTTCCTTGACTTGATGTTTAAGTTTCCAACTTGCTCTGATGCAACGATATCTTGGACTTTGAGGTTACTGTCTAGGTTGTTGTCGTAGTGTAAAATACCGAATCTTTTTGTTTTAGAAACAGAACATCGATATTATCTCGCCATAAAGCTGTTTATTGAAAATAATGACTGACGGCATAGTACATTAATGTTAGGTAGTATACGCTCACACATATAAAACACACAAAAAATTAAACGTAAAATTCAAAGGTAGAGCGAGAAACACGCTATGTATATATGATAAAACGTGGTATGAAAAAACGTGGTTGAATTTTCTAGATTAATCAAGAAATTGGGTTGACCAAATATCACAGAACAAGTTAAATAAACGTTTTGTTTATTTTTGTTTCGCTAGATGGCGCTCTGCAATCTAGAGATGCTCATGAGAGCACGATCAGGATATGCCTTAAATACCCATTTCTTGTTTTTTCGGGAAGCCATTGGGACCAAAAAATATTTTTTGGTCGCAGTGGTTCAGCCTACTCCACGCTGACGAGCGCCAAAAGCGCGAAACGCGTTCGTGGATGGCTTTTCTTGATTTATCAAGAAATTGGGTTGGCCAAATATCAAGGAACAGGCTAAATCAATGTTTAGGTGATTTCTGTTCCACCAGATGGCGCTCTGCCTTCTGTAAAGCACATGTGCTCCTGGTCAGGGTATGCCATTTTTAATATATATATCAAAGTGTGTTGTAGAAATGTTCATGTGAGCCCGGTCAGGTTATGCCTCTTTTTTAAAAATATATATACAGCTGAGCATCGTGTCTTACCTCTAAACACATTAGGAGTACAATTTGTTGAAACACTAAACTACCCTAGCATTTATGTACTATTTATCTTCTCTATACTTTCATTTATGAAATCATGATAGTCTCTGTTACCATTTACACCTATAAAGTTCGTATCATTTTTCATTAATGATTACGAAGTGCGCCAAAATTCAATTTTACATTTTAGAAGATGCGAAAAAAAGGTAGGCGGGTAAATCTATATATTCAAATTTTAACATTACAATTATCTCCATGACATTACAGCCTTCCAGGTTTTTTACCTCAGACTAATAAAGAAGTTTCCCCATCCTCCAAAACGATAATGTAACAAGTTTACCCATTCTTCTCTCCTTCTTCAATTTTTTTTTCTTTCAACAGAGGAAGGACGGCTATTGGACGCTGATAAATATTAAAATATGGTAAATTACGATGCTTTGTTTGCTTCGCTCCGGGCGAGGAAGGGAGCTCTAAAAAAATATGAAAAAGGAGGATTTTTTTTTTTTAAGTTGAAAAGTCCTCTGAACAAAATTACTGAGGATAATCAAATTAGGAATATGATTGGAATATTAGTTGAATAGAGATCCTGGCATCGATTTTTTCACCCATTTTGCTTCTTACTTTGTAGAATATTTTATAGTTTATATATATATAGTGTTTAATGGTTTGGGTGATTAATAATATTATTTTTCTGCGAAATTGTAAAGTTGCGCTAGAAATATTCTTATGATATTCAAAAATATTGCAAAGGACTAACTATTAGCATCGTTTACAATGCATCTAACTCTGGTGAGGTTTCGATCAAATTTTTTTTCTTAAGAGTTGTCTCTAGTATTTCTATTGAAAAAAGACTGCTACTTAAAATGTGAGTTATGCATAGATGAAATACAAGATGTGTTATCCCATTACATTACTCATTGTTCCCGAAAGACAAAAATTAGCCTTACATTGAAACCAGTCAAAGATTTACAAGCTTCTTTTTTGATTCATTGGCCGATAGGTTACTTTAAAAAAAGTTAAATGAGTTCGAAGCAGGCCAAAAAAAAAAAAAAGGGTGCCCTAGGACTCCCACAACCTGACCTAAAATGAATATGGATGAAGACACCATCACCTACCTTCTCAACATTGGTATTCTACAAAGGCTTGAAGCCTGCGGCCGAAATTCACCAAATATTTTTAATTATCTATAAGTAGAGTTCCTCATTTACTCTATTCCTTTCATAGGCTGGATGCTTCTGGGTCATCAAAAGGGATTAGGCCATTTTACCATGCCCTTCTAATCAACCACATGCAGGATCTTCACTCTAGTTATAGGTGTCACATTGAAGAGAACTTACTTTGAAGGATATGTGCTGCATTTCCCTTTTGTCAACAACAGATTTGTGGATTATATACACTGAATGCCTTAGTATACTCTAGTTCTGGTATTACCTTGCGGATGGTTTCCTTTAAGGATTTATAACATACGGATTTTTTTTTATCTATAGAGAAATGAATATACTGAATCCCTATCTATGACTTCTAAATTACTAACAGATTCAATATCTTATATGGCTCATTACCACATACTAGTCACTAGTATCGATGTGAACTGTGGCGTCGTGTTGAAACTGCCTGGAAAGCTACCTGTTCATGTCATTCAATCTCTGTTCAACTCAAGGCGTATAAGTGCTATTATTGCTGTCAGAAGTGGTTCTTAGGGATACTGATTTCTTAGGATCCATATACATCCTAATTTCTTGAAACTTTTTATATTCCCAGTATAATGTATTTGCCCAAAATTCGTCATTTTATTATAGGTGCATTATTTTTAGTGTAGTGTTTAGCATTTCAACGACTCATTTTGTGTCCTTTTTATATATTCACTAGCCGAATGACCCGGGCAACGCCCGTGTTTTACCCGATTGGATGTTTTGATTCAAATACTATTTGTTACAATTATAAATTGGCGCCTTAAATAATTGCATATGTTAGTTAATAACTATAGCCTATGTGATTTATCTGTCTATCTACTGTTGGCTTCCGTAGGCGTCTCTTACTGGGAAAAGAAAGAGAGGATTCCATTTGGTTATTATCTAATATATGCATTTATTTAGGGAGCGACCCGCTCCAACACAATAGTTACAAAGACGAAATAGCGAGGGGGGGGGCATGATGGGGGAGGGGGGGGGGCAAAGGTGGCGTGATCGTAGCCAACCAATAGGAGGGCGCCATTCAAAAAAAAAAAAGCAAACGGTGACAGAGGTGATTAAGAGATGAAGAATTAAGAGATGAAGAACGCATGACGCTCGTAACTGTATATGAAAATTTTAATAAATATCATACACCTTTTTTTTTTCGGTTGGCATTTGTGGTGGCCTATGTCATATCTCTCTCTATGTATAAAAATCAACGTACGTTAGTTTATTTATTTGTTTCTTATATGTTTCCTCTATATTTAACCAATCTGGGTGATATTTTATCATGATTTGAGTCTAGAAAGGTTTTTGTCACATTTTCACCAAGAAAAATAAAAAATATAACCAAAGTACGCGACTAATTCATTTTTTAAATCAGATCATGAAAGATAATAATATTGCTGCCTCTCTCTCTCGTGTTTGATGGGCAGTAACAAAATTTTAAAGGATTTAAAAGCGCGAATGTTTCTTTTATACATAAAACGAACTTCTACTGTCCTTACTGCGATGAAAAAATATATTGGGAGGGCTCTTTCTTTCAATGAATATCCCCTCGAGAAGAACACGGAAGAAGCCAGGTCATATATGTATATAAATATAGGGAAATTTCAAAGGCCGTTTTGGCTTTTTTTCCATTACAGCTATTGATAAAAAATTTAAATTTAACAAATTGATGTATAGATGAAAGGAAATTGAACATAAAGACTATACAAAACCTATTAAAATAACACCAATAAAAATTGACATATTTTGTGATAGAAAAATGATTGAAATGCATCGAATTTGACCCCTGAAATTGAGTATATTCAAATATCAGACTAACTTGCTTATTTTGGGGTCAGACTATGTGATGCCAATATTTCTGCATCATGAATAGCGATATTATCATAATAATACCAGAACATTAGCTTGCATTCTACAATTAAGTCTAGAATACGAAATAGATGTTCTAGGCTTTAATAAAGTTTTATTTTAATAAATACAAAATAAAGGATGTGTGAGACTATATGTATTTTAACACTATTTTATATTTTAACACTAATTATGCTAGTTAATGAGAAAATTGATTATCAAGATATAGGGTTTTTCATATTTTTTTGTCTATTCTCTCAAAACATATACAGTCGACTCTCGATAATTTGAAACTCGTTTTTGAATCTCTCGATAACTTTAAATGTTTTCCCGGTCCCTTGAAAAATACTCTATAAGTTGAATAAAATCAATATTAATTGGTCCCCTTGGTAATTTGAAGTTGAAGGAATAGTATCTTGCCACAAATTAACATTTATGAAAAACTGTACAAATTTTTAAAATTATAAATCACGAATTTTGGTTTAAAAGACGGTGTAAGTTCAGGCTGGACTTGTATAGTGTCCATCCACGGCGCCAAGGATTCTTCTGACGGGGAGGTTGAAGGCAAGTCCCACTGTTGTATTCCTTCTATTAAGTGAGACATAATAAAGCGCTAGTTTTAGCTGCATCCCTTCGAACTCACGTGTGTATCTTTGTGAAATCCTGAGTAGACAAAGAAGATGAACAATTTCTGGGTACGACGAAACATTTGGTGCCAGAAGTGGGATGCATAATTTTAATTGAAGATTTTGTTTTGCGCTAATTTAAAACAAGATGGAAGAACTAACCAACCTCGAGACTGAAAAATTCAAGAAATAGATCAGAAACCTCTAGATGAACCAGGAAATAGATGCGTTAAATAATATAACGGGTAACTCTTTACCAGTAAAACTACCGGGGGGAACATACGCTAAAATCGTGGTGCGAAACTCTACAAACGAGACAGCGAGGTGAAGATTTTCTGAAATAGAAATGGTCAACACTCTATCTCTACCAGTGAGACTGGGATACAAGGATTCGATAAATTAGTGACAGGAAACATTACCAGTGAGACTGGGATACAAGGATTCGATAAATTAGTGACAGGAAACATTACCAGTGAGACTGGGATACAAGGATTCGATAAATTAGTGACAGGAAACATTACTAGTGAGACTGGGATACAAGGATTCGATAAATTAGTGACAGGAAACATTACCAGTGAGACTGGGATACAAGGATTCGATAAATTAGTGACAGGAAACATTACCAGTGAGACTGGGATACAAGGATTCGATAAATTAGTGACAGGAAACATTACCAGTGAGACTGGGATACAAGGATTCTCTAAATTAGTGACAGGAAACATTACCAGTGAGACTGGGATACAAGGATTCGGTAAATTAGTGACAGGAAACATTACCAGTGAGACTGGGATACAAGGATTCTCTAAATTAGTGACAGGAAACATTACCAGTGAGACTGAAAAGTTAAGATACGCTAAGATAGAGATAGTGATGGGAAACTTTATCGGTGATGCTGTGATGTGAAATTACGCTAAACTTGTAACGGTCACCTCTATCCGCGAGACCTCGAGGTAAATATGCAATTAAATAGTGATGGGTCAATTCTAGCGGTGAGACTGGGTGGGAAAGGTAAGATAAACATAGTAGAAGATGTACTAATATAATTATGGTCAACTCTTAGTGAGACTACCAGACGAACATGCGCAAAATAATGACGTGTAGCACTAACAGTGAGACCTCGAGGTGAATATGCAATTAAATAGTGATGGGTCAATTCTAGCGGTGAGACTGGGTGGGAAAGGTAAGATAACATAGTAGAAGATGTACTAATATAATTATGGTCAACTCTTAGTGAGACTACCAGACGAACATGCGCAAAATAATGACGTGTAAGCACTAACAGTGAGACTTCGAGGTGAAGATGCGTTAAATTTGTAACATACAATATTACCCTTGAGTCTTAATATACGCTGAAATAATAACGACTAGCACTACTGATGAGACTGTGAGATGGAGATGCGGTAAAATAGTGACGTGCAATACTACCCGTGACACTTTGAGTTGAAGATGCGCTAAAATCGTGACAGGGATCTATAATGATGAGACTGCGAATAAACATTGGCTGAAATAGTAACGGGAAATTCTCTTCTGATGAGAAAGAAATCTACCATTTGAAGATAAGCTAAAATATTGGTGGTAAAAACTACCGATAAGTCTGCGAAGTTAATATGTGCTAAATATTGTATGAAACTCTACTGATGAGATCGAGAGGTAAAGATGCGCTAAAATAGCAATGGGGGAACTCTACCAGTAGGCTGCGTGATGGGATCACGCTGAAATAGTAACAGGTAGCTTCTCTTCCGGTATGACTGAAAGGTAAAGATTTGCTTAAGTAGTGACAGTGAGGTTGGTGAGATTGTCTGTTGAAGATTCGCTTAAATAACGACCGGCAACTATACCGGTGAGGCCGCGAGGTGAAGATGCGTTATAATTGCATTGGAAGTGTAGCACAGAGTGGAATGCTTGAAGGTCACGCCCTGATAAACCATCTCACGCGGCTATTGTCCCTTGGTGACCAGTCAACAGATCACCCATTGTGTCTGCGACATCCCCTGACCTCTGCCCCCATCAATTTGCATAGCTAGCCGCCGGTCAGCACGATATTGATTAAGAAGCCCAAATTTAAACACATCCGCTACTGTTGTGCCTTATTCTATTTTTCTCTCCCTAATCATCTTGGACCAAATTACTGCCTCGGATTGAGTGGATTTTTAAAAATATTTTAGTTTCAATATATTCATAATTTTTATTTCATACAATTATTTTTTTTGTTTATTGTTTCCGTATTATACACAATTGGCCATCAAAATTTCTATACTAAAAAGCGACACACGCTACAGACTTGAAATTCACACGATAGTAAGATGCTTTTATATGAAAATTATCAGATTTTCAACGCATTTATGCAAAATTTGCGTCTGTAGCGACACCTACATTATGTTGAAAATATTATATACAGTACGTTTCCCGTACAGAAATTGATTTTGAAAAAATTTGCTTCGTTGTTAAACATTTCTGTTATGTCTCCTGTAAAAGAAGGAGAAAACCTTACCCTTTTATTTCCGAGTTTGAGAGAAGTAGATGTGTCACCAATAGGCTTATATATCCTTACATATCCCCTCAATAGAGGGGGATTTGCGGTTTATCATACCTCAGTTCAATTAAAGACATTCACTCTCGTTCGGTGTAATGACCAATAAAAACGGATATAGTATAAAGTCTATTATTGAGGAGCAGAATCTATTTTTCATAATCTTAAAATCCCAACTTGCAGAAATGCTAGCATATCGACCTGACAATTTCTATTAAACACTCCATTAGTCTAATGCATAACTGGAGAACCTCAGCACTTCTGTTACCTCAGACCATTTGACAATACTTTTTGATATCTTCAATATGATGAACTTGGTTAACAATAATAGGCAGATATCGACATGGAAATTTAGAGAAAAATCGGTGAATTGGACTAAATTTGCTGAGGGCATTTCGCCTTCGGATTTACTGGATTTGAATTCAGCTCTAAACACATTGTCACGTGTGAAGATATTAATGGTGTGGTAAACAAATTGGCAAATTTAGTCATTGAAGCTGCATACTCTTCTCTCGACGTCAAGCATGACACCTCTATAAACACGACAACTTCCAAAAATTGGTGGAATAAAGAGCTTAAATAAATGAAGAAACATTTTCATTATCTCAGGAATTGTATTATAGAGGGGATAACTTGAGAAAGAATCCGAGTATATTCAGAGCGGCAAGAAATAAATATTTAAGAGCCATTAATAGAGCAAAAAGATGTCGTGGAGAAAATTTATTGAAGAAAATGAGTCCACGAAGGTTTTCGGGAATGCATACAGGGTTTTTAAACAGTTAAGATCGGCCGACATTCAAGTGGGCATACTATTACTGGATAAAACTGCAGAGTGCATGAGAGATAAAAAGATGAAGGAAATGCTAACAGCATTTTTTCCTGATGATGATATGCGGTTAGACAATGAAGAGCACACTTTAATTAGAAATCACATCCAAGTTTCATCAACAAGGAAATTATTTTTATTACCGAAAAGGAAATACAGGATTTGTACTCGAATCTTAATGTCAGAAAGGCTTCTGGTCTAGATAATGTCAGTAATAATATGTTTATTAGAAATTATAATGTAATTTACAAATTATGATATAAACAGGTAATGCCATTTCTTTAGCGTCGACGATTTCAAGATATCCATGGAAAATACCTTCACACGGTTCTCTCTATTGCTATTTATAGATTTAAAAAAATCACTGAATGGCATCGATATAACTTTATATGAAATAAAATTGGAGCCTCTTTTTCCTTTCAAGAACAATTTTTTCGAGAAAATTTATAAATAAACCATATGGAAAAACTTCTAAATATTAAATAATTGAATACTCTCTTCTATCACATATACATAGCGCATATTTATAAATTAATATTTAGCAGAAAATAGATATTGAATGAATAAAAAAGAGAGTCCCATAAAACAATCAATTATTTTGATAATATAAGAGCGGATAATATGCAGATTATGATAATAAAATTACGCCACAATACAAACATTGGCAAACAAAGAGAACCCTACCTGATTCCTATTATTTTAGGTCGGTTTTGACCGCTTCCATCATTTCTTTCTTAGCGTATCACAAAATTGTAGTTATTCCTGTATTTGTATGAACTATATTCCAAATTGGCCAGAGATAATAGTAGGAAATATTTGCCCATCTTGAATTATGCGTTCTACTCTCTTAATTGAAATACAAAACAAAAACCAAAACATGAATAAAATTTAAAGCAGGCGCAACTATCTAGAAAATAAATGTGAAACCCTTAAACTTGAAGGATTTAAGTACGCTATTCAAATGTTAATTAACGAGTCACATAATTCCTACCTTATGAATTTGTTGTGAAAAATAGGTATAACATTGTTGAATGCCTATTCTATTTTATTGAGAAGACCATGATTGTATATTGGTAAATCACGGTAATGAAAGAGTCCCATGTGGAAATTTGACGCTTAGGTGTCTTCCTGTAAATTTGCTTAGAACCCAGACTCTAGAACACAGTAAATTCCTGAGAAAGGAGAGTCTCCATAACTTTGTAAAATTTGATTAAAATTAGCGAGGATATTGGTTGAGGTGAGACTTTATATTACATGTTTGTAGTGATGTTTAAGCATTTCGGGGTAGTATTTGGTATATTCATTCACCCCCCATCCTGGGAAATGCCCTGCACAATAGTAGAACATAGGATTAATTTGTTTCTCAAACCCCATCGTCAAAGGCGGCGGACTACCTTCTGAAGATAATAAATTGTATTTGCTTCAAAAATTCTATTAGAGAGGGACATTTATAGATTAATTTCAATACAATTTTGACACAGTTTTTTTTTTTATTATATAGATCATCAAACTTACCTTTGCAGCATGATAAAAATATATAAATAAAGAGGCTTGTACAATATATATATACTATTTTCTATAGTCGCAGTAAGGTCTGCAGATAAAGCTATGATTTATAAAATGAGAAATAAGTGTAGAAATGTGAATAATTATCTTTATAAATATATTCAAGAAATTATCTTACATGAAATTCCATCTACATGCTATATTCCGGATACATGAGGCTATGTATAAGAGCGATTATATATTTCACATATAAACCCCATATTATTATTTTAAGAATATGTAATTAAGTATTCTATTCTCGTTGGCTCTGTTCTTTCATGTTGATGAATTTTATATTTTGATAAGAATAAATTGCCATGACATCTTCTTCTTATTTCTTATCTCCACTCAATCATATTAGGGTATCAAGCTTGTTTGACAAACATCATGACCGTGTGAAGTAGAATGCGTCTGCCTTTGTCATTAAGACTGGAAGCACTACTCAGTGGCAGGCCGACTTAGCTCCAAAATAAATGGCCGCCTCTGACATGAGGAACAGACGCCATGTGCATCCGCTCCTAACATGGAGTACAAACTCTACCCATCTTGTATCCCTGGATCAGGAGCCCTTATAGGGTACTATCAACCGGGTGGCTGAGCCCAGGTTTTTTTCTTGAGCTTGTTACTGCTCCCCCTCCTCCTTTTTCATCTGGGCTTGGGACCGGCAAAGGCGGAGTTCCATGACATATTGAGAGAAGTTAGTATCCTCTCATTTTATACATAACAAAACGAAACAATAAAGAAAATTACATCTCCTGATCGTGCAACTAAATGTTTCTGATGTCATCTGTCAGAATAAATATCAACTAATCGTTTTTTTATTATCCCTTGTGTGATTACACAATGTCATGGAAACTATTTACATGTAACTTGTTTAGGATTAGTTGTGGTACAAGTCGTGCTAGGTGACTCCCATGGCTTGGGGGGGCAAATCAGACTGCCAGCCACCTCCTAGAAGGCCGGGTGGCCCCTAGATAACCAACGGCATCAGCACTCATCATGGAGATCCTTAAATTAATTGTTGATTTTCTTAATTATTCTATAATTGGACAAATACTATCTGAATAGTAAAACATCAACGAGAATAATTGATGTTTTTTTGGATAGATGGCTCAAGCCTTCAGCAAATTTTAGTTTCACGAACAGCAATTCCTTTTTCTTAATATATCCACCTGATATCAGTACAATTTCACTTTTGTAGGGTTTTTTTTTTCAGATAACGAGACAAGTTTTCCTACGCGGATGAACTTCTCGTAAATTACACTTCTTCTAAGAGGCCATCTTTATAATTAAAAAAAAGTGATATAATACAACCCCCAATGAAAAAAACCACCTCCAGAAGGGATTTTTAAAATCTTTATTATTCTCTTTAAATTATTATTTTCCAAGAAGTCTCCTATGGAAGGTATTACTGTGAATAGCATCAGGTATATCATTTTTTCTAACTAACTCTAATTTATATAAAAGGGCGTACCTGGATCTGTAAAGAAAAAGTTGTTTTCGTGTGATCTACAAGAATTTGTAAATTAAGTTTACTGTGCAATAAATTTATAAAGAGGGAGCAATCTCTCGAAATATTTTGAGAAAATTTTTTTTTTCTTAACAGATCCAGGTACACCCTTTTTATATAAACTTATTTGATGGATCGCCTTTTGAGTCAAACTAACTCTAGTTTGTCAATATATCAATATTTGGTAAGGTGATATAAATATCCGCAAAAAAAAATAAATAATAATAATAATAAAAAGGATTCCGAACCTGCATTATAAGCTTCAAAAATAATTTGTATTCATCTTAATTCATTATTATGGTAAAACTTGTAAAAACGAAATAAATTAGCAATCAATGCTGAATCAAATCTTAAAATCTGAGAGATAACATATACAATTTAATTGATCAATATTAAATTAAAATAACTAAGAATAAAGAGTATATGTATGTGATCAGTCAGAATGGGCAATAAATGTACAGTACACCCACTATCCTAGGTGAAGAAGCATTCTACATGTGGCAATTAGCAGTTAAAAGAAGGCCAATTGAGGATCCTCGCATTCTTGCAGGTGGCCACAAAGGTGGAACAAAAGGTAACAAATGGCCAGTCCGGGGCAGATAGCGCGTACCAAGGCGTTTATTATGGATAATTTGAGGTAAGAGCCGTGAAAAATGATTCGGCACCAAAGGACAAGAAAAGATAATAGTGCTTATCATCATCGCAGGAGAGACCTGCGGTACCGATTTTATCCTCGAACCCAATGATCAATGCATCCCTGGCCAACATAAATCTTCAGCTCTAAGTAAATTTTTCTATTTAGGTTCCCAATTGCTATAAATATATTCAGGGCTCATATTTTAATATTCTCAGAAAAACCTTCAAATTAGGCTCCATCTAGAAGGAAAAATCTAGAAGAGGGGAGATCTAAAAATTATACCGACGATTTAAATTTCTTTTCTTCCCCTGTCTGGCATCTCATGGGACCGTTTTGCCAGGTTGCCTTCAATTTTCTTCGTCCCCCTGCTGGAATCTAAATTTTTTATTAGACTCCGTGTGCTCCTATTTACTCGCCCGATCCTCTGGGACGTCTTGACGTCTCTGTTGACCCCACAGCTCTCTTATTTTATAAAGTGGAATGAATCTCACTTGGGATCGCTGCCTTCACAGAATAATTGATTGCTTTGGTATTTGGGTATTGTTGACATTTCTCCTACTTTCCAAAAGTTGAGAATAATATTTCTGAAAATAAAAACATATATTTATATAGAGATGGAAACTCTCTCTCAATAGCTAAATAAAATAAAATATTATATTTTAAAATGTTTTTTTTTGTGCGTTATGATGAAGAATTTCGGTATAGAGAGTTTCTATTGCATACATTTAGAATGCCAATATGAATAGAATCAAACCATACGAAGATATTTATTTTTAGTAGTTTTGGCTAATCAATTAAAATATGATGAAAAAAGGAAATAGTTCAATTGCCCACACTTAATGCAAAATAGCAATGCAAATACATTATTTAAAAGTACAGGTTAAATAACAAAAATAAACTATTTTCTCTAAAATTTCCTAAATTCCAACGTGTTATTTTTAATATAATGTACTAGCCGAATGACCCGGGCAACGCCCGTGTTTTACCCGATTGAATGTTTTGATTCAAATACTATTTGTTACAATTATAAATTGGCGCCTTAAATAATTGCATATGTTAGTTAATAACTATAGCCTATGTGCTTTATCTGTCTATGTACTGTTGGCTTCCGTAGGCGTCTCTTACTGGGAAAAAGAAAGAGAGGATTCCATTTGGTTATTATCTGATATATGCATTTATTTAGGGAGCGACCCGCTCCAACACAATAGTTACAAAGACGAAATAGCGAGTGGGGGGGGGGCAAAGGTGGCATGACCGTAGCCAACCAATAGGAGGGCGCCATTCCAAAAAAAAAAAAGCAAACGGTGACAGAGATGAAAACTGATGACTGATTGATTAGGAGATGAGGAATGACGCTCGTAACTGTATATAGAATATTTAATATAAAATATCGATGGTTAACGCATCGGTGTGCTAAAGAAACATTGCACTCCGAGTGGCTGATATGGTCACGTGACCACCATATATCCCTACATATAACATTAAGGCGTATATTAAAGCATTAATCTATTGTCTTATAGCTCTCCAAGTCGAGATATATTTTTTTGAAAATTTAACGATATTTTTTGCCATTTCTTTTTCTTACATATTGCCACAGAATAATTATTTTCGAATATTCTGTTGTTTATCATCATAAACATTTGCATAGTTATCACCACTTACCATGCTTGTAAATTACCACTTGAAAAATCAATTGACACATTTTGCAATATATTGTAGCGTAGAAATCAAGTCTTGGAATATCCTAAGATGTAAAAGTATTTATTGATGACTTCACAGCGACGAGTCGACAATTATTAACAGGTCAGCCCCCAAAACTCCTCTCTACAGCTAGGGAATCTTAAGCAAGCAAGCAAAGAAATATTTTAAAGATGATTTCACAAATACAGATTAAAATATATTTTTATAATCTGTTGAATATATTTTCATTGAGAATAATATTAAATTAAATAATAAAATATTTCCTCGTCACAATATTTATTACAAATTATTTTAATTAAGTTTTTTGGAATACTCGTCATCTCTACCGTGACAATATATATCTATTCATTAGGTAAAAAGGTCATTTCATTTTATATTTGAAATATGATTTTTCTCATCAAATAGATTCTAAAAATTCGAAACAAATCAAAGTGGAGATTAATGATAGCTAACTTTGGTAGAGGAATAATATTGAAGATACCAGCCAAACCCAGTTGTCGAGAGATAGAAGTAGCTACTACACACGCTTGTTCTAACACACATCGCTTTTAATTCAATTCATGAAAGACGAGGTATAAATTGAAGAGAGGATATTTGGGAAATCTAATCTCATAACACTTCTACAAAACGTTTTAAAGTTGATGAGATCCTAGATACTTTGTTTGTGTGACTTAGACACGTCTTAATCGCCAAAATAATAAGATATTAAAAAACAATAGAAAAAAATTAAAAGTCAGGTGTTTATACAAGGTATGTCCCATAAGTTCCCGGACTGGGTCCAAAAAAAAATAAATAAATGAAAAATGTAAATAAATTTGACAGTTTATTATAGAAAAAATATCTGGCAACACGGTGGTACCAATATCGAGGAGGTACGTGCGCGCGCGCCAAAGTTTTTCTAATTTATTTAAAGGTTACACCTTGCGCTGCGGCGATTTTACGATGGAACAAAAATTGAAGCAGAGGATTTGCATAGAATTTTGTGTGAAACATTAAATATCAGCAACCGACACTTTTGAAATGCTTAATAAAGCATTCCCCAATAACGCCCCAAAAAGAACAACTGTTTTTGAATGGCATTCTAGATTTAAAGCTGGCAGAATTTCCATTGAAGATGATCCTCGTCAAGGACGCCCAACATTTCAAAGGACTGATGAAAATGTGCAAAAAATCACCGATTTGATAAAAGAAAATCCTCGAACGACTTTTCTGGAGCTAGAGCAAGACACAGGCATCTCTAAAACAACGATTGGAAGAATCGCAACCGAAGATTTGAGGCTCAAAAAGACTCCTGCAAAATTCATCCCAATATTCCTCACTAATGAGCAAAAACTGTGTCGGCTTGCAACCTGTGAGGACATGCTGGAAATGACAAGAACGGATCCGGAATGGAAAGACAAGATAATCACAGGCGACGAGACATGGGTCTATGGCTATGACCCTGAAACCAAGCGTCAATCTGCCGAGTGGAGAGGTCAGGGTGAGCCTAGACCCAAAAAATCCAGGATATTGAAATCCAGAAACAAGGTGTTGCTGGTCGCTTTTTTGGATAACAAGGGCATTGTTCATCACGAGTATCTTCCTGCAGGCCAAACAGTTATTAAGGAAATGTATTTGAGCATTCTTCGCCGTCTAAGGGAAGCGATTCGAAAAAAAAAGGCCAGAAAAATGGACTAATGGTGACTGGATCCTACAGCATGACAATGCCCGCCCTCACACAGCGCACTCGGTGACGAGTTTTTTGGCGAAAAACGGGACAGAAATCCTACCTCAACCACCCTATTCCCCAGACATCGCACCAAATGACTTTTTCCTGTTCCCCAAACTCAAAGCAGTTCTAAAAGGAAGACATTTTGACACCAGGGAAGACATAATAGAAAAATCGCTGCTGGCATTGAAGAGCATTCCAAAAGAGGCTTATAAAAACTGTTTCGACAATTGGGAGAAACGATGGCGCTGGTGCGTTGAAGCAAGGAGGGATTACTTTGAAAAGTTTTAATAAAAAAATTTAAAAAAAATCTTACTTTTTTTTTTATGAACCCAGTCCGGGAACTTATGGGACATACCTTGTATTTCGCTTTTTGTCAGGATATGCTTTCATTATATTTATAATAAGATGTGTGAATATTTTAGGTGAAAAATCCCTCTATGAAAATTTGAATTCTGGAAAATTTAAGTTATTGAAAGAGTTATAGTAACCAAATTTTGAATTCAATCATTGTTAAGTTTACTTTAAAATGTTTGTATTCAATAAGGTAATTTGCACCAACCATATGAACTGATGCAATTAATTTGCATATGATTCGAAATTGATGAGAACAGCCCTTTAATTGGTTAATACATTGATAATGTTTTCCCACTTTTATATCTACAAGGCTATAGAGAGAGCGCCATCTATATATTAGAAATTGAGCCATTTTCTTTTTCAAATAATAATAAAAAAAACTTCCAACTGTTCTTTAACTGCGATTAAAAATATTGGAAGAAGGATTTTGTTATTAGTGGTGAACCCTCACAGAGGTTTAACTAGAGCTACCATATTAACCTAATATTGTACTGTGCTCTATTCAGCTTATATATTCGAAACTATGGAGGAATTCTTGGTTAAGTTAGCTAGTCAAACGAACTATTTATATAGATTAAGAAAAAGGCTTCTTCTTATCGAGCAACTGAAAGTTGCTGATGGCTTGCGCCAGTTGATTTTTAATTATTCCAGAATTGGCCAAATACCCATTCTTGATTAATCAAGAAAAGCTAACCACGGACGCGTTTCGGGCTGTTGGCCCTCTTCAGCGTGGTGCAAGCTGTACCTCAACGACCAAAAAATTGGTCATAGACTTTGAGAAAAGAAGAAATACATAAAATTAATTACATAGTACAATGCTTTTCGCAATCAAATCATAAAAGTAAATGAAAAATATACAGAAGTGAAAGATCAGGTTTTAAGAAAAAGGAATTTCTTGATCGTACAACTGAGAGTTACTGATAGCCCGATAGATGGCGCTAACCATAGGCCCTTTTCAGTTACATGATCATACAGAATTGCAAAATTATACAGACGGCAAAAGCTTACCATCTATATATATTATATAATCTAAAAACTCAAATATTTCTATATTTTAAAAATAAATAAATTCAAATTTTATTCATTGATAATTTTACTTTTGTTATGATCGTTTTTAGAATAACTTTCAGTTTTGTTGTAAATATGCGTAGTTAACAATATCTATCTTTTTAAATCACTAATATAAGATTAACTTTTTTAATTCTATATAATGTGAAAATAACTAATGTGTAAATGTGTAAATATTACCTCAAGTAATTGAAAATAAAAGCTACTTGATGGTAAATAATTATATTTTTTTCATCACGACTGCACCTTCAACCCTTTATCTTATCGATCCTTTGTCTTATCAACCCTTTATCTAACAACAAACAAATTATTCATAACATATATATAATAGATTAAATCTTCTAGAACGAATTTCGTATCTTTATAAAAAAAAAAGCTCAATATTTTTTTGTTTATGAATATAACCTTGCAAATTTTTAAACGTACGAATTAAATAATAAAAATGAAAAACATTCAATTGTGCAACTACAACAGAATATTGATATTCCAAATATCAAGTAGTTTATTTAATACATCTATTTGGTTCCATGAATTCGTCCACAATGCTAAGAAATCCTATTTTCAACTATGATTGGCTGGTTAAGGTCTCGTGACAGTAAGGGCACAACTAAAGTAGATACCCTACATGTATTTATAGATAATGGCGTAGGACATATATTATAGTAGATGGGTTACTTCTCGTAAATTTAGACGACTGCCCAATGCTCGGTAGCTAAAGGACATTCTGCTCTTTTGAAGCCCTGTTTTGGTTAAACTCTCTTTTCCTTTGATATTATAAAAATAGTTCTTTTGCGTACATTTACCAATTTGATTTCTCTATTCATACATAGTTCATATAGACAGAAACCTACGCAATGCTGCCAAAATTTAACGTGTTAATGTACTACTCTACCCCATAGTATCTTATGGAAGTAAATCTTGGACCTTCTCCAAAGCCAAGAAAGAAAGTTGCCTTTAAGATATTCTGTGTACAGGGTGCTCAGAGTCTCATGGAATTCGAAGAGTACCTATTATAGCATCTTAGACGAGCTAAAGACTGATGTAGCTTTGAAAATTCCACATTTTGATATACCAGGATTATATCATCAATAGAGAAAGAGAATGCGGTAAAAATACATTGTTCAAGAGAGGGTTGAGGGGAAAAATGGAAAGGAACACCTAGAAAAGGGACTAACCGAATTAGGCAAATCACCTGATTAACGCTCAAGATATAAGAAGAGCTGGACTTAGATAGAACAAAATAGATAAGATTCTTTAAAAAATTCATACATTTTCAGTAATGGAGAAAATATACTATTTATTCGGGCCGAAAGATAAATGCATTGGCAACTGTCAAATTTTGTTATCAAACGGACGAATGAGACATCAAATCTGAAAAAAGCAACCAATAAAAATGTTGACCATCAACTCTGCTAAACAAACAGCTGAAGATAGAGTTGTAACGAGAGGTGTGAGTGGTACAATAAAACTCACACAATTTAAATCTCGACCGTGGGGTCGAGCGTATAACAAATGCTCCAGAAGTCATCCCACCATCCATTAGGGAACTCTGCCGCCGTCAAGCGGTTATCTAAGGATGTCATTCGTACAATTACCCCTCCCTAGGGGCCACTAACTAGGTCTTCAGAGACCCGCGCCAACTCAATCATCGCCGGTGTTTATCTGTCGTGCCAGCTCTTCATTATTGCCCCCGCTCCTGGTGCTCCTGGGACGCTTCCTTGCCAAATTTGCTGCAAGTGTTGTGTTTCTCAATTATTCTGTGGTGACATTTAGAATGGTTTGGAATTCCTTGTGATAGAGATAATATTGAGGTTGAAGAGTTTCTCAAATAGCCTGTTGTGAAGGTATAACTTAGGATGATAAGTTGTATTTTTTCTTATTTATTCGTTGTGGCGTGTTAAACTTTAGATAATGTGCGGTGTTTTTTAATCAGCTTGTGGTAAAACTTAGAATGATCTGTTGTTTTTTAACTATCTTATTTTGAGGTAAACATTCAAATGATGCATTTCTCCCAAGTATCCTGATTGGGATTTAAATGAAATAATCTAGAGGTTAATTTCAAGTCTAAATTTGCTCATTGAGACAAAAAGAGATAGAGAGAATAACAATTTACAACTTTATTGACTCCTAGTCAACAGAAAATTATATTTTTTGAGAAAAATTATGAAATACAATATCGAAGTAAAAATAGAAAAAATTTACACCAGACGAAGTCTTCTCCGAAGTGACGTCGGGATCTTATCCTACAAGCCGCCTTTAGTGGGGACAGGCCCTGGCTTATTGCGCAGTTTGTCCCCAACGTGGTCAATGGCAATGTTGAGGGATTTGCAAAGAATTTTCTTGTGTTCAAGTGAGAAAGAGAGATTTTTCATCCAAGCAACGTTCTGCTCTATCCCAGTCTTTTGTATCCAGGTTCCACGGTATATGAATGAATCCTTGTAATAACATGAAATAAATAGTTATTATACACTACTGGTCACCTAAATTGCAACACCAGGAAAGACAAGAGATATCACAACAAAATGTATTTCGTAGATAACATGTTGACCAAGTATCAAATGATTAAATTTATTGACTTCTGCAAAGTGTGGTTCCCGCCAGAATCAGTAGCCAGAGTAGCCGCCATTGTTGGAGATCACCGCTGCCACAGGCCTCGGCATTCTG
This sequence comes from Cordylochernes scorpioides, assembly GCA_030710605.1. NCBI lineage: Eukaryota > Metazoa > Arthropoda > Arachnida > Pseudoscorpiones > Chernetidae > Cordylochernes > Cordylochernes scorpioides. The sequence goes on from CP092864.1 coordinate 172,583,707, forward strand.
GCAGATGGGGATGTAATCTGGGTGTATCGTTGAGCAACCATGGACCACATGTTTTATATAGGCGAAAGTTTTGAGAGAGAGCCGGCCAGGGAAACAATTCAATCTGGCGATTGACGAAGAACCTTTGGACAATGCGTGCCACGTGTGGTCGCGCATTATCCAGTTGAAATATGGCTGTGGACAAGCCTTGAAGGTAAGGAAGGACAACTGGCTCCAACAACTCGGAGATGTAGCGTTGGCTGTTTAAAGTACCGGCGATGCGTACTAGAGGAATGCGAGAGTGATATCCAATACCGCCCCATACTATAATACCCGGGGCAGGACCAGTGTGACGGTGCATAGCGCAGCTGTTCAGCATCCTCTCTACACGGTGTCTCCAGACTCGAATCCGACCATCGTGGTGTAGCAGACAGAAGCGTTGACTCGTCAGTAAAGACAATTTCATTCCATTTTGCCGTTTCACATCCTTCTTTAATCGTACCATTGGCGGCAGAGATGTATGTGGTTCTGCGTCAAGGGTAGACGAAGCAATGTACGTCTTGAGGAGAGACCACTCTGCTGTAAACGGCGTCGAATGGTACGCGCAGATACTGGATGATGCGTTACAGACTGAATGTGCTGTGCTACGGTTCGTGATGTGACTGAGCGATCTGTCACTGCCATGCGCACAATTTGGCTGTCAGCACGTGAAGTGGTGCACTGAGGTGGATGCGATCGAACACGTCGGTCCGTCGTACCTTCCTGCGTCAAACGATCAAATATACGCATTACAGTTGTTTGGTTTCGTCCAACACGACTACCGATTTCCCTGAAAGATAATCCACAATCTCGGTAGGCCACTATCCTTCCTCTGTCGAACTCGGATATTTGATCAAAAGGTGATCGCTGTTTTCTACGAGGGGGTATAATTGATCGTTTTTTTAAATTAAAAACAATAATTAATAATTTAATTAATAATTAAAAATAAAAACACAATTACCGAACTTGAAATCGCCGAAATCTCCAAGCCTTAAATGGTGCTTTGGAGTGGAGCTACAGGCGTGCGTGATGTGCGTCTGCGCTGAAATTATAATCATTTGCATATCTCACCTCCGCTAATGCATGTTGTAAATTTCAGGTTATTTGCATGTTTCTTTCAAGGTGTTGCATTTACGGTGGCCAGAAGTTTACATTGACAAAGGTTAGCGTTCAGAAAACCGAAATGTTGGTAGGTAATTCCATTTTTGATCATAGGTCTTTATATATATAAATAAATGAGTATTTACTACATATACTCTACCGTGAGTATAGAATACCTTTATCGTGTATGAAATATACTTATATTTCAAAATTTAAATACATTTTACAGTATAAGTATAACGAATAGGACATTAAGTGAACCTAAAATAACAATTTATAAATCGCATAAAGGAATTATATTTCGTACAGATGTATTATGTATAAGTACATCTCTGAGAACTGTCAACTCGGCTTCCAAGTGACTTTTATTAAGTAGTTATAAATAGTTTGATTATATTTGCCAATATACATTGCTGTCCATCAAAATTGCTACACATAGTGCATGACACAAAAGTAAAAATTTGTATTAAAGATATTACACGTTTAGATATGCATACCAGGTATAGGTAACACCATCTACAGTCGGTAAAAAGGAACATATCGTAAAGAGAATTTAATTATATATAAATCATGCATTTTTTATGTTCATGAAAAGCTCTATATTTGTGATCGTAACATAGCTTTCCAGGACTGCAGTTTATGCTCCAGAGATATTGTTGCTCGGGTTGGTCGAATCCTATGACTGCCACAAGAATATATAGAAACATATATAGATATAGAATCCATGGTTCCAGCAGAGTCATACAGAACACCATGCAGGATCTTAACGGCCCATGGTAATCGATAGGTTTCTAGAAATGTATAAGGTTCTCTCAAAAGTTCGCAAACACTTGCAACAAATTCCAAACATATATCCATATAATAGTGTATCCAAATTAAAATTTTTGCAAGTGTTTACGAACTTTAGGGAGAACCTTGTATTTCAAACGGGATACGTGGTAGCCATAGCAGAAGAATCCGTAAATAATCCCGACAGCCAAAATACCGACAACCCAAAATTGCAACAACCGGAATCCCGACAGACCAAAATCCTGACTTGCTAAAAAAATTAATACATATAAATTTTAGAATTTAACTAAATGACTTTTATAGGTTGAAGAAGTATAATTTAGATTTAATAAATGTATTTTTAAACTTTTTGGTTGACTCCCTGTATAAATACATTGTAATATGGGTAATTCTCTCCTTAACGTCCTGGCCTAGGCTGACGACATCAACTTACTCATTCGGAATGATGAACAATTTAAACTCGTCAAAAATATCTTCGTCGAATTCCGACTTGCATCAGGAGTAAAAATAAACTACAGCAAGTGCAAAGATCTGTGGTGTGGTGCTTGGAGAAACCGGGTCGATTCCCCTCTGGACATTTGCTGGTCAACAGCCCAATTGAAGGTGCTGGGCTGTCTAGTAACTACAGGATATGGAACATCAGTCCAGGAGAACCATCTGGTCGAACTGATGGAGATGGCCACTGCAAGATGGTCCCCCTTTGTCCGCAGCCTCTCTCTCGTTGGGAGGGCAAGAGCTGCAAACTCCCTGGTGCTCTCCTCAGTGGTACAGGCCTACCGACTCCACCATCTCTAAGCTCCAAGCTCGACTGGTGCGTTTCGTCTGGGGACCTGGGCGCACCGCCTGGCTGCCGGGAGGTGTTCTAGCACGTCCTGTCTCCATGGGTGGCTTCGGCCTCCTCGACGTCGGCACGCAGCTGAGACTGGCGTGTATGAAAGGTGTCCAAGCTTCGCTTCGTGGAAGTCTCAACGCCTACTCTTGGCTCACTGATACTGGGGCCTGGTTAACTCCCCTTTCATCCGGGACACGGCTTCCACCTCGACGTCGTAGACTCATGAAGATATGGGAAGCAGTTTCAGACTTCCTAGCACTGGACCACCGGATAGTTCCAACACAACAGCTGAGGGACCTCGCCATAATCGGAGGATGCAGGTTCCTCCGGCCACCTGACCTCCTAGCCGCTGCACGGTGGATGGGAGCACGTATCGGGGACTTCGATGGCCCTGTGTCACAGCTCACTCGTCCGACCCGTTGCGCTCTTGCAGACGCCACAGCGTTGGCCAACTTCTGCAATAGGCTGATTGAAGAAAACCTCCTAGGGTCCCACCGGGCGGACAACCTAGGCGAGGCTGTGGTGCTGCGCGGAACGGTGACTCCGCTCATGCGCGTAACCACCCGCACCATCCGTCGTACACTTGAGCGACCACGCCTGGCAACCCTGCCCTTCGCCCAGCTTCTGTACCGTTGGCAAGACTTTGTCAATATTCCTCTCACCGTCGGCTGGCCATCACTTCGACGTTGCGCCTTTTCAGGGCACAATGCCGACATTGCAGTACAGCTGGCCCTGCACGCTCTTCCCCATCCTGCACATCCGGCCTCTGCTCGAGAGACCTGTATCGTCTGTGGCTCTAGCGACCTGACGTTGTCCCACCGCTATTGGTCCTGCAGCTCCATCAGGCCCCATCATACGGGAGGCCTTCAACATCATACAGCAACCACCCGACCTGCAGGGCTGGCTCTTCGGTCAAGGGCTGGATGACGACGCCCTCGCCATCCTCGCGTCTGCCAAGTCATCCATACACAGGTTCTTTCTGAGGCTTGAGATGAGGAGAGAACGTGAAAACCCCCTTACTGTCTGGAGGAGAACTCTCCGTCGTTGGGGGAAGCTCCTCGACTGTACATAACTGTATATCTTTTACTCTTTTACTTTATCCCTCTTTTATTTTATCCCTCTTTTTATAATTATTATATACTACTACCATTGACTTGTGTATGAGGTCAATAAAATATTTTTAAATCTCAAAAATATCTCCTTACTGTATGGCAAGATATCCGAGAGGCGGGAGGATGGCCCACGTGTGTGTGGGGGGACAGGCGCCATGACGGCATTCCAATGTGGGGGGGAGCAGGAGTCGCAGAGATAACGGCGTGAGAACAGACGTGGCAAATTGGCTACGGGAAGTGGGCTCCGGGAGTGTGGCCGTATGGACTGACCGGGAAGACGGTGACGAGGAGGATTCCTCTTGTGGCGGACAATGAAGGCAAGTCCATATACTGTATATAGTTATTAATATACTCTTTAAAGCTCTTATAATAAATATACCGTACTAAGCTGTATCCACAAAGAATCCACATTTTTCTTTTAGAAACCTTGAACGCAAACATCGACGGCTTAGAAGCGTCGTAACATTTGATGTCAGATGTGGGGTACAGCTTAGTTCGCGAGATGGTAGAGCTAACCGAATCCGAAATTGAAGAATGTAAGAAAATGTTGGAAACTATATCTATTCAGATTAATAAAAAAAATAGACTCTATACAGAGTGATATTGGACTGATGAAAGGAAACTTGGCCTCAATGGAGTCCCGATTGAGAAGGCTCGAGAATAGTGAAGATGTGGTCCCTGTAGCCACACCACTGCCTTTTAGAATAGCGGCCAATTCTCCTCGGTTAGATACCACTGAATGTTTTGCAAAATTCAAGCCTCCTACCTACGACGGACAGACTTCGTGGAACTGTTATAAGACTCAGTTCAAAGTGGTGGCCTTGAGCAATCGCTGAAGCTCCAGTGAGAAGGCAATAAACCTGGCCGCATCATTCCGAGGTTCATCCACGGAGGTTCTCCAGTCCCCATCAGCTCCCAAGAAGATTGCCCATGACAAGATGAGACGAGGTTGACAAATTGATTGAGGAAATGGCAGAACAAGATGTCATCGAGCCCTCATCTAGTCCTTGGGCATCTCCCATTGTGCTTGTAAAGAAAAAGGATGGCTCCACACGTTTCGGTGTGGATTACCGACGTCTAAATGATCTGACCAAAAAGGATTCCTACCCTCTGCCCCGAATTGATGCTACGCTCGACACTCTATCCAGATCGCAGTGGTTCTTCACTTTGGATCTCAAAAGCGGCTACTGGCAAGTCAGCATTCACCCAGAAGACAGAGAAAAGACAGCCTTCACGGAAGGAAACGGGCTTTGGCGGTTCAAGGTAATGCCATTTGGGCTATGCAACGCCCCTGCCACCTTTGAGCGTCTGATGGAAACGGTGCTGCAAGGAATTCCTTTGGAGACATGCCTAGTCTATCTTGATGACATTGTTGTGATGGGAAAGAGTTTTGAAGAGCATCTAATCAATCTTGAAAGAGTCCTACAAAGATTCGAGGAGCAAGATTGAAGTTGAATCCGAAAAAGTGCCAACCCTTCAAAGAGAAAGTTCGTTACCAGGGCCATGTGATTTCACGCCAAGGAATAGAAACTGATCCAGACCGAACTGAAACTGTTCGGCTATGGCCTGCCTATACCAAGGGATGTACACCAATTGAGAAGTTTCCTAGGCTTGTGCAGCTACTATAGAATATTTGTTCCGGGGTTTTCAAATATCGCGAGACCTTTGCATCGACTAACGGAGTCTGGCCGCCCCTTCAGTTGGACTGTTGACTGCGAATGGGCAATGGATAAACTGAAGCAAGCCCTGTCTTCTCCGCCGATGCTAGCCTACCCTGATCCAGGCGGGCAATTCATTTTTGACACAGATGACAGCAACACTGGGATTGGAGCCGTTCTATCTCAAACCCAAGATGGAGTAGAACGTGTCATCGCTTACTTCAGTTAGACTCTGTCCAAACCTGAGAGAAACTACTGTGCAACCTGTAGAGAGTTGCTGGCAATCGTCAAATCGATTTGAGCATTTCCACCATTATTTATACGGGCAGAAGTTTCTTCTTTGAACAGACCATGCGACTCTACGATGGCTGTTGAACTTCAAGAGCCCAGAAGGACAGCTAGCTAGATGGATTCAGCGACTTCAAGAGTATGACATGGAGATTCAGCACCGGAAAGGGAAATCTCACGGGAACGCCGATGCTCTCTCGAGACGACCGCTAGCCCTCTCTGAAGAACTCAAGTCAGACGAATGGAGTCCCGAGGAAATGAGAAAAGCTCAGCTTGAAGACGCTGATCTTCGGCGTGTCATGAATTGGCTCAATTCCGGGACCAACAGGCCAGCATGGGAAGATGTTGCATCCTGCAGCCCAATCTCCAAGAGCTATTGGTCCTTATGGGACTCGCTGGAACTTCGAGGTGGTGTTCTCTACCGGAAATGGGAGAGTGAAGATGGTCAACAAATTGAATGGAAGATGATCCTTCCCAATCACAAGTACCTTCCGTCCTCAAAGAACTGCATAATAGCCCCAGCGGAGGACATTTTGGGATTGCAAAGACATTTGAAAAGTGAAAGAACGCTTTTACTGGGCTGGATGACGTGCCAGTGTTGAGAAATGGGTACGACAGTGTACTAAATGTGCTTCCAGAAAGGGACCAAAGACTCGAGAGCCAAACTCAAGACTTACAACGTGAGAGCCCAGTTCGAGAGGATCGCTATCGACATCATGGGACCATTGCCGCAAAGTGACAAGGGGAACCGCTATATCCTAGTTGCAATGGATTATTTCACCAAATGGCCAGAAGCATTTCCGCTTGCTGATCAAGAAGCTGAAACAGTTGCTGAAACCCTTAATCAGCCAGTTTTTCAGTAGGCTCAGTGTCCCCATGTAGATCGACACTGACCAAGGGAGAAATTTCGAGTCGAGACTTTTTGCCCAAATGTGTAAACTTCTCGGAAGCTATAAAACAAGGACCACTCCCTTACAACCCCAGTCCGACGGCATGGTCGAAAGTTAATAGGACCTTAGAAAGTCAACTTAGTCTCTTCGTCGCCCAGAACCAAAGAGACTGGGACAGTCAACTGCCTATTCTTCTGATGGCCTACCGATCCTCATTCCATGGAACCACGGGTTACTCGACAGCCAAGATGCTCTTTGGAAGGGAATTAAAGCTTCCCTGTGATCTGATCTTTGGATGCCCTAGTAGTATTAGGGAAGGGTCGAATGAATTTGTTGACAGACTCCATTCAAGACTTGAAAAAGTGCATCGGTGGTCCAGAGAGAAATTAGAGATTGCAAGCGAAGCAATGAAAGTGAGGTATGACACCCACGCGTGCGGGAACGAACTTCAAGAGGGAGGACTAGTCTGGTTGTACACCCCAAAAAGGAAGAAAGGTCTCTCACCTAAGCTGCAAAAATACTGGGAAGGCCCCTTTCGAATTGTGAAGAAATTAAACGATGTCGTATTTAGGATACAACGCTCATCCCACTCTAAACCAAAGATTGTTCATTTCAACAGACTAGCCCCGTTCAAAGAGCCACTGATCAGCGCCGCTGGGGAAATCAGTCCTTTTCGGGACGAAAAGAATTAATGGAAGGGGGGCAGTGTAATATGGGTAATTCACTCCTCACTGTATGACAAGATATACGAGAGGCGGGAGGATGGCCCACGTGTGTGTGGGGGGGCAGGCGCCAGGACGGCATTCCAATGTGGGGGGAGCAGAAGTCGCAGAGATAACGGCGTGAGAACAGACGTGGCAAGTTGGCTACGGGAAGTGGGCTCCGGGAGTGTGGCCGTATGGACTGACCGGGAAGACGGTGACGAGGAGGATCCCTCTAGTGGCGGACAATGAAGACAAGTCCATCTACTGTATATAGTTATTAATATACTCTTTAAAGCTCTTATAATAAATATACCGTACTGAGCTGTATCCACAAAGAATCCACATTGTTCGCTTAGAAACCTTGAACGCAAACATCGACGGCTGAGAAAGGTCGTAACAATATATCTATATATATAATTGCCTTATTCTGTCTGAAGCTCACGGATAGAATGCGCGCCCATTGGCTGCCGGCGAACACGTGTCCTCCCTGCCCCCCTCTAGACAACCCTGTTATCAGCTGTGTGATACATACACCTGTCTATAGCGGCCATTCTAGACAACCCTGTTATCAGCAGTGTGTTACATCCACCTGTCTATACAGACCACCCTGTCTATAGCGACCACTGACCACCCTGCCTATAGCGACCACTCTAGACAACCCTGATATCAGCTGTGTGATACATCCACCTGTCTTACATACCACCCTGTATATAGCGGCCATTCTAGATAACCCTGTTATCAGCTGTGTGATACATACACCTGTCTATAGCGGCCACTCTAGACAACCCTGTTATCAGCTGTGTGATACATCCACCTGTCTATACAGTCCACCCAGTCTATAGCGGTCACTTCAGGCAACCCTGTTATCATCAGTGTGTTACATTCACCTGTCTATACAGACCACCCTGTCTATAGCGGTCACTTTAGGCAACCCTGTTATCAGCAGTGTGATACATACACCTGTCTATACAGACCACCCTGTCTATAGCGACCACCCAAGACAACGTTTTTAAAATATATTCGCACTCGGGTAAAACCCGGGCGTTGCCCGGGCCATTCGTCTAGTATATATATAACTAGCTGAATGACCCGGGCAACGCCCGGGTTTTACCCGATTAAATGTTTTTATTCAAATACTATTCGTTACAATTATAAATTGGCACCGTGGATGTCACTTTTGTGAAAAGTCCCGCTCCAAACTTTGTGTGTTTTTAAAATATAAAAATAAAAATGTAAATTTTCACAAGGATATTTGAAAATTATATTATTTTGATTTTCAAATACTATTCGTTACAATTATAAATTGGCGCCGTGGATGTCACTCTTGTGAAACGTCCCGCTCCAAACTTTGTGTCTGAGAAGCGATATTTTTATAGAAAGATGATCTGGCTTTTGTTTTCTGCTCGAATGAATGTTTTTCTGTTAGAATTTTGTTCCTGCATACAAAAAAAAAAAAAAAAAAAAGAACTGGTTTCACCCGTGGTCTCTGCTTTTTGGAAATTTTCCCGATATAATTTTGTATCTGATAATCAAACATAATACAGCAATATTGTCATCATCATTTCTGACTAAAAAACAACTTTTAATTCCCAGAACCTGTCAATTTCAATTTTTCTTGCCTAAAAATGCGAAAATTATCTCTTCCAGATTTTTCTCTATGTCCTGTTAAAACACGTTTTACATGTACATTAGGTCAGCTGATATTACCTTCCATCTTCACCGCTAGAGGCGCTGCTTGCGAGCGATCCCGATATAATTTTGTATCTGATAATCAAACATAATACAGCAATATTATCATCATCATTTTCTGACTAAAAAAAAACAACTTTTAATGCCCAGAACCTGTCAATTTCAATTTTTCTTGCCTAAAAATGCGAAAATTATCTCTTCCAGATTTTTCTCTATGCCCTGTTAAAACACGTTTTACATGTACATTAGTACATGTACATTGTTACTTCCCATCTTCACCGCTAGAGGCGCTGCTTGCGAGCGAAAGGGCAAATTTGCAACGCAATTTGCAAATAACTCGAAGAATATTCGGGATAGAGACCTGAAATTTTCACTATAAGTTTTTCCAGGTTCTAATATATATACCGTTAAAATTTCAGTCAGATTGGTTACGTATTATGGACGTGTATAGCCGACATAGAAACACACATACATACATACACTGACTTTTATATATATAGGGATTGGTAAGTTCGGCTTATCAATGGTGTTTCTAGAACGCGGACCGTACCTCGCGAATAAAAGTAAAATAAAAAAAAGATGGCTGGCGTAGCATCGTGTTTGGGATGTAACACATACAATGGGCCACAACGTTCGATCGCGAATAAAATGATATTACTATAGCTATAATATATATGTGTACTGTTCTATATGACAAAATTATTAAGAGAACCTGGTTTATATATATATATATATGTGGTTAACCATCCCAGTCAATTCATAAGGATAAATCACTGTTTATTTCAGGCTTTCTCAATGTTTTATCGCTGCAGAAGGACAATAAAAACTATTATTTAAAAATAGTGCCCCCGCCTATGTTGATACAATTTTCTCACTTATAGATGGCACGTTACAATCCTCTATGTTAATTTGGGTATTCAAAATTTTCTTATTTTACATATATGTATATAACATAAATTTAGGGTAATATTATATTCATGTACCTAGAAATTTAAACAATTTTATTGATTCTTCTAAACAATTGTTGCAAAAAAATTGATCAAATGGAGAATAATATATAATAAATGAGTAAAAATGTAGAGAAATATATATATAGTTGTATATGTGTACGGATTTATTCATCAAGGGAGGCTTCTCCACCTTGAGAAAGTACTCCCCCAGACAAGGAGGAGATCTTCGTGGACACTCCTCAGTTCCACGCCGAGGAAGTACTTATAGATGCGCGTCTTTGCAGACGTCAGGATAGCCAGGGCGTCATCATCCAGGCCTCGCCCGAAGATATAGCCCTGCAGGTCAGGGGGCCTCTAGATGATGGTGAAGGCCTTCCAGATGAGAGGCCTGATACAGCGGCAGGACCAGTACCGGTGAGTTAGCGATAGGTCTTTGGCCCCATTAGCGACGCAGGACTGTTGGGCCGAGGCTGGATGAGGAAAGGCGTGCGGAGCCAGCCTCACTGCCACGTCCTCGTTGTACCCGGAGAAGACGCAGCGCCGGAGTAAGGCCAGCCGATGTTGATGGGCAGGTTTACATGTTTCTCACACCTTCTAGGGAACTGGACGATGGTAGGGCAGCCAGAAGTGGGCGCTCTAACATGCGGCGGGCAGTTCGGGTGATGACTCGCAAGAACGGCGTAGTCGTCCCGCGCAGCACTACGGCCTCGCCGATGGTGTTTACTCGGAAGGTCCCGCGCAGATTTTCATCGATAAGACGACAGCAGAAGTTGGTCAGCGACGCAACGTCAGCCAGGGTGCAGCGCGTTGGCCGAGTGAGGTGAGGGGCAGGGCCAGCGAAGTCCCCAATGCAGACACTGACCCACCGGGTAGGAGCCAGAAGGTCGGGTGGCCGGAGAAGGCGGCAGCCACCTATGATGAGGAGGTTCAGGAACTGAGGCTGTGTAAACGCACAGTGGTCCAGCGTGAGGATGTCAGCAACCGCCTCCCAGATCTTAAGAAGCCGGAGACGCCGTGGACGCTGGATGGAAGGGTATATAGCCACGCACCGCTCTCCACCAGCCAGGAGTAGGCATTGCGGCTGCCACGCAGTGCGGGCTGCACCCCCTTAATGTAACTAGAGAGGCATATCTCCCTTTAATTATGCATCAGAACGATGCAACTATGTATCTTAACCCTAGTAAAAAATTATTTACTAGTGGTGATGAAAAATAAGCAACAGAACCTGTTTTGGCGAATTCAGACAAAAGCCAACCTGTATACCACGGTTTCGGGCAATGGTCCTCATCAGTACAGGGGCGGCTTCGATTTCATAAAATCCTACGAGAGGCGCTATAATATCGGTCGAATTTATCAAACAGGTGTTTAAGCTGGTAAATTGACAAAGACCGATTTTCTCGTAGGATGCTATGAAATCAAAGCCGCCCCTGTACTGATGAGGACCATAGCCCGAAAACAAGGTATACAGGTTGGCTTTTGTCTGAATTTGCTGAAACTGATTTTCTGGCTCATTTTTCATCACCACTAGTAAAGATTTTTCACTAGGGTGATGAATATAATGTATCGTTTTGGTAGGTAGTTAGAGGGGAGATGACTCTCTTTATATATGTATATATTCTAAATTATTATAAACAAGGTCTTTCCGATAATTTCTCTAAAAATAAGAAACGATGAAACTGTGAAAAAATTACTATTTTTCGATATATTCCCTCCCGCATATTTATATAAAGCTCCCATATTTGCCCCATGCCTCAAAACATTTACAAAAGTCGTCTTTCAGGAAGCTCTTCAATACTTTTTTTTCGATTCCGCAATGAGAATTCTCTTGTGTCAAAACCCCTCCTTTTCAAGGCCTTTTTAATTTTGGGTAATAGGGCAATATCATTGGGAGCAAGTCTGGAGAATAAGCAGGTTGGTGAAGTATTGAGGTGCCGTTCTTGGCTGAAATATTTATCACAGATGTAGCAGTGTGTGGCCGAGCGTTGTCGTGATAGAGAAACCAATTTTTGGAATTCCACATTTCCTTTCTTTTAAGGTGAATCGATTCGCGTTGATGTCTGAAAATGTTTAAATAAACTTCCTTATTTATTGTTCACCCTTCCTCCAGATATTCATAGTGTAAAATCCCTTTTATGTCGAAGAATAACACTAGTAAAACCACGGTTTTCGACTTGCAAAAACGAGATTTATTTGTTCTTGGCTCATATTTCCTTTCCAACAATTGTGTGATGAAGTTTTTTCTCTAGTCATTATTTTTTCTTTCCAATTAGCGATTTGTTCAACCATTTCAAGCATGTTTCTTGATGCATCAACAAGATCATTTTTCTGTTCGAATTTAGCATTTTAGGAACAAATTTGGCAGGTGTCTTCCTCAACTTCAGATTTTCTTTGCTTATCATTCCTACTAAAGAATTAGATATTCCTTTGTCTAACGCGATGTTACGTAGCCCATTTCGAGAAATTTACTTTATTAATTACTTAATATTTTGAGTTTTTTCAGGAATCCTGTGAAGGATTGGCAGGCTAACATCATCATCCACTGATTCTCTGTCATTTTCAAATCGTGAAATACCATTCATATAAGGCTGATTTTTTTAAATGATCATATCCGAAGGCTATTTTTAATATATTTGAAGTTTAGAATACAGACTTCCTGGTTTTGAAATAAAATTTTATACGAATTTGCTCTTCAGTTTTTGAAACCGTTAAAATTCGAAGGGGCTATTTGTAGTGATATTTAGAAATTCCTTTTATTCACTTGCTGCACATGGAAAATCGGGATGCTATATACTTCCGTGTTGCTCAAAAATTTCATTTATTAGAGTTGTTGTTCAAAAATATTATTCGTGTTTAAAAAAAAAAAATTCCGGGAAATTATTGGATAGACTTTATATATAATAAAAATATATATCTTTAAAAATGAAAAAGGTCGCTTTTCTCCAGTTAAAATAAACGCCAAATCTCATCGCCAACTATTGACCGTCTCCGCAAACTATTGGACTTGGTTCGGTGACAAGCCACAACACCAGCTTTGGAAATTTGAGAAGCACCAACCTGGAAACCACGGTCTGCAGGTGAACGCTTCCTAATTTTCCAAAGCTGGTGTTGTGGCCTCGTAACCGACCCGAGTCCGATAGTTTTCGGAGACGGCCAATAGCTGGCGATGAGTTTTGGCGTTTATTTTAACTGGAGAAGTGATCTTTATATATTAATTTATATATATTAATAGAGAGAGAGACGACCTCCAGGTAGAGAAGGTGGAGCCATTCCACGAAGGGCGGAGGCAGGCCGATGGAGCGCAGCTGGGCGGCCAGGAACTCTCAATCCGCGTTGTCTTAGACGAAATGCAGGTCGGTGGATATGACTTCCAGCGGCGAATTGTTCTTGAAGGCTAAGGCCACCTCGCCAAACACGCATGCGATGTTCCAGAAAAGAAATCTTCCCACAACGGCGTATGTCTGGCATCCCGGCACGACAACTGGCAGGTGACGATAAAGACGACCCAGAAGAACGCCGCTGGCGATTCTGTAGTCCGCTGTCGGTAAAGATATAGGCCAGTAGCCGCTTAGGTCCGAACCACCATTCATGTTTATCCTTGAGGATTCCGGAAAAAAACACCGCGAAACTTGGATTCGACGAAGACTCGATAAATGGCTCCCGCGAAGACCTCTTCCAAAGACCTTGATGAACTCGAAGGGCTCGCTATCCCAATCAATCGCTTTCTCAGGAGGCAGATGGCTAATGGCAGCTTTCACCTCACTCAAGGAGATATCTGCTCGATGAAACGGGTCACTGTCCTCCAGAGTGGTGCTCTCCCTCCAGGAACTCAGATGGCCTCCGGACTGCAGGTACAGCTGTCTAAGGCTCTCTACCTTGACGGGGTTCCTCTGGGCGTTGAAGACAGTCGTCAGTCCTGAGCGATGCAGTCCGACGTGCAAAGCGCGCCCAAGCTCAAGCAGCGAAGGGTGGTCCGCGTCTACGGTCCTCTGCCTCTATTCTGGATCGCAGGAATCGGCTCGCTTCTATCGAGTCTTCATCTACAGAGCGAGAAATGGAGAAACGCTTAATGTCTTCAACGAGATCCCGCTTCAGGTTTTCCCATTCTCTCAACGAATCTCCAGAAGGGATACCTCTGATTCTCAGGGAATCTTCACCAAGAAGCGCCTCAACTCTCTCGATGACTGACGCTGATCGAAGCAGCGCGGAGATGGATGGCGCGAATGGTATAAGAGGATCCCCCACTTGGAGAAGGATAGCACGATGATCCGAACTGCGGCATTTGAGAGTCCAGTAACGGATGGCGAGTCTGGAGAGTTTGATGGTGTTATAACTTGAACCAGACGGGCAGCGTCTAATCGGCTTGCGTAACAGACAACCTCTTAAGCAAGTCCTTTGTTGAAGAGGTGGCCTGGCTGCGATGAATTCAGCCTTTGCAACTTTTGTAGGCTGGGTCGGAGATTCCCGGACTTTTCTTTTATATGCTTTAGGCCTCTGAGAACCCTTAGATGTCAATACCTTTTCAGATTATTCTACCCTTTCCCCCTAATTCGTATTATTTAGCAGCCTGATTTGCATTTCCGCAACATGGTTGATCAATTCATATTGTATTTTCATAAGCAGCTTTATAAAAAAAATATAGCCCAATTCTATGAACTGGCAAGGCTCATTTCCATGAGAACAGTATCATCATGTCCATCGTCTTCTTGGCTCACCACCAATCGTTATATGAGGGTTGCTAGGCTCCACGATATCCGTCTCTATTTTAATAAAACTCGGAGCTCGTGAGCCGCGTCGGCCGAGAGAGAAAGAGTTTGAATTTGAAATGCGGCAAAAACTTATTTCCTCATAACACTATATTGTTATAAATTCAGGTAGAATGGCTAAATATTGAGGAAATGTCTACGAGAGAAATAAGCACAGACAAGCAATTTATATATAGAAGATAATCAACCTCTGCAGACCTCACTGCGATAATAGAAAATCACTAATACTTCATATGGTAAGAAACACAAGTGCCAAAAAACGTGTATTATATAAAAAAAATATCGCCACTACAAAACAAACCAGTATAAACTATATATATAATATATAAACCTCTCTTACATAAAATTTGACGTGTAAAGAAAGAATCAGTCACCAATTAGAAGCGTCCTGAAAGATTTCCAGTAAATCCAGTCTCGAGGGTGCAGGCTATCGGATCCCCAGGCCGCTAACAAAGGTGTTTGTTGTGGCGGCTGGCCTAATGGAGTTAGGGAGCCAAGGGGTGGTCCCCCGGGGCCCCCCTCATCAGGAAGGTCCCCGAGAGAGCTCCCCGCTGTCGCCCGCGCTGACCAGCAGGGTTAGTTAGGGGCCACCCGAGACATGCCTGTAATGACCAGCAGGGGAGCCCCATCTGCCGTCGCTCCTAATGGAATCAAACCGCGGCATAAATTTGCCCCACGACCACAAACGACAAGCCATTTCTGAGATCAGAATTGGAAATTGGTTTTCTTCCCTCCTGAGAAGAAAGGTCAATAAAAGAAGACCTCCTTCTTTCCCTTTGATCCTTATTATTTTAAGAAATGCCTTCACGCGTAGTCACTTAATGCGTTTATGCTAGTATATTTTTAGATATTATATAGAAAGTATTCGTTTTTTAAAATGAATATTAAAGTCGGCTTTAAAATATTTTAAATGGCGTCATAATGTTTTTGCACGAAAGATCATAATACATTCTGACCTAAGATGGTTCTACCATATCACCAGATGAAACACCATTTTGGCAAATACGACGGATTTCATAACTTCTCTACTAGAATGTTATGAAATAGAAGCCGCACATACACTGAAGAGAGCCCAGAAGCATGGTAAAAAGGTTGGCCTTTTGTCTGAATCCCGGGCTTTGTATTAGGGTAATAAACTAAATATATCATTTTTAATGCATTTTAAAATGGTAGAAAAACCCCGTTATGTATTTATATTAGAGCTGTCAGAGACACGTCCTCTCCTTTCCGACAAAGGATTTCTCTTCAAATTCCCAGGTGGGAAAAAACTTGTTTGTTGTATTTGATCAAAAGTTTTCTTTAAACTGTTTTGCCCTTGTTTGTAATAAAGTAAACAAATTGATTTAAATGGTTTCAGTAGCTAAAATACAGTAGATCCTCTCGTTAGACTATTCAATATATTTTATTGACACTCTTAGTTAATTGTTGCAAAAACCAAAGATAAATTAAACAAATATAGATGTGATTATTTACAATTTGGTGATAAAAAGCACATGTGCTCGTGGTCAGGAGATGCCTTCTTTATTTTTAATATATATATACGAGGGCCATCCAATAAATCAGTTTCCCTTTTTTTTCTGCAAACGAAACGTTGTAAAAATTAGTTAGTATGGAAGAAATGGTCACTAAGATGCGTTGGAAGCTGGTGACCTTCAAAATCACGCTATTCGTACGGGCAAGTCCGTAGCGCTTCAGTTTCTATGGAGCTATCACTGGTGAACGTGTCCACTTGCGAACTCCGTTCTGTAATTAGTTTTTTCACGGCGAAAAATGAAACTGCGGTCAATATTCATCGTAATTTAGTGTCGGGGTATGGTGAAGAATGTATGAGCATCCAAATGGGTCGCCGGTGGCGTTCATGGTTCTTAGAAGGACGGCAAAACGTGCATGATGACGAGCGAAGCGGCAGGCCCGTTACTGCTACGGACAATGCAACCGCTGCTGCTGTTCGGAATGTGGTGGAAGAAGATCGCCGCGTCACCATTGACGAAATAATGATTCGACTGCCTCCTGGAATCGAAATTGGACGCTCTTCGATTGGAACAATCATGTCAGATATTTTGAATTTTCGCAAAGTCTGCGCAAGATGGGTCCCACGTTTGCTCTTGGAAAATCACAAGCAACAACGGATGGAGGCAGCCCGAGCTTTCCTGGAAATGCATCAAAGAGATGGAGATCAACTGTTTTCCCGTATTGTCACTGGAGATGAAAGCTGGGTGCATCATTCAACTCCAGAAACAAAACGACAAAGCATGGTGTGGAAGAAGCCTGAGGAAAGTGCACCAAAAAAGGCGAAGGTCACAAACTCTGCAGGCAAAGTTATGGCTATGGAAAACTTCAAATGGGAAATTTTCACACATCCACCTTATTCTCCGGAACTTGCCCCAAGCGACTTACATCTTTTTCCAGCACTCAAGTGGCACCTTGGAGGCAAGCACTTTGCGAATGATGACGAAGTGCAGGCGGAGGAGAACCACTGGCTACGAAGACAGGACACGGCTTGGTACAACAGTGGTATCAAAAAAATTTGCTACAACGGTACCAAAAATGTTTGGACAGAAATGGTGATTATTTAGAGAAGTAGTCTATGAGTTGTATAATGAAAATAAAATAACTGCATAATTGTAAATAATGTTGTTTATTTGTTAAAAAATAGGGAAACTTATTTATTGGATGGCCCTCGTATATAACTGTTCTCATGAAGGGAGGCTCCTCCACCTAGAGAGAGTTCTCCAAACAAGGACAGGATCAATTTGAACCGCTCTCAGTTCAATGTTTATATAATGCCTATAGAGGCACGCCTTGGCAGACGCCAGTATGGCCAGGGCGTCGTCATCCAGGCTTAGCCTGAAGACCCAGCCCTGCAGGTCAGGGGGCCGCCTGATGATGGTAAATGCCTGCCAGATGAGAGGCCTGACCTAGCGGCAGGACCAGTACCGGTGGACTAGCGTCAGGTCGCTGGACCCACCGGCGACGCAGGACTGTTGGGCCGAGGCTGGATTGTCTGGATGTGGCAAAGGGTGCTGGGCTAGTCTCCCTGCCACGTCTGCGTCATGGCCGGAGAAGGCACAGCGCCTGAGTGATGACCAAGAGATGGTGTTGGGAGATCCAAATGTGTAATCCACCTCCTCACGAGCTGGGTGATGGGCAGGGCAGCCAGACGCGGGCGCTCCAGCATGCGACGGGCAGTGACGCGCAAGAATAGAGTCCTCGTCCCGCGAAGCACTACAGCCTCCTCGAAGGCGCCAACACGGAAGGTCCCGCGCAGATTCTCGTCGGCCAGACGCCGGCAGAAACCGGACAAGGAGGCTGCGTCCGCCAGGGCACACCACATGGGGTCCTGTCGTTAGAGAATTGTGGGTCCACGAAATATACAAAGTGCATCATTTATATTTTGAGGAATTCTGTAAATAAGGATGCAATATAAAGAGGATAATAACGATATGTTTCAGAGCTTAGCTTTGGTGCCGGCAGTATTTTCTCTCTATCGAACTCCTCTCCCCCTCCCTTTATGCCATGTGATGAGCGATCATCATCCCAATTATCAGTACGTAGGTTTTGCCGAATGTTTTTCGATAAATGACCATTAGGAATGTTTGCATTTTCTATCTCCTTGGAGCTTCTGTCATGCTAATATTTCACTTTATGATCGACCGCATCTTCCCTCGACATGTCAAAACAATTTTCAAACATAGGCATTTTAGGCCTTTGAGCTATCTGTAAAAAATGATTTGTATTTGATTAACAAGCTGGTCTCCCTTGTCTATTCATTATACGAATGTGGCCATGTTGTACATAAAAGGGTTCAAAGTAGATATGAGGGGTTCTTACCCGAGAGTTGTTTGGAGACATTTTAAAAGCGTGTTCTCTGCTTGGTTCG
Organism: Cordylochernes scorpioides; assembly: GCA_030710605.1. Lineage (NCBI taxonomy): Eukaryota > Metazoa > Arthropoda > Arachnida > Pseudoscorpiones > Chernetidae > Cordylochernes > Cordylochernes scorpioides. The sequence continues at coordinate 172,602,381 of CP092864.1, forward strand.
TGGCTGGTGATCTCTTCGAATACCTTTGTAGCCCGGTCCGCTCCCATCAACGATGGGATAAAAGATAAGTTTTTTTTTTTTATAACTTACTAGACGGTGACCCGGGTTTCGCCCCGGGATTGACCCGTGTGCATATCTACCCGAGTGATATATATTTTAGACAAGATTTTTTATATAATTGTTTGTTATTAGCATTATCTATTGGTTTGCATCAGCATAATTTAATCTTAACTTTGATAGAGGGCGCTGTTCGTGAGCTAAGTAGAATAATTTGAATATATAGTTTTAATAATTGATTTATATATTTTTTTAAAATAGCCTATCGTCTTCCCGTCTCTTTTTACCTATGTATGGAAATTTTGGTTTGAATTAGTGAACTACTGCGAATTTGTATACCGGACATACAAACGAACAAACAAACATACAAACATTGATTTATATATATACTAGACGAATGACCCGGGCAACGCCCGGGGTTTACACGATTAAATGTATTATTCAAACACATAAAACATAGGAAAATGAAACATAGCAAATATAGCAAGAGCCGTTATTTAAACGGCGAATTAGATCAGTTATAGCAAAAAATGAAAATATATATGTAAATATGTGAAATAGTTATAAATTAGAAAACCTGCAAATAAAGTTAAGGCTTGCATTGTAATTAAGAAAAAGCTTCTCGTCTAGAACGTTCAGGCGACCTGCCGGCGGCGCGCGCCCGTTGGCAGCCGGCGAGCACGTGACTTCCCTGTGCGCGCGCATGGCTGTCGGCGAGGGCTGTTCCACACGACCGCCCGCCATGCGCGGCGCACAGGGAAGTCACGTGCTCGCCGGCAGCCACGGGCGTACGCCGCCGGCAGGTCGCCCTGAGCGTTCTAGAGGGCGCTGCTCGTGAGCTAAGTAGAATAATTTGAATATATAGTTTTAATAATTGATTTATATATTTTTTAAAATAGCCTATCGTCATCCCCGTTATTTTTTACCTATGTATGGAAATTTTGGTTTGAATTAGTGTACTACTGCGAATTTGTATACCGGACATACAAACCAACAAACATACAAAACATTCATTTTTATATATATAGAAGATATGGATATAGTATTTTATTAAACACTTTCTTTATAGTTTTTGTACCTTTTGTGTGTACTGGTTTTGTTGTTTTAAGCTATTTTTTAATTTTGCCTTTTTTTTTTTGTTTGTGAGTGAACCCACAAAAAGTAACTTTTGTTGAGCGTGACAAGATTACTGGTGTTTGAACGGGTAAATTCCTGTAATATTTACGTGCGAATCTCTCTTTTTTAAATGCTTTTATTTAACTTGCCTATCTGTCTGTCTGTCGCCTAATCTTGTAATCAATTTTTAATATACTTATAGGGCACCTAGAAATATAAAATTTGGTAAACATGTTCAAAACTGATGACAATGCTAGCTGACCAATTTTCAGACTTCTGGGTTTGTCAGGTTGGCCGAGAACGGACAAATTTCCAAATTTCTTTTCAAATTTTGTATATTTAATTTTATTTATTTTGTTTTGCCAATATTTCGCGAACCGTTCGTTTTTAGCGATATTCCTTCGATTTCTCCTTCTTTACTAAACTTTCTTGGTATACTTTTGCGCTCTTTCTGATCGTACCATTTTCATTGAGATTGGTCAACTTATTTATTTAAAAGCTTTTATTTAACTTGCCTCCATGTCTGTCTGTCTGGATGTCTGTCGCCAAATCTTGTAACCAATTTTTATTAATATACTTATAGGGCAACTAGAAATATGAAATTTGGTACACATGTTCAAACCTGATGACAATCCTAGCTGACCAATTTTTCAGACTTCTGGGTTGTCAGGTTGGCCAAGAACGGACAAATTTCCAAATTTCCTTTCAAATTTTGTATATTTAATTTTAACAGTAAGAAAATGTTGATTTTAATTTATGTAAATAGAGTCTCTTAAGAAAGACCACCTAAAAACATGACTCAACTTGTTTCTCCTGTAGTGGTCTCTCATTGGAGATTCTAATTGATATTAAAGAATCTCTAATAGACCTTTAATAAAAAAGAGACTGCCTCTTGGAGAGACGGGTTAAGCTACGATTTTAGGCATCCTCTCAATGAAGCTCTACTGTATCTACTTTTTCACACTGTTTGGCTTAATAAATGCCATTTTAACCATTTTGAATGTGTATCAATCCAGTCTATTTTTTTTATATTTTATAGGCAAAATCACTTCATTTCAATTCATAGGGAATTCTTAACATTTTTTTTTGTCTTCATTCAGCTTACTTTCTATTATATTTTAAGCCATTGTTCCATTATACATATTTAATACCGTATACACTGTTTTACTTTCAAAAATGTCATTAATAATTTGAATACAGACACATTGAAAACCTTCTAAATAATGATGATAATTTTCAATGAAAATTTTAATGGAATTTGGGAAATAAAACGAAACGAAAAAGGAAATCTGACAAAAAATAGCTTTATAACTTTTCCCAAAGTTCTAAATGGTCAATATAGCAAGTGGCTATATAAATAAAGTTATACACAAGATATAATATAGATTTTAATTTTTTTTTTAACTTAATTTTTAATGCATTGTAAATTCTTCATCTTCAAGGTCATTGGTAGTTATGTGGAAAATTTGGTGACATTTGGTTAAGTAGTTTCTGAGTTTATCGATAAACAGACAGAAAAATTTTGATTTTTATATATATAAAGATAATACAGAGATATAAATCAGAGTGCTGAAAATATAACAGATTAATTAATATTTATCCTTGTTTTTTTCCAAAAAAAAAAAAAAGGTTTTTCAAACTAATAATTAGATAGAAACCTTTCTGGTAGTATATTAAACAATTTCTCAAAGTTAAATTGCGATGAAATGAGTAGTTTGGTCCGGCATAAAGAAGAGGCATATAATCATTTTTTTTCTATATGCATGATAATATTTAGAGCAGATTGTTGAATTATAACAGATAAATTAGAATATTTATCTTGATTATTTTTAGGCGAAAAGTTATTTCAAAAATTTGCTAGAAACCTTCCCAGTACTATACTAAATAACTTCCCAAAGTTTCATGGCGTTCCAATGAGTGGTTTGGTCAGGCATAAAGGACAGACACACCACACACACATGCATTCATTTATATATATATATAGATGATCTGGCTTTGTGTCTTCTAATCGAATGAATGATTTCTGTTAGAATTTTGTTTTCTTCATACTAAAAGTGAACTCGCTTCACCCGTGGTCTCTGCTCTTTTGGAATTTTTCCCTATATAAT
>CP092864.1:172605761-172667404 GCA_030710605.1 Cordylochernes scorpioides
AGACACTTCCGTAGATTTGACTTCTTGGGAATCGCTCTTCTCTACCTTTGAGATTCCACGGTTTTTTTCCTCCCCGGGACCAGAATAAGAGACTTCGGGCGTCTGGGCAAAATAGAGCCTGGGCGCTACGCCGCTGAACGCGACATTTTTTATGTTGGGAATAGAATGTTAATTTTCTTATAGATTTATATTTTTCTAAATATATGTAAATTTAATCCATTATAAGAAACATATTTGTCATATGTAAATATTTATATGTATATATATTCGTGACAAAAAATAAACTATGATGTTGACTGGTTAGACTCGTGTGGTTTTTCTCGGCCCGCTCTCGAGAGGTCTACGCCTTGGTTGATACCTGCCTTAGACACTTCCGCGGATTTGACTTCTTGGGAATCGCTCTTCTCTACCTTTGAGATACCACGGTTTTTTTCCTCCCCGGGACCAGAATAAGAGACTTCGGGCGTCTGGGCAAAATAGAGCCTGGGCGCTACGCCGCTGAACGCGACATTTGGCATCCCAGCCGGGACGCGAGGGGAAAGCCGTGCCTATATTTGGAACCCTTTGGATCAGAAGATGGAGAGAGAAGAAGCACTAGAGAGACTCAAGAAGAAGAGAACCATACTCCGCACGTCTTTATCCAAGTACGGGAAAAGAATAGAGGAATATGACGTGCACAAGGAGTGTGACCACGAGGAACTGCTGGGGCAGCTTTCGGATGTCTACGAAGAACTGAGGCGGGTAGACGAAGAAATCGGTAAGCTGATTGACATCAAAGATCTAGAGAAAGATCTAAAGATGGTAGAGGAATACCGGGAAAAGGCCGTGGCGTGGAAATATTTGCTAAAGAAAAGAAGTCTGGTGGTAGCGGAAGGAATGCAGAGGGAAACTGCAACTGCCACGAAGAAGGAATATCCAGGAGAAATCAGTCGACCGACTCTAACTGGGATGGTTAAGTTACCCAAATTAACAATGGAAAGATTCTACGGGGAAATTAGCCAGTGGTTAAATTTTTGGAATGCCTTCGATTCATCAATCAATAAGAATGAATACTTGACCAAGATAGATAAATTTAACTATCTTAAAGCCTACTTGGGTGGAACGGCGGCCCAAACTGTGGAAGGATTTTGCCTATCTGAGGAAAATTACGATAAGGCCGTTGAATTGTTGAAGAAACGCTTCGGAAAAAGGGAAAGGTTGATCGACGTGCATATGAACAACCTCTTGGCCTTGAAACCACTTAGAGTGACAAAGGACGTGGGGGCTTTCAGAGAATTGTACGGCAGAATCCTGGTGCAGATTAGAAGTTTGGAGTCATTGGGTGTTGTCGTTGATAGCTACGGTAACTTATTGTGCCCTTTACTCCTCAAGCTATTGCCATCAGACTTAAAGCTTGAATTACATCGGGAATTCACAGGAGCTTTTTCTCTTGGAGATTTGATTGAATTTTTGGAGAGACAATTGATTGCATTAGAAAGCACGTTCGGCACGCGGGACGAAATAACAGCCGGCCAACCATCAAATGAGCACCCTCAGTCACAAAGCTCTATCGTGAAGTATCGAAGAAATGAGAGGAATCCCCTGCCCACGGCTGCTGGTTTTTTGAATGCCTCTGAAGCAGATAAAGAGAAAGTGCTGGATGTGGAACAAGGAATGGATATGAGGATCTGCGATGGGAGCAGTTTGGAAATCGGGATGAGTGAGAAGCCAAGTGTTGTCGGAGTTACCCTGATGAAAGGAGTTGATCCAGCTTCTATTAAGGAAGATGCTGAGATGGTGGTATCATCCGAGCAAATGGTAAAGGAGCCATCCAAGCAGATTGCTGTTGAAGAAAGTAATAAGGCTCAAGTAGTAAGAGAGCGCTGTGCTGAAGACGGTGAAAAGGCTCAAGTCAAGAAGAAGTCTGTTGTAGAAGTTGATGAAAGTAATAGGGCTGAAGTTGAGAAAGAATCCGTTGAAGCAGATAAAGAGAAAGTGCTGGATGTGGAACAAGGAATGGATTCAAAGAACACCGAAGAAGTGAAGCTGCTCTATGTAAAACAAGGTACCGATTTAAGGATGGCAGAAAGGCCATATGCAGAACAAGGTAATGAGCCTAAGGAAGACGGAGTACAAGACTCTGAAAATGAGCCTAAGGGCGACGGAGTAAAGGATTCTGAAGCTGAAACCAAGGATAATGAAGTGGAGGATTCTGGAACTGCAATTGAGGCTTGTGAATCGGTGAGCAACTCTAAAGCGGTAGCTGAAGGCGCGGATCAAGTGGAGATTGCAGATGGTGAGGCTGAGTCCATTGATGATATTGAGGAAAGAGTTGTCAGAGTTCCAGCATCGAGTAAATTGATGGAAGCAGGACAGATAGGAGATGCGGAATTTAAAGTAAAGGGATACTATTTGCCTGATCGCCCTGTATGTGGGTGTGACTCCAGGGCTGCGCCTGTACGGCCAGCGAAAGACGGCGCTTCCTATCGAGGACGAAACGGATTCTCGTTGAAGCGATATATGAAGAGGATACACAGTCTGCTGAGAAGAATCCCTGAGATAAGGATAAAGCTTCGGAGGAATAAGTTCGGAGTTGTGGCCGACCTGAAAAGATATTTCCAGATGATCGCCATCAGAGATAATGATTGGGACTACCTCAAATTTCTTTGGAAAAAAAAAGATGGACAACTGATGGTTTTGAGCGGGAAATCGTTGTAGACGATTTTGGTTGAGTGCCCGTGCCTCTAAATCCGGAAGAAAAGTAAATGGTTGAATGATGATGCATGGTTGGAGAAGGTGAAACGCTTTCTAAGCAGGGTTGCACTGTCCAGATCACCTATGTGAGGAGAGAGCCAATAGAAAAAGGTTCAATTGGCAAATATCTTCCAAGCAATGGAATGTAACTTGTATCGAAGGAAACTGTTTCTGGAGCTGCAGTAACTCCAATGTTATATACTCCGGCCAGTTCTCCAAAGGGGCAAGTGCCTACTCCAGCGAAAAGGTCTTAATTTGGGAGACAAGTCTCCAGAAAGTCTGGTGAAAGTGCTAGACCGGAAAGGATTGCGAATCCTGTAGATCATAGGACTATTATATTGAGTGGTTTGAGATCTCTAAGGAAGAGTTCAGAGTCCTATGACTGCTGTAGGCCTGCAGACGATACCTCTGGGCCTTCAGACGATACCTCTAAGCCTAAAGACGATGCCTCGGCATAAGATCCTGATTCTTCAGGATGTAAAGCTCAATGTTCTCAAGAGGTTCCAGAAATTGCAATGGAAGATAACTGGGCGACTTTTGTAATGAATCGAGTTATGGAGATCCGATCTCTCAGTGAGACAGAGGATTGGTGTCGTGTACCAGGATGTTTGAATCCAGCGGATTTACCATCACGGGGGTGCTTAGCCGATTCTCTGGAGAGATCGAAGTGGTGGGAGGGCCCGAGTTGGTTGAGAAGACCAAGAAGAGATTGGCCCCATAGGGAAATATACCCTGACCCAGATATTGTGAACTCGGAAAAGAGAAAGATTGTTTTAAAATCAACTCAATTGAAAGGGCTAGTCTTCAGAAGAGATTCCGGACGGAGTATTTTGGATTCTTAAGGCAAGAGACTAGAAGACGCTCGAAGACAAGACCTATCAAGGTGGGAGATCTGGTGTTGATTGGACAAGATAATGCTAAGCGAGTCAATTGGCTTTTGGCGAGAGTTGTGGAGGTCTACCCTGGCCGAGATGGACCTGTGAGGGTCGCCAAGTTGAGAACCAGCAAGGGCGTCCAGATTAGGCCTGTTCAACGGCTCTACAATTTAGAGATACCCGCCGATCTGGGGAGTACCTTGAGGAGTATACAGTCGGAACCACGCCGGGGAGGCTCCCGGGGAGAGGCCAGTGAAGACCCTGCGAAGATGGCCCGGTCCTAAAGAACTGGAATGAACGGTCGTTTCCCAACTATTGGTTGAGTTTCTGTAGAAAAAACTCAAGGTGGGAGTATGTTGGGAATAGAATGTTAATTTTCTTATAGATTTATATTTTTCTAAATATATGTAAATTTAATCCATTATAAGAAACATATTTGTCATATGTAAATATTTATATGTATATATATTCGTGACAAAAAATAAAATGTTATGTTGACTGGTTAGACTCGTGTGGTTTTTCTCGGCCCGCTCTCGAGAGGTCTACGCCTTGGTTGATACCTGCCTTAGACACTTCCGTAGATTTGACTTCTTGGGAATCGCTCTTCTCTACCTTTGAGATACCACGGTTTTTTTCCTCCCCGGGACCAGAATAAGAGACTTCGGGCGTCTGGGCAAAATAGAGCCTGGGCGCTACGCCGCTGAACGCGACATTTGGCATCCCAGCCGGGACGCGAGGAGAAAGCCGTGCCTATATTTGGAACCCTTTTGGATCAGAAGATGGAAAGAGAAGAAGCACTAGAGAGACTCAAGAAGAAGAGAACCATACTCCGCACGTCTTTATCCAAGTACGGGAAAAGAATAGAGGAATATGACGTGCACAAGGAGTGTGACCACGAGGAACTGCTGGGGCAGCTTTCGGATGTCTACGAAGAACTGAGGCGGGTAGACGAAGAAATCGGTAAGCTGATTGACATCAAAGATCTAGAGAAAGATCTAAAGATGGTAGAGGAATACCGGGAAAAGGCCGTGGCGTGGAAATATTTGCTAAAGAAAAGAAGTCTGGTGGTAGCGGAAGGAATGCAGAGGGAAACTGCAACTGCCACGAAGAAGGAATATCCAGGAGAAATCAGTCGACCGACTCTAACTGGGATGGTTAAGTTACCCAAATTAACAATGGAAAGATTCTACGGGGAAATTAGCCAGTGGTTAAATTTTTGGAATGCCTTCGATTCATCAATCAATAAGAATGAATACTTGACCAAGATAGATAAATTTAACTATCTTAAAGCCTACTTGGGTGGAACGGCGGCCCAAACTGTGGAAGGATTTTGCCTATCTGAGGAAAATTACGATAAGGCCGTTGAATTGTTGAAGAAACGCTTCGGAAAAAGGGAAAGGTTGATCGACGTGCATATGAACAACCTCTTGGCCTTGAAACCACTTAGAGTGACAAAGGACGTGGGGGCTTTCAGAGAATTGTACGGCAGAATCCTGGTGCAGATTAGAAGTTTGGAGTCATTGGGTGTTGTCGTTGAAAGCTACGGTAACTTATTGTGCCCTTTACTCCTCAAGCTATTGCCATCAGACTTAAAGCTTGAATTACACCGGGAATTCACAGGAGCTTTTTCTCTTGGAGATTTGATTGAATTTTTGGAGAGACAATTGATTGCATTAGAAAGCACGTTCGGCACGCGGGACGAAATAACAGCCGGCCAACCATCAAATGAGCACCCTCAGTCACAAAGCTCTATCGTGAAGTATCGAAGAAATGAGAGGAATCCCCTGCCCACGGCTGCTGGGTTTTTGAATGCCTCTGAAGCAGATAAAGAGAAAGTGCTGGATGTGGAACAAGGAATGGATATGAGGATCTGCGATGGGAGCAGTTTGGAAATCGGGATGAGTGAGAAGCCAAGTGTTGTCGGAGTTACCCTGATGAAAGGAGTTGATCCAGCTTCTATTAAGGAAGATGCTGAGATGGTGGTATCATCCGAGCAAATGGTAAAGGAGCCATCCAAGCAGATTGCTGTTGAAGAAAGTAATAAGGCTCAAGTAGTAAGAGAGCGCTGTGCTGAAGACGGTGAAAAGGCTCAAGTCAAGAAGAAGTCTGTTGTAGAAGTTGATGAAAGTAATAGGGCTGAAGTTGAGAAAGAATCCGTTGAAGCAGATAAAGAGAAAGTGCTGGATGTGGAACAAGGAATGGATTCAAAGAACACCGAAGAAGTGAAGCTGCTCTATGTAAAACAAGGTACCGATTTAAGGATGGCAGAAAGGCCATATGCAGAACAAGGTAATGAGCCTAAGGAAGACGGAGTACAAGACTCTGAAAATGAGCCTAAGGGCGATGGAGTACAAGACTCTGAAGATGAGCCTAAGGGCGACGGAGTAAAGGATTCTGAAGCTGAAACCAAGGATAATGAAGTGGAGGATTCTGGAACTGCAATTGAGGCTTGTGAATCGGTGAGCAACTCTAAAGCGGTAGCTGAAGGCGCGGATCAAGTGGAGATTGCAGATGGTGAGGCTGAGTCCATTGATGATATTGAGGAAAGAGTTGTCAGAATTCCAGCATCGAGTAAATTGATGGAAGCAGGACAGATAGGAGATGCGGAATTTAAAGTAAAGGGATACTATTTGCCTGATCGCCCTGTATGTGGGTGTGACTCCAGGGCTGCGCCTGTACGGCCAGCGAAAGACGGCGCTTCCTATCGAGGACGAAACGGATTCTCGTTGAAGCGATATATGAAGAGGATACACAGTCTGCTGAGAAGAATCCCTGAGATAAGGATAAAGCTTCGGAGGAATAAGTTCGGAGTTGTGGCCGACCTGAAAAGATATTTCCAGATGATCGCCATCAGAGATAATGATTGGGACTACCTCAAATTTCTTTGGAAAAAAAAGATGGACAACTGATGGTTTTGAGCGGGAAATCGTTGTAGACGATTTTGGTTGAGTGCCCGTGCCTCTAAATCCGGAAGAAAAGTAAATGGTTGAATGATGATGCATGGTTGGAGAAGGTGAAACGCTTTCTAAGCAGGGTTGCACTGTCCAGATCACCTATGTGAGGAGAGAGCCAATAGAAAAAGGTTCAATTGGCAAATATCTTCCAAGCAATGGAATGTAACTTGTATCGAAGGAAACTGTTTCTGGAGCTGCAGTAACTCCAATGTTATATACTCCGGCCAGTTCTCCAAAGGGGCAAGTGCCTACTCCAGCGAAAAGGTCTTAATTTGGGAGACAAGTCTCCAGAAAGTCTGGTGAAAGTGCTAGACCGGAAAGGATTGCGAATCCTGTAGATCATAGGACTATTATATTGAGTGGTTTGAGATCTCTAAGGAAGAGTTCAGAGTCCTATGACTGCTGTAGGCCTGCAGACGATACCTCTGGGCCTTCAGACGATACCTCTAAGCCTAAAGACGATGCCTCGGCATAAGATCCTGATTCTTCAGGATGTAAAGCTCAATGTTCTCAAGAGGTTCCAGAAATTGCAATGGAAGATAACTGGGCGACTTTGTATGAATCGAGTTATGGAGATCCGATCTCTCAGTGAGACAGAGGATTGGTGTCGTGTACCAGGATGTTTGAATCCAGCGGATTTACCATCACGGGGGTGCTTAGCCGATTCTCTGGAGAGATCGAAGTGGTGGGAGGGCCCGAGTTGGTTGAGAAGACCAAGAAGAGATTGGCCCCATAGGGAAATATACCCTGACCCAGATATTGTGAACTCGGAAAAGAGAAAGATTGTTTTAAAATCAACTCAATTGAAAGGGCTAGTCTTCAGAAGAGATTCCGGACGGAGTATTTTGGATTCTTGGGACAAGAGACTAGAAGACGCTCGAAGACAAGACCTATCAAGGTGGGAGATCTGGTGTTGATTGGACAAGATAACGCTAAGCGAGTCAATTGGCCTTTGGCGAGAGTTGTGGAGGTCTACCCTGGCCGAGATGGACCTGTGAGGGTCGCCAAGTTGAGAACCAGCAAGGGCGTCCAGATTAGGCCTGTTCAACGGCTCTACAATTTAGAGATACCCGCCGATCTGGGGAGTACCTTGAGGAGTATACAGTCGGAACCACGCCGGGGAGGCTCCCGGGGAGAGGCCAGTGAAGACCCTGCGAAGATGGCCCGGTCCTAAAGAACTGGAATGAACGGTCGTTTCCCAACTATTGGTTGAGTTTCTGTAGAAAAAACTCAAGGTGGGAGTATGTTGGGAATAGAATGTTAATTTTCTTATAGATTTATATTTTTCTAAATATATGTAAATTTAATCCATTATAAGAAACATATTTGTCATATGTAAATATTTATATGTATATATATTCGTGACAAAAAATAAAATGTTATGTTGACTGGTTAGACTCGTGTGGTTTTTCTCGGCCCGCTCTCGAGAGGTCTACGCCTTGGTTGATACCTGCCTTAGACACTTCTATCTTAAAGCCTACTTGGGTGGAACGGCGGCCCAAACTGTGGAAGGATTTTGCCTATCTGAGGAAAATTACGATAAGGCCGTTGAATTGTTGAAGAAACGCTTCGGAAAAAGGGAAAGGTTGATCGACGTGCATATGAACAACCTCTTGGCCTTGAAACCACTTAGAGTGACAAAGGACGTGGGGGCTTTCAGAGAATTGTACGGCAGAATCCTAGTGCAGATTAGAAGTTTGGAGTCATTGGGTGTTGTCGTTGAAAGCTACGGTAACTTATTGTGCCCTTTACTCCTCAAGCTATTGCCATCAGACTTAAAGTTTGAATTACACCGGGAATTCACAGGAGCTTTTTCTCTTGGAGATTTGATTGAATTTTTGGAGAGACAATTGATTGCATTAGAAAGCACGTTCGGCACGCGGGACGAAATAACAGCCGGCCAACCATCAAATGAGCACCCTCAGTCACAAAGCTCTATCGTGAAGTATCGAAGAAATGAGAGGAATCCCCTGCCCACGGCTGCTGGTTTTTTGAATGTCTCTGAAGCAGATAAAGAGAAAGTGCTGGATGTGGAACAAGGAATGGATATGAGGATCTGCGATGGAAGCAGTTTGGAAATCGGGATGAGTGAGAAGCCAAGTGTTGTCGGAGTTACCCTGATGAAAGGAGTTGATCCAGCTTCTATTAAGGAAGATGCTGAGATGGTGGTATCATCCGAGCAAATGGTAAAGGAGCCATCCAAGCAGATTGCTGTTGAAGAAAGTAATAAGGCTCAAGTAGTAAGAGAGCGCTGTGCTGAAGACGGTGAAAAGGCTCAAGTCAAGAAGAAGTCTGTTGTAGAGGTTGATGAAAGTAATAGGGCTGAAGTTGAGAAAGAATCCGTTGAAGCAGATAAAGAGAAAGTGCTGGATGTGGAACAAGGAATGGATTCAAAGAACACCGAAGAAGTGAAGCTGCTCTATGTAAAACAAGGTACCGATTTAAGGATGGCAGAAAGGCCATATGCAGAACAAGGTAATGAGCCTAAGGAAGACGGAGTACAAGACTCTGAAAATGAGCCTAAGGGCGACGGAGTAAAGGATTCTGAAGCTGAAACCAAGGATAATGAAGTGGAGGATTCTGGAACTGCAATTGAGGCTTGTGAATCGGTGAGCAACTCTAAAGCGGTAGCTGAAGGCGCGGATCAAGTGGAGATTGCAGATGGTGAGGCTGAGTCCATTGATGATATTGAGGAAAGAGTTGTCAGAGTTCCAGCATCGAGTAAATTGATGGAAGCAGGACAGATAGGAGATGCGGAATTTAAAGTAAAGGGATACTATTTGCCTGATCGCCCTGTATGTGGGTGTGACTCCAGGGCTGCGCCTGTACGGCCAGCGAAAGACGGCGCTTCCTATCGAGGACGAAACGGATTCTCGTTGAAGCGATATATGAAGAGGATACACAGTCTGCTGAGAAGAATCCCTGAGATAAGGATAAAGCTTCGGAGGAATAAGTTCGGAGTTGTGGCCGACCTGAAAAGATATTTCCAGATGATCGCCATCAGAGATAATGATTGGGACTACCTCAAATTTCTTTGGAAAAAAAAAAGATGGACAACTGATGGTTTTGAGCGGGAAATCGTTGTAGACGATTTTGGTTGAGTGCCCGTGCCTCTAAATCCGGAAGAAAAGTAAATGGTTGAATGATGATGCATGGTTGGAGAAGGTGAAACGCTTTCTAAGCAGGGTTGCACTGTCCAGATCACCTATGTGAGGAGAGAGCCAATAGAAAAAGGTTCAATTGGCAAATATCTTCCAAGCAATGGAATGTAACTTGTATCGAAGGAAACTGTTTCTGGAGCTGCAGTAACTCCAATGTTATATACTCCGGCCAGTTCTCCAAAGGGGCAAGTGCCTACTCCAGCGAAAAGGTCTTAATTTGGGAGACAAGTCTCCAGAAAGTCTGGGCAAAATAGAGCCTGGGCGCTACGCCGCTGAACGCGACATTTGGCATCCCAGCCGGGACGCGAGGAGAAAGCCGTGCCTATATTTGGAACCCCTTTGGATCAGAAGATGGAGATCCGATCTCTCAGTGAGACAGAGGATTGGTGTCGTGTACCAGGATGTTTGAATCCAGCGGATTTACCATCACGGGGGTGCTTAGCCGATTCTCTGGAGAGATCGAAGTGGTGGGAGGGCCCGAGTTGGTTGAGAAGACCAAGAAGAGATTGGCCCCATAGGGAAATATACCCTGACCCAGATATTGTGAACTCGGAAAAGAGAAAGATTGTTTTAACATCAACATGTATTGAATGGGAAAAAGATCAGTACTACTATCGCTTTTCAAACTACTACAAGATATTGAGAGTAACTGCCTGGATGAACCGGTTTTTAACAAATGCGAGAGGAACAATAGGTCAGCGAGTGAAAGGTGATCTTACTGTGAATGAAATTAAAAGGGCGGAACTGATGCTGGTGAGAGTTATCCAACGGGAATCCTTCACTGGACCAGAGGACAAGAGGTTGAAGGATTTCAAGTTATGCTGCGATTCTTTGGGATTGTTGAGGGTCAAAACTAAAATAAGTAGGAGACAAGATCTGGACTCTATTGAAAGGGCACCATATGTTGGGAATAGAATGTTAATTTTCTTATAGATTTATATTTTTCTAAATATATGTAAATTTAATCCATTATAAGAAACATATTTGTCACGAATATATATACATATAAATATTTACATATGACAAATATGTTTCTTATAATGGATTAAATTTACATATATTTAGAAAAATATAAATCTATAAGAAAATTAACATTCTATTCCCAACATACTCCCACCTTGAGTTTTTTCTACAGAAACTCAACCAATAGTTGGGAAACGACCGTTCATTCCAGTTCTTTAGGATTGGGCTATCTTCGTAGGGTCTTCACTGGCCTCTCCTCGGGAGTCTCCCCGGCGTGGTTCCGACTGTATACTCCTCAAGGTACTCCCCAGATCGGCGGGTATCTCTAAATTGTAGAGCCGTTGAACCGGCCTAATCTGGACGCCCTTGCTGGTTCTCAACTTGGCGACCCTCACAGGTCCATCTCGGCCAGGGTAGACCTCCACAACTCTCGCCAAAGGCCAATTGACTCGCTTAGCATTATCTTGTCCAATCAACACCAGATCTCCCACCACTTCGATCTCTCCAGAGAATCGGCTAAGCACCCCCGTGATGGTAAATCCGCTGGATTCAAACATCCTGGTACACGACACCAATCCTCTGTCTCACTGAGAGATCGGATCTCCATAACTCGATTCATTACAAAAGTCGCCCAGTTATCTTCCATTGCAATTTCTGGAACCTCTTGAGAACATTGAGCTTTACATCCTGAAGAATCAGGATCTTATGCCGAGGCATCGTCTTTAGGCTTAGAGGTATCGTCTGAAGGCCCAGAGGTATCGTCTGCAGGCCCACAGCAGTCATAGGACTCTGAACTCTTCCTTAGAGATCTCAAACCACTCAATATAATAGTCCTATGATCTACAGGATTCGCAATCCTTTCCGGTCTAGCACTTTCACCAGACTTTCTGGAGACTTGTCTCCCAAATTAAGACCTTTTCGCTGGAGTAGGCACTTGCCCCTTTGGAGAACTGGCCGGAGTATATAACATTGGAGTTACTGCAGCTCCAGAAACAGTTTCCTTCGATACAAGTCACATTCCATTGCTTGGAAGATATTTGCCAATTGAACCTTTTTCATTTGGCTCTCTCCTCACATAGGTGATCTGGACAGTGCAACCCTGCTTAGAAAGCGTTTCACCTTCTCCAACCATGCATCATCATTCAACCATTTACTTTTCTTCCGGATTTAGAGGCACGGGCACTCAACCAAAATCGTCTACAACGATTTCCCGCTCAAAACCATCAGTTGTCCATCTTTTTTTTTTCCAAAGAAATTTGAGGTAGTCCCAATCATTATCTCTGATGGCGATCATCTGGAAATATCTTTTTAGGTCGGCCACAACTCCGAACTTATTCCTCCGAAGCTTTATCCTTATCTCAGGGATTCTTCTCAGCAGACTGTGTATCCTCTTCATATATCGCTTCAACGAGAATCCGTTTCGTCCTCGATAGGAAGCGCCGTCTTTCGCTGGCCGTACAGGCGCAGCCCTGGAGTCACACCCACATACAGGGCGATCAGGCAAATAGTATCCCTTTACTTTAAATTCCGCATCTCCTATCTGTCCTGCTTCCATCAATTTACTCGATGCTGGAACTCTGACAACTCTTTCCTCAATATCATCAATGGACTCAGCCTCACCATCTGCAATCTCCACTTGATCCGCGCCTTCAGCTACCGCTTTAGAGTTGCTCACCGATTCACAAGCCTCAATTGCAGTTCCAGAATCCTCCACTTCATTATCCTTGGTTTCAGCTTCAGAATCCTTTACTCCGTCGCCCTTAGGCTCATTTTCAGAGTCTTGTACTCCGTCTTCCTTAGGCTCATTACCTTGTTCTGCATATGGCCTTTCTGCCATCCTTAAATCGGTACCTTGTTTTACATAGAGCAGCTTCACTTCTTCGGTGTTCTTTGAATCCATTCCTTGTTCCACATCCAGCACTTTCTCTTTATCTGCTTCAACGGATTCTTTCTCAACTTCAGCCCTATTACTTTCATCAACTTCTACAACAGACTTCTTCTTGACTTGAGCCTTTTCACCGTCTTCAGCACAGCGCTCTCTTACTACTTGAGCCTTATTACTTTCTTCAACAGCAATCTGCCTGGATGGCTCCTTTACCATTTGCTCGGATGATACCACCATCTCAGCATCTTCCTTAATAGAAGCTGGATCAACTCCTTTCATCAGGGTAACACCGACAACACTTGGCTTCTCACTCATCCCGATTTCCAAACTGCTTCCATCGCAGATCCTCATATCCATTCCTTGTTCCACATCCAGCACCTTCTCTTTATCTGCTTCAGAGGCATTCAAAAAACCAGCAGCCGTGGGCAGGGGATTCCTCTCATTTCTTCGATACTTCACGATAGAGCTTTGTGACTGAGGGTGCTCATTTGATGGTTGGCCGGCTGTTATTTCGTCCCGCGTGCCGAACGTGCTTTCTAATGCAATCAATTGTCTCTCCAAAAATTCAATCAAATCTCCAAGAGAAAAAGCTCCTGTGAATTCCCGGTGTAATTCAAACTTTAAGTCTGATGGCAATAGCTTGAGGAGTAAAGGGCACAATAAGTTACCGTAGCTTTCAACGACAACACCCAATGACTCCAAACTTCTAATCTGCACCAGGATTCTGCCGTACAATTCTCTGAAAGCCCTCACGTCCTTTGTCACTCTAAGTGGTTTCAAGGCCAAGAGGTTGTTCATATGCACGTCGATCAATCTTTCCCTTTTTCCGAAGCGTTTCTTCAACAATTCAACGGCCTTATCGTAATTTTCCTCAGATAGGCAAAATCCTTCCACAGTTTGGGCCGCCGTTCCACCCAAGTAGGCTTTAAGATAGTTAAATTTATCTATCTTGGTCAAGTATTCATTCTTATTGATTGATGAATCGAAGGCATTCCAAAAATTTAACCACTGGCTAATTTCCCCGTAGAATCTTTCCATTGTTAATTTGGGTAACTTAACCATCCCAGTTAGAGTCGGTCGACTGATTTCTCCTGGATATTCCTTCTTCGTGGCAGTTGCAGTTTCCCTATGCATTCCTTCCGCTACCACCAGACTTCTTTTCTTTAGCAAATATTTCCACGCCACGGCCTTTTCCCGGTATTCCTCTACCATCTTTAGATCTTTCTCTAGATCTTTGATGTCAATCAGCTTACCGATTTCTTCGTCTACCCGCCTCAGTTCTTCGTAGACATCCGAAAGCTGCCCCAGCAGTTCCTCGTGGTCACACTCCTTGTGCACGTCATATTCCTCTATTCTTTTCCCGTACTTGGATAAAGACGTGCGGAGTATGGTTCTCTTCTTCTTGAGTCTCTCTAGCGCTTCTTCTCTTTCCATCTTCTGATCCAGAAGGGTTCCAAATATAAGCACGGCTTTCTCCTCGAGTCCCGGCTGGGATGCCAAATGTCGCGTTCAGCGGCGTAGCGCCCAGGCTCTATTTTGCCCAGACGCCCGAAGTCTCTTATTCTGGTCCCGGGGAGGAAAAAAACCGTGGAATCTCAAAGGTAGAGAAGAGCGATTCCCAAGAAGTCAAATCTACGGAAGTGTCTAAGGCAGGTATCAACCAAGGCGTAGACCTCTCGAGAGCGGGCCGAGAATCCACACGACTCTAACCAGTCAACATAACATTTTATTTTTTGTCACGAATATATATACACATAAATATTTACATATGACAAATATGTTTCTTATAATGGATTAAATTTACATATATTTAGAAAAATATAAATCTATAAGAAAATTAACATTCTATTCCCAACAAATGTAGTCCGCTGGCGACCAATCTGCCTATGCTTTGGTCGATATAGGAGAATTAAGAGTGTCTTGCCCATACTGAAATATGACGAAATAGTGTGCTTTGGCCGCACTAGCAGCCCTCAAACGTGCCACATTTACTTGTTCCAACCATTCTTGCCATAGCCGGTGCACTGTGAACGCGTCGACGAGGTGTCTGTTCGTAGAGATTTGACCTTTGGACCAACCAATCCTTTCTGAATCAAATCACCACACCTCTCGTGAAATCGTCTATCAGCTGGAACTGCCTCGGCTGGCGGTTGTTTAGAATTCTCCGCTATTAAACGTTTTCTCTCAGTAAATAAAAACCAAATGCTTTTGCTGTCAGGCAGAGAAGTGCGAATATTCGCAAATTTGCAAGTTATCGTAGTTCTGTCTCTAGATCTTTTCTACTCTCTTTTCTTCCCCATTCTAGCCCCCCCCCCCTTTTTTTTTTTTACTATGTTACGCATACATGACGTGTAACTACCGAAGGTTTTGCGTGAACTTTGTTATAGCCTTTAATTATTTTCATTTATTAAAAATATTTTTGAAATTTCGAATATTTATACTTTACATTTTATTTCATCTTTACGCTAAACATATTTACGAAAATTTGGCTTTAACTACTCATTTATTGATTTCTTAGAAAGCCTCTTGGACCAAATATTTTGTCGTTGGGGTGCAGCCTGCACCACGTTGGCGAAAGCCTACATCCCGAAATGCGCATGTGGTTAGGGTTTCTTGATTTAGCAAGAAAATAGGTTGGCCAAATATTATGGAACAAATTAGATCAAAGTTTAGAATATTTGTCTTCCACAAGATGACGCTCTGCCAATTTTATTAATTTCAGGTTAAAGAGGTTTAAAATATTTTTTCAAATATATAAATATATCTAAAGAGACAAGGGTCGCCTCGCTCGTCAAAATAGACGTCTAAAACCAGACGCCATCTATTGATTAGATGTTTTAGACGTCTACTTTGACGGGAGAGGCGACCCTTGTCTCTTTAGATCAATTTCCTCCCGGCAAAATTTCCATCTATATAAATATATGTTAGAATAGAATTAGCATTAATATATTTTAATAATAATCAATAACAGAGATATCTATGTTAATGATATATTTTAAACATTATACTCACGCGCTGAAAAATACCCGACCTTTTAATATCTAAAGTTCTTTGGTTGAAACATATATATTTACTTTGATTTTAGAAAAGTTAACACGTGAAAGTCATTTAAAAATACATACACTATAAGCTTTAGGAAACTTGTGATATATATGTATGTTTAAAGTATTCCTGTTGAATATTTCATTAGTTTAGCGACTTCTCAACCTTCGGCTCCAATCTGTTTAATAGGCATTTCTCCATCAGGTATAAATGGGTTGTATATTTTAGTATCAAAGTTTCTTGTAACACAACCTGACATTGGTGTTCTATAATTTTATCCAATTAGTATAAAGAAATTGTATAGTTTCGTGCATTGTAAACAATGTATAATTTTGATTTATATATCACTGAGAAAAGCAATTTTGTTTCCTCTCTTTTTCTCTATCTCTCTCTATATATAAATATTCTATAAAGCGTCCATTTTATTCTCTAAGGCCACCGCCGCTGTCGATGTTAAATTATCCCAAGACTAGAGAGTCGGCATCGGTTTTTCCTCCATTCTTTTGCCACATATATCGGACTTCAATAACTTTAAAAACAATTTTTCATCGAAGAATTACATAAGGGGGTTTCAACTTCCAAAAATAAAATAATACCGATGTCCTCTATTCTGATGTCTACAAGGTCCCGCAGAGATAGGAACAAGCTGACGAGGCAGGCCGCTATTGAATTACGGCCTAAGTGAATCTCGCATTCCGCGAGGTATGACAAATGGAATCCTACGGTATCTGATGGTGTGGACGGGGGTGGGACGGGGGTTGTGACAAGGGAGTGGTGATAAATTAAGCCCTGCGTGGCATGTAATTAGGCAAGATACTATCACGGATGGCCCCTCGTGAGGATCGTGACTCTCCCCAGATTACCATCGGCCCGTGTCCTGGAATCAATTAAATAACAAAGTCCGCCTGATGAGAAAATTAGCCAGCTCTGTCCCCGCCCGGTACAGTCCTCGCGTCCCATCATTCACATACGTGGTTATCCAGCTGGCCATGCCCGTACACAGCGTTTTACATTTCACACACCGGGGCATCCAGCTGTACCGCGTCTAGTAAACTCCTCGTGTCCGACAATTCACACACCAGGCCATCTAGCTACCCACACCTGGTGCATTCCTCGTGTCCGACAATTCACACACCAGGCCATCTAGCTACCCACACCTGGTGCATTGCCACTTGTCCGACAATTCACACACCAGGCCATCTAGCTGCCCACGCCTGATGCATTCCTCGTGTCCGACAATTCACACACCAGGCCATCTAGCTGCCCACGCCTGGTACATTGCCACTTGTCCGACAATTCACACACCATGCCATCTAGCGGCCTACGCCTGGTACATTGGCACTTGTCCGACAATTCACACACCATGCCATCTAGCGGCCTACGCCTGGTACATTGGCACTTGTCCGACAATTCACACACCAGGACATCTAGCTGCCCACGCCTGGTACATTGCCACTTGTCCGACAATTCGCACACCAGGACATCTAGCTGCCCACGCCTGGTACATTGCCACTTGTCCGACAATTCGCACACCAGGACATCTAGCTGCCCACGCCTGGTACATTGCCACTTGTCCGACAATTCGCACACCAGGACATCTAGCTGCCCACGCCTGGTACATTGCCACTTGTCCGACAATTCGCACACCAGGACATCTAGCTGCCCACGCCTGGTACATTGCCACTTGTCCGACAATTCGCACACCAGGACATCTAGCTGCCCACGCCTGGTACATTGCCACTTGTCCGACAATTCGCACACCAGGACATCTAGCTGCCCACGCCTGGTACATTGCCACTTGTCCGACAATTCGCACACCAGGACATCTAGCTGCCCACGCCTGGTACATTGCCACTTGTCCGACAATTCGCACACCAGACCATCCAACTCTCCACCATCGGCACACTCCACGTCTCCGACAATTTGCACATAAGACCATCCAACTCCCCAATCCAAAATCAAATATCAAAAACTCCATTCACTCTATAGAACCACTCCCAAAGCAGAAAGTTCTCAGTAATTTAGCGTTTTAGAATTCGAGTAAGCTAAAATTTATATATTTATTTTCATGTTTAAAAATGCTTAATAAGCTATCAATCAAATTATTTTAACTTGCTCATAAAATCCTGAAAACTCAATATATACTCTATAACAAAAAAATCGACGCACCAAGAAGAAGTTGTCCGATTTATATGAAAATACGTATACAAAGAAGCTTCGACCAAACATGCAAATGACTGAAATTTGGTGGCCGAATTATGCAAAGCAAGAGCTCCAGCGCATCTGAACTGCGCAGCCAGCACGAGCATTCTAGACTCAATATTCGGCGCGGCACGAGCTGATTTTCAGAATTTCCGCTTAATATTTTAGCAGTACGCCTATTTCTACTGTATCAATGCCTCGCCGAAAGATTCGTGCTCATCACGAACATATGTCAGAGTTTGAAACTGGTCGTGCCATTTGATTGAAAGAGGCTGGTTGGTCTAATCGACTAATCGCGCGACATCTGTGTCGAAGTGATGCGGCTATTAGGCGATGTTGGAAAAAGTGGGTCAACAACGGAAGTATGCAACGTCAGGACGGCAGCGGTCGACTTAAGGGCAACAACAGAACGGGAGGACAGAGCATTGTCAGAATGACTGTCGCAGCACCGGAATCCACGTTATCTACCATCCAACGTGTGACCGGCACACAAGTGTCCAAAATGACCATCAACCGGCGACTGAGAGAGCGGAATCTAAGATCACGCCGATCGTTACGATGCCTACCCCTCACACCCGTGCACCGACAAGTCCGACTACAGTGGTGTCGGGAGCGATCAACTTGGAACTGCGCTGACTGGGGACGTATAGTCTTTAGTGACGAGTCCCGTTTCTTACTGTGTCCTGACGACCGTCGCAAACGTGTCTGGAGACGTCCTGGGCAGCGTGTGGATCCTGGCCTTACTGTCGAACACCACACAGGTCCACAACAGGGCGTTATGGTCTGGGGTGCCATTTCATTTGATAGCAGGACCCCATTGGTAGTCATTTCTGGCACCCTGACAGCACAACGGTACGTAGATGACATTCTACGGCCTTTTTTGTTGCCGTTCTTCTCACATCACCCCGGGCTTACTTTTCAACAAGGTAATGCAGGGCCACACACGGCACGTGTTACTATGGATTGTCTTCAATCTTGCCGAACTCTTCCGTGACCAGCAGGGTCGCCTGATCTCTCGCCCATAGAGCACATCTGGGACGTAATGGGAAGGCGATTGCAACCATCCCGGAATGTTGACTATTTAGCCCGACAGTTGGAGACAATTTGGCAAGAAATCCCGAAGCATACCATCCGGAATCTTTATCAGTCCATGACACGCTGGGTGGCAGCCTGCATCCAGGCCAGTGGGGGTCCAACGACATATTAACATTCTCAATTTGTGACGACCAAACTCTGAAATAAAACAATTAATTGTTCTGAAATTTTAATCGTTTCACCCCTATACATGCTCTTTACATACACCAATTTTTGTCCTAATCTGACAACTCCTTCTTGGTGCATCGATTTTTTTTATATACAGTGTATTTTCTTCCGGTTTGTGGCAAACGCAAGTGTCGCCCTTGGCTTGGAGACTTGCCAATTTTCAAAAATCACGCGCCACAACAGCGCGAGCAGCGGCTGTTCGAAGTGAAGCCATTTTGCCCGTGCTTCGATTTCGTTAGTCACCGAAATGGAGGATCAACGAATTTGCATCAAGTTCTGTGTGAAAAACGTATTCAAGGGTGCCGAAATTTTTTGGATGTTGCAAACAGCCTACGGGGATGCCGTCATGAGCCGAAGACGAGTTCTCGAGTGGTACAAGCGCTTCAAGGAGGGTCGGGAAGAGACCGCCGACAACGAGCGTTCCGGGAGACCGTCCACATCAACCACGCCTGAAAAAGTGGACAAGGTGTTGGAAATGGTGCATGAAGACCGACGAATAACTGTCAGGGAGGTCGCCGAAGAAGCAGGGATATCCATTCGGGTCGACTCAATCGATAATGAAGGACATTTTGGGAGTGAGAAGACTCAACGCCGTTCTCGTTCCCAAAGATTTGACTTTTGATCAAAAGAAACGGCCAGTCTCAATCTCGAAGCGACAACCGACGACCCCGAATTGCTGAAGATGGTCATTACTTGAGACGAAACATGGATTAAGGGCTTTGATTCGGAAACTACCCAACAGGCATCGGCGTGGCGCTTCAAAAATGAGCCGAGACCAAAGAAAGCGAGGAAGACTCCCAGCAAAGTCAAGGTCATTTTGACGATGTTCTTCGACTACCAGGGCATCGTTCATCATGAATTTCAACAACAAGGCTCTACAATAACTCCTGACTTCTACCTGGGAGTTTTGAGGCGATTGAGGGAAGCGATCAGGCAGAAACGGCCGGAGCTGTGGAGGTGCAAGTCGTGGATCTTCCACCACGATAACGCGCCGGCGCACACAGCCTTCAAAATCTCGAAGTTCCTGCAGGACCACTCAACCTCTGTGTTCCCCAACCCCCCTACAGTCCCGATTTGGCCCCCTGCAACTTCTTCCTTTTTGGAAGGCTAAAAAAAAGTTAAAGGGTCGGAAATTTCAGAGCATAGAAGAGATCAAAGTGGAATCGAAGAAGGCTATGAAGGCGATCCCGAAAACAGACTACCAGAGGTGTTTTGCCGACTGGAAAAAAGGTGGCTGAAATGCATCGCGGCCAACGGGGACTACTTTGAATTTGGTATAATAATAAAGTTTTTTTTTTTTTTAACTTATGAGCAAAGTGTCGAAACTTTTTGATCAGAGTAGTAGATGGAAATTTTGCCGGGAAGATATTGATCTAAAAGAGACAATGGTCGCCTCTCCCGTCAAAATAGACGCCATCTATTGACCGTCGCCACAAAATAGCGGCCTCGGGTCGGTGACAAAGCCACAACACCAGCTTTGTCACCGACCCGAGGCCGCTAGTTTGCGGCGACAGTCAATAGATGGCGTCTAGTTTTGACGTCTATTTTGACGGGAGAGGCGACCTTTGTCTCTTTTAGAAAAATAATATAGTTTGTATGCGATTGTTTTTTCTGTATCGTTTATGCAAAATTTGATAGATATGTATAAGCCTTTGGCAGGATATTGCTACATCAGGTTGCAATTTGACAAGGTCATCGACCTTGATTTCCTACGTCTTTGTATTATATGCGTTAACCTGCGGTTTTTCATAATTAAAGAAAATATGTAAAAAGTAAAGAAAATTAATTACCATTTAAAGTTACGTTTATTTATTTTTTGTCTTCCTCGTAGTTGGTGATTCCGTATCTTCACGTCCTTTGCTCTCTGCCGAAATATGATCCGTCCTCGCGCCAACTGGTGTGTCAAATATATTGAGTAATAATAATATAGCGCACTCTCTCTGTCATATATAATACAATATAAATTAGAAGTAAATGTATTATAATTTCTAAAATAATTGTAAACAATATCACAATTAAAATGAAAACACAAACGCACAAAACTCATGATGCAGTAATATGAAAGATACGATCAAAAGGTAACCGAATTTTTGAAAATTAAACAATATATGTAGAGGTTAAATCATTTTATTCATTTTTCAAATTTTCAAATTTCTCAAATTATAAGACCCTCTACTATCAACAACTTTTTTCCACCGCACAAAAACTGTTTAAATGCGGTTTCATAGTCCATTTTACTTAGCTTGTTTATTTCAGTCGTCGCATTTTTAATAACCTCTTTGGATGACAAAATGTTTCTTCTTTTTAACGGAAGTTTGAGTTTAGAAAAATAAAATAAATCGTAGAGGAAGATGTGATTAGACAGTCACAGAGTGCTTAGCTAAATAATCCATAACCAAGGAGGCTTTATGGGCAGGGGTGTTGTCATGAAGCAACTTCCATTGTTGTGACTGAAAGAGCTGGTTCCTTTTCCTTCGTATTGTATCTCTAAAGCATGCAAGTTTTTCCTTGTATGTGTTTTATTGATAGAAGTTCTCTGTGGAATGAACTCATAATGTACAACTCTTTGGTAGTTGAAAAAAATAATAAACATCACTTTTGCCTTTGATCGGTCAAGACAATTTTTTTGTTGTTGTTGTTCTTCCGAGGAGAACTCGGAGTGAGCCACTCAATTTATTGTTTCTTTATTTGTGGATCAAAAAGATAGCACCAAGTGGTATCTCCAGTTATCATAGCTTTAAAAAATATCGGCTATTAATTGTACTTTCAATTAAATCACTACACATCTCTAATCTGTTCTGTTTTTGTTAAACGGTTAGATTTCAGAACAAAATTTCAATGTTAACTCTTTGTTCAAAAGCCAACATTAAAAAATGCAACGCGAGCGATAAACAAATAACTTTTATCTTCCTAAAATGAGATTTACGCATGCGCTATTACCAGCGTTTCCAGTCTTATTTATTGTTCAGACTTTAATCTAAAATAGTTTTTTATTATTTAATTTTACATCTTGATTTTTTAAAAGTTTTGTTGCTTTTTGATCATACCTTATAGAGTTGGGTCAGGAAGAAGTTACTTTTATAAGCTTGACATTGCAATATGCAAATAGTAATATAATGGGGGAACTTGCGTATTCCGCAGATGGAAAGAGATCATGATGATGATATATATAAAATGAAAGGATTTAAAAGCACGAATGTTTCTTTTACACATAATACAAACTTTTACTGCCCTTACTGCGATGAAAAAATATATTGAGAGGGCTTGGCTCATAAGCTTATGTCCATAGTTTTCTTGAAAACCATTTCTGAGATTCCATCCTTCAGTGCTGCGTATATAAGCAGAATCGTCCAATACATATTAGAGCTCTGAGAAGCGGTCTGGTGGATTAAATTGGCGAAACCGCTGAGAGGGTTTACCACTGATGAGCCAAGCCCTCCCAATATATTTTTTTTTCATCGCAGTAAAGGCAGTAGAAGTTTGTATTATTTATAAAAGAAACATTCGTGCTTTTAAATCCTTTCATTTTATATGTATAGATGGCGCGTTATTGCTTTGTGTTAATTTATGATAATATATATTAATGAAATACCCCAGTCTTTTTACTACTATTAATTTCTTTACCATTAAGATGATCTACCATTTAAAAAAAATCAGCAGTATCTGTTTTGGAGAGGTATCTGATTATAAGTTACAATCAAACAGTAGCGTAAGCCTATCTAATCATAATAATCAAATACAAAATAATCGACTAATAATAATTTTAAAAATCAAGTATACTCATTTTGATCAATTTCAGCTTCGTTATAATTCTTAGTCCTCTCACAAGAGTCAGTCCTTTTGATATAATATTTCCGGTGGCTGTAGCAATTTTCCAAAAAAAAAAAAAGTTTTAAAAAATGAGATAATGAAAGTTCTAGCGCTGGGGGACTGTCGATGAGTCGGCAGCCCACGACATTAAAAACCGATTCGTTATCGACGCCCGGTTCTCCAATTAATAAAATGACAGAAAAATGCTCCCAATTACCACCGCAGTCGTCATTTCCACCCGCTATAATTGAAGAATGCCCGGTGACGAAATTGCACCTTGCAACATCGTGATATGTTTTTTGTGATCCTCCAATTTGGTAAGAACCAACCGTCGATTTCTCAATCCTCCAGACAAACTTATCTTTCAAAAAAATGATCCCTTCCGATATTTTATCATCGTAGTATTGGCTGTACAGGAAAATAAACCCTGGGTGTGGAGATATTTAATAAATACAGATGACGTGTATTTAGTTGAGATCACAAAACTCAGTCTCGCATAACTCTAATATGTTTTTTTTATCTATGAATATTTTCAAATTTTCAAATTAATTTTAAAGAAGCGGGAAAAAAATACTATAATAAATGCGCTAAAAACTTTACTGTAATGTGATATAGACTTCAAAAATGGGGAATATATATAAAAACAGTAATGTAAAACTAGAATCATATTGCCATTTCTTCTAGATGGACAGGACCTTCGGATGGCGCTACAAGGTCATATATTTGACATTCAACAACAACTCATTCTGTGAAAAGGAAGATTCTTCGAACTGAGATCAGGCTCTCTCTGTACATATTTCGGGGATTTTTTTGAGTGACCACTATTTAATAAGTGTGATTTTTTAATATTTTGTGGTTTTAATGTGGCCTTTTATATCAATTTTTATAATAATTGTTTCAATTTTAAATAAAAGTAACAAGGTATAAATTTGATTAAGGACCATTGAAGGGTCGCTTTCACTTTATTGTTGCGATAAATTATCTTTAATTCACAACCGACTATAATACAACTGGTTAAAATTCCACACCAACTTTTAATTCAACCTGTTTTTTTTTTCAAATCTTAATAAAACTATTTTCTTTAATTTAACAGACTATAATTCAAAACCGAATTTTCATTTGGATTGAGAATTCTGATCCCTTGAGGGGTGTTGAATTAAAGAAGCTTGACTGTAATTATCTTAAAAGTACCTGTAGAAGAAGAATGAAGTTCAAAATCGTGTACGTGCGAATATGGTGTTTTAAAAAGATAATCTTTACCCTAAAGTAGAGGCGAATATTTATTGATATTTAATCAAGATGTTATCTGGGGGAGTGATTATCATATTTTAACAGCAGAATTTTATTCTAGAGAGATCTCCAAAGATATTTCTGGACTCTCCAAGAGGTAGTTCAACTTGGGAGAAAGGGAAATTTCTGTTGATATCGTTTTCCCCAAGGTGGACGCTCAGAGAAGTGCTCGCTGATTTTGTATTGGTTACTCATTGGAAAGGTCTTGCTGACAAAGAATAAAATTTATTTTCTTTACACACACATTTTTACTTACTTGAGCCAAGTTTATAAAACCGGTGTCAAAATAATATTTAGATTATATAAGTCCAAAAACGGCCAAATTAAAGCCAGTTTTGGGTTTTTATCTCTCGGTCATCAAAAGTGCTAATTAATATGAAATTAAAAATTACAAATAGTAATAAGCATAGGTCTTTTAAAAATATAAAACATTTTTTGAATGTTTGAATTGAAAACATTATAAAAAAAACTTCTCAATAAATAAATTATAACATGAATCATGAAAATTTCTCTTATAGAATTGTAAATAGTTATAAAACGAAGAGAATTTTTTTTTTTATTAAAATGCATGGGCTACAAGCTTTCGGGCTTCACGCCCATCGACGGGTACAACATATTGAGAGAAAATAACGCTATATATAGTATCGATATGTGAAGAATCTGCATACATAACCATATATGAGTTAACAATATCAGATTAAATTATGGAAATAAGGCTTTTTATAGAAAAATTTGACGAAAGTAGGATGTGATGCTAATTAAAAATTAAAAAACAATGGTTGCCTGTAAAGTCGGTTTTACGGGCGAAGATTTTACGTGACAACGGTAGAATATTTATTGATATGAATATAATTAAATTGCACAATAGGAACAAGGAATTGAATGAAAATAAGAATTGCACAAATTTTAACTATAGAAATATATTTTGTTTACTAAAACATTGTACATGTAAACTTAAACTTAACTAATTCCTATTTGAGTGATTTTGTTGAGGATAGGACGATGATAGGAGAAATATGAAATGAAAGGAAGTGTTTCTGCTGTAATGTGTCTTGCGAAAGTCAAGTCGATAGTTGTTCCTTTTAACGTAGTTGACTTAGAAACGTTTGATACGCAATCAAGATTATACGTATTTTTCATGATATTAAGAAACGAGTTGTCAGGCTTTACGTTTTTGTTAAAATCACCACACAGAAGAATCGGTATACTAGAATCAACTTGCACGAACGGTGGCACGTACTGGCTGTTGTGAATGTACGGACCGATTCCTTGCCATAGTAACATTCCAATATCCTGCATACTAGCTCCTGGATGAATATATACAGCACCGAGTATAAACTTGAAGCTAGTATTAGCGGCGAAGCAAGTAACTTCAGTCATGCACATGTCACCCTTGGTTTTAATGACACGAGTTACGTCTGTAATCGCAACTTGGAACACTTCCGCCGTAGATGTCGATGATAATTTACGATAGATCGCCACTCCACCAGCCGCGTTGGTATTTGAAAATCAAAACACTTATTCAGATCGAAGGTTAAAATTTTTGCTAAATAAATTTGAAATTAAATAAAATTTGTAATTGTAAATGATGAAGTTGAAAATTAAAACATTTACTTAAATTAGATGTTAAAATTCTTGCTCAACACAGTTTAAATAAAGTTTTCTTATATCTGCCACTTTTTCTTAATATTTGTAATTTTAAAGAATCAATTCGAAAATCAAAACATTTATTCAGATCGAAGGTTCAAATTTTTGCTAAATAAATTTGAAACTATTTAAAATTTGTAAAATAATAATTAATTAATTAATTAATTTTAAACTAATAATTTACTTAACACTATCAACATTTATCAATAGTATGACATAACCTATAAACTCAGTTTCTCAACTTTTGTGTCAATCTAACAATTAATCAATCAATCATAGTTTACGATAATGAAATATCAGTGTACAATTATTTACCTTTATTGTTGTAGTTGTTGTAAATGACGAATCTAAGCACTCCACATTTTCACTACAGACACAGCTGACGATACTTTAACCACACGTGTGAACTTGTATTATGACGCTTTCCTGTTTTTCCAACGCCAAGAACGTTCGAGAAAGACAAAGACAGAGACAAGCATGCGCCGATTCAATGCGCCTAATTCTCTAGCACTGCGCGCGCAGCTGCGCGCGCAGCACTCTCGTTCGGTGACTCATCGTAACGTTACCGGGCGTTACACTTTTTCATAAGTGACTCCCAGCCGCAACCTAATTTAAGACGTTGTCACGTCAAAAATTAAAAACTAAAAAAATTTTTTATGACAGATTTAACATAACTAAGACTATTGCAATTCATAGGAGAACATATGATCATCTATGGATGTCAATCAACTTAAACCAATGTGATGTTATATTAAAAAACCAACAACAGTGAGGAACTATGGCATGGCCCGCCATCAGCGCGATCATCGGACAAAGGAAAAAAATATATAGGGGTAGGTGTCTGGGTGGGGGGGTGGTTTGTTTGCGGTGGGATTAACAGTAAGATCAAGGAAAAGAAGTGAACGGCCTATAGGTTATTACAAATATCTAAATACTGCGATGGTATGTCGATGTGTCTGTTAATGCTATGGTTATTGATGGATAAAATAGCTTCAATGATCAACCTTTGGTATTTGGTATTGACATTAGAGTACAGGGTGGTAGGGGAGGAAAGGTTGAATGAATGGCCGGTGGTGTTAATATGGTTGAAAATAAGCGACCTGTTGTCTCTGTTTGCAATGCATCTACCGTGTTCGGTCATCCTGATGGCCACGGACCTACCAGTCTCGCCTATGTAAGATGCACTGCAATCGTTACAAGAGACTGAGTAGACCGAGCCACCAGAGGACCGAGCAACGGTAGATCTAGGTAATCTGGTGATAGGGTGTCTGAGGATGGCGCCGATACTATTGCTATTAGTAAAATGGGTGTTAATTCCGTGCGTTCTGAGGATGCGGGAGATGGCGACTGATTGGGTGGAGAAGGGAAGTAAACAACTGTTTCTGGTAATTGCAGGAGGTCTAACGGAAGAAGGGTCAAATTTATACTTATGTATGAAATGGGGGGGGTATTGGGACCGGGCCAACTGTTTAATGATTAGGGAAAATTCAATGGTTCTAAACAGTGGAAGGGAGCAGTGGGTGAACAATCTCTTGGTAAGAGTACGGACAGTATTTATTTTATGCGATAGGGGACATGAAGATTTGAAGTCTGTATAGAATGTGGGATTGTTAACCTTGTGGTATACGGTGGTGTGGTAATGAGAGGTAGTACGTATGACCAGTATATCAAGATACGGCAATACGGACCTGTTTTCCAATTCTAAGGTGAATGAGATCTCGGGATGATAGGAGTTTAGAGAATCTAAAATATTGATTTCTTGTCCGGTATCACACATGCAGAAGATATCATCAATATATCTCCGCCACATGTGAATGCCCGGTGCAATTTGCTGTTGGACCCAGTGGTCTATGTTGGCCATGACTATTTCTGCAAGTGGGGAGGATAGTGGGCTGCCCATGGGCGAGCCTCTGATTTGTTTGAACAACTGGTTGTTAAATGTGAAAGTAGTGAAGTCCAAACACAGGGAGGATAGTGCGACTATGGATTCTGCGGTACGGGGATCTACCTGGTTATCCTGTAAGAAATTAGTCAAGTGCCTAATAATAAGCTGATGGGGGAGGGAAAGATACATGGCAACTACATCATAAGACACCATAACGGTGTTGGGGACAGGGCAGAGAGAGTTAACGGATTGCACAAAAGAAGGGATATCCCTAATGGCAGAGGATTGTGGACTGGCTTTCACCCAAGGTGTGAGATAGCCAGTCAGATATTTGGACAGCTTATAGGCAGGTGAAAGATGGTAGGCTATGATGGGGCGTAGGGGGATGCCAGGCTTATGGGTCTTAGGAAGACCATAGATATAGGGGATATTATTAAGGTCGGAGATGAAAGTACTATATTGATCCGGTGTTATGTGACCCGATTTTTTCAGACGCAATAACCCCAGTCTGAAAGATTTAGCTGAGGCAGATGCATCAGACTGTGCAATGGGAACAAATGTATTGCGGTCGCTGAGTATCTCCGTCATCTTGGAGGCATAGTCAGCCGTGTCCAAGACGACGGTCTGGGAACCTTTATCCGATCTGGTGACTATAATGTTAGGGTTTCGCCTTATGGTAGCTAGGGAGCGGTACTTACCAAGAGATTGGGACTGAGAAGGGGTGGGTTTCCGGAGGATATGGGCTATGGAACTCCGTATGTCATATTGGGCTGTGTGGGAAAGGGAGCTGATGGCGGGCTCAACACCAGAAATAATCCTGGGAATGTCAGGCGTTGTGGGAGGACTGTACTTGAGGCCTAAGGAAAGAACCTCGGTCTGCGAAGGAGACAACACTGTAGATGACAGATTGAGAAGAGTGGGAACCGGTTGGTTGTCGGGGTGAAATTCCTCTGGGAAGCCATATTTGCTGATCCAAAAGGATAGCTTCCTGTATTGACGCCCTTTAATGATGCTGTCCTGCTGTCTGATGTCGGCGGTGAGGAGACCAAGGAGTTCAACCATATTGGATTGGGATACGAGATTGGTGACTTGGGAAATGATGCCTTTAATGGTCTTGGACAAGCAGCGTATTCGCGAATAACATCCCTGGGTTCTAGCCCATAGTAATTGGCGTTGGGATCGGAGGATAACCCTGTTCGAATGAGAATTTCCCACAGGATCTGCGACTCTGAGAGATGGGGGGATGAAACGGGCCCTTTGGCAAATCTTGTTAAAGTTGAGGTGCAATCTCCATCTGGCCAGCTGCAGCGACTTTCGACACAGATGCGTTAGGAGGCGGATTACTTCAGGATTGAGGTTGGTAAATCGACGAATAGCGTTCAAGGATAGTTGTGCTTCAAGGCCAATTGCCATCGAATATTAGAAGTTAGAGCAAACGTAAAAGATTTTTAATTTTAACATGAATTATGAAATTTCTCTTATAGAATTGTAAATAGTTATAAAACGAAGAGAAATTTTTTTTTATTAAAATGCATGGGCTAAAAGCTTTCGGGCTTCACGCCCTTCGACGGGTACAACATATTGAGAGAGAGAAAATAACGCTATATATAGTATCGATATGTGAAGAATCTGCATACATAACCATATATGAGTTAACAATATCAGATTAAGTTATGGAAATAAGGCTTTTTATAGAAAAATTTGACGAAAGTAGGATGTGATGCTAATTAAAAATTAAAAAATTAAAAACTAAAATTTTTTTTTATGACAGATTTAACATAACTAAGACTATTGCAATTTATAGGAGAACATATGATCATCTATGGATGTCAATCAACTTAAACCAATGTGATGTTATATTAAAAAACCAACAACAGTTAGGAACTATGGCATGGCCCGCCATCAGCGCGATCATCGGACAAAGGAAAAAATTATATAGGGGTAGGTGTCTGGGTGGGGGGGTGGTTTGTTTGCGGTGGGATTAACAGTAAGATCAGGGAAAAGAAGTGAACGGCCTATAGGTTATTACAAATATCTAAATACTGCGATGGTATGTCGATGTGTCTGTTAATGCTATGGTTATTGATGGATAAAATAGCTTCAATGATCAACCTTTGGTATTTGGTATTGACATTAGAGTACAGGGTGGTAGGGGAGGAAAGGTTGAATGAATGGCCGGTGGTGTTAATATGGTTGAAAATAAGTTCTGCGCAGATCTAGGCATGTTGGCCTTTAAAGTGTAAATATTCGGATGATATTCAAACATTTGCATTATAAATTTTATATGTAAAATTACTTTTGACGTGACAACGTCTTAAATTAGGTTGCGGCTGGGAGTCACTTATGAAAAAGTGTAACGCCCGGTAACGTTACGATGAGTCACCGAACGAGAGTGCTGCGCGCGCAGCTGCGCGCGCAGCGCTAGAGAATTAGGCGCATTGAATCGGCGCATGCTTGTCTCTGTCTTTGTCTTTCTCGAACGTTCTTGGCGTTGGAAAAACAGGAAAGCGTCATAATACAAGTTCACACGTGTGGTTAAAGTATCGTCAGCTGTGTCTGTAGTGAAAATGTGGAGTGCTTAGATTCGTCATTTACAACAACTACAACAATAAAGGTAAATAATTGTACACTGATATTTCATTATCGTAAACTATGATTGATTGATTAATTGTTAGATTGACACAAAAGTTGAGAAACTGAGTTTATAGGTTATGTCATACTATTGATAAATGTTGATAGTGTTAAGTAAATTATTAGTTTAAAATTAATTAATTAATTAATTATTATTTTACAAATTTTAAATAGTTTCAAATTTATTTAGCAAAAATTTGAACCTTCGATCTGAATAAATGTTTTGATTTTCGAATTGATTCTTTAAAATTATAAATATTAAGAAAAAGTGGCAGATATAAGAAAACTTTATTTAAACTGTGTTGAGCAAGAAATTTAACATCTAATTTAAGTAAATGTTTTAATTTTCAACTTCATCATTTACAATTACAAATTTTATTTAATTTCAAATTTATTTAGCAAAAATTTGAACCTTCGATCTGAATAAGTGTTTTGATTTTCAAATACCAACGCGGCTGGTGGAGTGGCGATCTATCGTAAATTATCATCGACATCTACGGCGGAAGTGTTCCAAGTTGCGATTACAGACGTAACTCGTGTCATTAAAACCAAGGGTGACATGTGCATGACTGAAGTTACTTGCTTCGCCGCTAATACTAGCTTCAAGTTTATACTCGGTGCTGTATATATTCATCCAGGAGCTAGTATGCAGGATATTGGAATGTTACTATGGCAAGGACTCGGTCCGTACATTCACAACAGCCAGTACGTGCCACCGTTCGTGCAAGTTGATTCTAGTATACCGATTCTTCTGTGTGGTGATTTTAACAAAAACGTAAAGCCTGACAACTCGTTTCTTAATTTCATGAAAAATACGTATAATCTTGATTGCGTATCAAACGTTTCTAAGTCAACTACGTTAAAAGGAACAACTATCGACTTGACTTTCGCAAGACACATTACAGCAGAAACACTTCCTTAAACACTCAAATAGGAATTAGTTAAGTTTAAGTTGACATGTACAATGTTTTAGTAAACAAAATATATTTCTATAGTTAAAATTTGTGCAATTCTTATTTTCATTCAATTCCTTGTTCCTATTGTGCAATTTAATTATATTCATATCAATAAATATTCTACCGTTGTCACGTAAAATCTTCGCCCGTAAAACCGACTTTACAGGCAACCATTGTTTTTATTTATACAGAAGATAAATATTTTCAAAAGGTTTGTTCCTATAAATCCTATTATTAGAAGCAGCACATAGTCACATTTAATTTGAGCTGTTGTTGTTTTCTAACTAAGACGGAATGCAATATATTTCATGAATGTAATATGAAGAGTTGAGAAGGTTAGGTTCTCTCAAAAGAGGCAGCCAGCGATATTCCCAATTTACTACCACTATAAACTTTGTACAGTCCCTTCTTCTTATATACTCTGTATTGGAACTAGAGAAATACAAAATTCTTTTGAAGTGGAATTTGACGCATAATTTAGATCCAATCATATACCTTTTTGGCCTAAAGGACACGACAACGAACAACAAAGGACCATTTAGGCAGCGCTGTTATGCCGAATAGGTGATGCCGTTGTATATTTCCTCGCTGCAATAAAATAAAAAAATATTATCTGAACTTTTATTGATATACACATCTTTTGGGGAAATATTTTTATATTTATCTATAGAATGTGCATTTACGCTGGGGGTTAAATAAATTTTAGTTTCTTTCAATAAATTGTAATATCAAGAACGTGTCGCGGGACTCCAGTGGAAAATAACTGACCAAAATCAGTCAGATTTTGATAAAAGATGGTAAAAACATAGAGGATTCTACCATTGCAGAGTCTTATTGATCTAATGATAAAATATCAATAAAAATTGATACCCACAATAATTATCACAAAATATGTTGGATTACAATATCCTTCTTCATTTTTGATACTGAAACCAAGTTAGAATTACAATATTTCATAGCTATGGAATTATTCAACCTTTAACGCGGTATTAGACTGTGCAGTTTATATTTAAATATATTTATTTTCAGGATGAAGAGCGATTTTTTATCAACTCCTTTTAATAGTATCTTCCAGTAGTTTACGATTAGCCGGATTGAAATATTGGAAGATACCAATAAAAATAGTTGATCCAAAATAAGAATTTATCATTTAAATAATGCTGTTAGCTCTTAAACCTTCAGTATTATAAATCTTAAAATATTCATAAAAATAATAGATTAATGAACGAGAATTTTATATAAAATCATTTGGTATAAGGTCTTGTATAATAAAATATATTGGATATAAGACCATTAAAGGGTAATGTACTGTGTAATGATGAAAATATCTTGCATGTATTGTATAGCTGACAATATTGATAGCAACGTTTCTAGTTTGTTTGAAGGTAGAGCATTTTGGAATTGAAAAACAATGGTACGTACTGGCTGTTGTGAATGTACGGACCGAGTCCTTGCCATAGTAACATTCCAATATCCTGCATACTAGCTCCTGGATGAATATATACAGCACCGAGTATAAACTTGAAGCTAGTATTAGCGGCGAAGCAAGTAACTTCAGTCATGCACATGTCACCCTTGGTTTTAATGACACGAGTTACGTCTGTAATCGCAACTTGGAACACTTCCGCCGTAGATGTCGATGATAATTTACGATAGATCGCCACTCCACCAGCCGCGTTGGTATCTGAGTTAGGTCGATTATTTTCCCTGGATACGCACTCATAACCCTTGATTGGAGTTGGTTCACAAGTGTCGCGCATCCACGTTTCAGTCAATACTAAATAGTCTGATCGTGGTATCACTGTATCTGTTTCAATGTCCGCGGCATGGGCACTTAAACTTTGACAGTTGATGTTCGTTACAATAAGTTGTCCAGCGTCGGTTGCGTCGTCACATAATTTTACGGCTTGTTTGGTAATTGTGTCTAGAGTGTGTCCACGAAGTCGTAAGTATTCATTGCGAATATCTCGAGTAGTCTGTGAGTCGTTTCCATCTCGGCCATGTTTGAAAACCAATGGAGAGTCCTTTTCTGAGTTTTCTTATATCTGCCACTTTTTCTTAATATTTGTAATTTTAAAGAATCAATTCGAAAATCAAAACATTTATTCAGATCGAAGGTTCAAATTTTTGCTAAATAAATTTGAAACTATTTAAAATTTGTAAAATAATAATTAATTAATTAATTAATTTTAAACTAATAATTTACTTAACACTATCAACATTTATCAATAGTATGACATAACCTATAAACTCAGTTTCTCAACTTTTGTGTCAATCTAACAATTAATCAATCAATCATAGTTTACGATAATGAAATATCAGTGTACAATTATTTACCTTTATTGTTGTAGTTGTTGTAAATGACGAATCTAAGCACTCCACATTTTCACTACAGACACAGCTGACGATACTTTAACCACACGTGTGAACTTGTATTATGACGCTTTCTTGTTTTTCCAACGCCAAGAGCGTTCGAGAAAGACAAAGACAGAGACAAGCATGCGCCGATTCAATGCGCCTAATTCTCTAGCGCTGCGCGCGCAGCTGCGCGCGCAGCACTCTCGTTCGGTGACTCATCGTAACGTTACCGGGCGTTACACTTTTTCATAAGTGACTCCCAGCCGCAACCTAATTTAAGACGTTGTCACGTCAAAAAAAAAAACGTTCACTTGGCCTAGCTGTGTAAAAAATAGAATAGATCATTGTGGAACTGCTTTACCGGATGAGGCTGCAGCATCAATTACCCAGCTGTGGCTCGCTGATGGATGAGCTCGTATTCCTGCCGTGGGCTCTTCGTCTTTATGAAGAGAGCTTGAACTTGAGGAGATCCTCTTCTGCAATGTACAGCGGTATTCGTTACAACAGAGAATTGAACTAACAATTTATCAGAGCAAAGAACACAGGTAAAATGAATTTATCCCCTGAAACTCTCGTTAGTAACACACATATACCATACACTCTATTATTAGCCTCTATATTAAGCCTTCATCTTAATACTGAAATATCTTGAGAATTTTACAGAAGTCATACCCCAATATGTTGGTTTCATCTTTATCATAAAGTAAGGAAGCGAAGAAGAATATGTATTTTTTTTAAATTTCATCAGTAGGTTCACATGCGCTTTCATTCTAAACAAGTTCCAAATTCGATAAACATCTGGATATCTTCTGAAATATTTTCGAGGAAATTTCGAGGAAAATATCTTCTTGCTATCTGTCTCTTCAAAATATTTATAGAAAACAAGGAACCGGTACTTGGAAAGCGTCTTTTCATTGACGAAGGGTTTTTTTTTGGCCTTTCTTCTAGCCACGCGAAATAAAATTTTGAATTCCGTGTGAGGGTTCATCCCTCGATAAAGACGAATAGAGCTCTAAGGTTATATGTTCCGTCTAGAAAACTAATACATCAATTACACAATATATTTCGTTTTTGTTTATGTCCTTAGTTTCATTAACCACCCTAACCAAGAATTCCTCTAGAGTGCCGGATATAGTCTAAACCGCTGGGTGAGTTCACCACTAATAAGCCAAGAAGTCTTCCCAAGTATTTTAAATCGTGTTAAGGGCAGTAAAAGGTTGAGGCAGTTTGAAAAAAAAAATAGCGCCAATAGTTTCATTTCGTGTACAAGTAGGTTTCTAATAACCATTCTCTGGGTTGAGAGAGAAAGAGAACAAAAACTTTAATTAGAGAACACACACCATTTAACTCTTAAGGTGATGTACAAGGGTTATATATGTGTCTATACAGGTTTGTGATATTGGTTCACTTTGGATGATATCAGCAATATCCATGGGTATTTCATTAATATGAGAACTGTAATACTTTCACTGTCACACAGAATACTGATTTCATCATTCTTCACAAAGTGTGAGAGAAAGAGAGAGAATGACCCGCTTAAAAGTAATCAATAGGGATTTTGAGGTATTTTAAAGCGCTTGGGTTGAAGGCTATAAGGATGTAACCGTGTATTTCGCCTTCAGAGCTTATTTTGAATGTATAGAATTCAGGATGAAGAGGTGAGTTGGAGTGGTTTCTGTCTTGTGTCGCCTCGGTGTGATGTCATAGGTTACAATTTCTTTATATCTTTTCTAACTAATACGGTCGTCGTACCTTGGGTTACCTGATAGATGGGAGAATCATTTCGGATTCCCGTAAGTCGGTATAAACTCTGCAAACAAGGATACGGGTTTAGAAACCATGGTAGAACCATGGCGAGATTGCTGGATGTCTTTCACAACAAGAGAAATCCCGAGGCTTGCGACAGCACGAGAAAATCAACAAGCGCGTAATTAGGTATTCGTTAAAGTTAGGATAATTTCACTTTCGTAGATCTCACTAGGTATTACGTAGAACAAATCACCTAACCGCACATTTCTTTATGTAATTAAAATTTTTCGAACAAACCTTTCTTCAGTTCTATATACAGCACTAGTAAAGTGATGAATTTTGATATGTTAAATAATCCGGCACACACACAATGATAGAGATTTACCAAATTATCAATACGTGAAAATAAAACATTGTAGGAACTGAGAAAACAAGAGGAATTATTAGGTGCAATAAACAAAGGTAAAACACAGAGTAGCCGTTCTATGCCGACTGGAGCTCCTCCTGGTGATGATAGCCGGAACTAGTTGGCGCTGGCTATACCTTTGTAGAGCTAGACTTTACCCTTAAACCCGTTGTAATAAGATAAATTGTTTTTTCAGAATTTACGTATGGAAAATGTGCACGCAAGAGCTCAAATGATTATAAAAAAGAGAAATTTCAAATTGCATTAATGCTTTTTGAATGATCAATTTTTTTAATAGACATAGTCATGTAATTTCAGATTTTTTTTATAATATTGATATATATATATATTTTTTTATGGAAATTTTGTGAATGATAAGATTTAGAGTATTTCTCTAATGCATTTTAATAATCTCTCATTTTTTAAATTATTGATTTGTGTGCCCAGGTCCGGCATCCAAACCCTGGAACTCACAACTTTTTCAAATTTCATCTCTTTACTACATGAAAATGTTCTACCTCGAAAACTTCTAATTATAATAAAAGTTGCGTTTTAATTCTCTCTCTTTTATTATAATATTCAAAACAAAAAGGAAATAAACAAGCTTTAAATTCCAAAAATCGCATGGCGCTCTTTATATATGCATGTATAAATAAAATGGCGGGTCTATATAAACATCTCTTTTAAAAAACGAGTTGTTCA
Source organism: Cordylochernes scorpioides (assembly GCA_030710605.1). Taxonomy (NCBI): domain Eukaryota; kingdom Metazoa; phylum Arthropoda; class Arachnida; order Pseudoscorpiones; family Chernetidae; genus Cordylochernes; species Cordylochernes scorpioides. The sequence continues at coordinate 172,642,274 of CP092864.1, forward strand.
GTTGATTCCAATTTCTTCCTTGATATCAAGTCGAGAGGCAACAATCATAAAAACCGACATAATTATATGAGCCATCTAGAATGGAGGATATATCAAATCCACACAAGTCGGCCAGCTACAATAAATCGTCTGGTCACTAGCACATTAAACTTGCTAAGCGCGCGTGCGGTAGGATATGCAAATTGGAGCCACACGGAGAGTTGTCCGTTCCCCCCCACACCACATGTCGATTGCCAGCCGCCCAAGTTTTAACAAGCTGCAAGTTATTACGTCCAACTTCCCGCAGGTATTGATCTCCCATTCTCTTCATCCCACTTCTTCTGGGAATGTTAAAAACATTTTGGATGGCTTTGTTGAGGGTAGCACTATCGACAACTGAGAGCTGGACTCGAAACTCGCATCTTTTTTAATTAAAAAAAAAAAACCACCAACTTCAGTGGTTCCCCAACTCCAGCTTTGGTCCATTCCCCACTAGTAGGGGAATGCGAGCATTTGGCACTCTGGCGTCTTATAAGGCGAAGTGTAACTTCCGTTCCTATTTGTATACGTTCAACGGAAGAGGCATCTATACCTCTATACGGAATAATGATAAATTTATTATAATTAATGGATTTAATTAAGGAAATTAGTTAAGAAAACTGGAGAATTAGGTGCGCAATCATGATGAAGGTCACAAAGCTCCTATCATACCAGAAATGTTCGGCGTATCTGGATGAGGGTGACCTTGCACTATCACTATTCCGACAATAGGTCAGTCGAAATATTCTATAGGTTTAGAACGAGATGTACCAGTAGTAATAAGATGACCAGAGGCTTTAATCACATCAGTAAGAAGATGACCAGGGGATTTCATCACATCAGTAAGAAGATAACCAGAGGATTCCATTACATTAGTAAGAAGATGACCAGAGAATTTCATCACATCAGTAAGAATATGGAGCTTTAATTACATCAGTAAGAAGGAAGACTAGGAGATTCCATCGCATTAGTGAAAAGATGACCGGGGGATTTCATCACATCAGTAAGAAGATGGCCAGGGGATTCCATCACATCAGTAAGAAGATGACCAGGGGATTCCATCACATCATTAAGAAGATGACCAGGGGATTCCATCACATTAGTAAGAAGATGACCAGGAGCTTTAATTACATCAGTAAGATGATACCAGATGAATTTCATCACATCAGTAAGAAAACACTCAAGAGCTTTCATAACATCAGTAAGAAGATGACCAGAAGCCTTCGCATCACAGCATTAAGAAGGAGCCAAGGAGTTTTCATCACACCAGTGAGAAGATACCAGGAACTTTCATCACATCAATAAGAAGATGGCCAGGAACTGTCATCAAGTCAGAAAAAAGGGTGTCAAGGAACTGTCATCACATCAAGAAGGAACATTAGGAAGGTGAAAGAGAGCTGTCATCACATGACGGCGACCAGGAGCTGCCATGACATCCGGAAGAAGTGACCAGGCGAAGGTTGCGTGCTGCGGTGGACGCGATAAGGAGGGGTCGGCAGGACACGCCCAGAGCTGCTAATCGACCACCTAACGACTTCACTGCGGTAATTAACACCGAAGGATTGATTCGACTGTCACCTGGGTGGGCGGGACACCTCGCCAGATTATCTCGACACGATCCTCTGATAGCTGGCGACAAAGGAAGCATCTAAAAAAAAAAAAAATTATTCTGCCACAATAGACGTCATCGATAATCCATTCGTAGTGCTGTTCCAACACAAGCTCAAAATGGACAGATGAAAATTCGATATAAAACATGGGGAAAACTCCGAAAGCTGCGTGTAGACGAATTTCTTGCTACGGTCCTCCGTGTTTTTAAGCAGGTTCATCACCATGTATTTCATGTTCATCTCCATGGTATCTCAGGTACAGATGTCGATCGTTATAAAACGCCATTTCATCTTGTTCTGAAAAAAAAAATTTTTTTTAACTTAAATTTGCCGAATGTGTCCTATATTGGCCTCCTTCTCTATTTGTATTTCCAGATCTGACTTTCCAACATTTGAAAAAGTAAGACAGACCACAAGTAGAACTGATTGAAACCCTCAATTTAATGATCTCCCAAAAGAAGATTATATATTTAGACCTTTCTCGTATTTCATCAACTAATGATAGATTTGATGGTTTGAAGACTCCACTCGGCTTTCAACTTGGCTTATTGTGTGTGGGGATATAATGTTAAATTCTTGCTAATGAGTAGAATTTTATTTCAGTTATTCCACGTACAAGGTACAAGCCATGGTATTCAAAAAAAAAGTAGGGAGGTTATATAACCTCTTATGATATAAGTTAATCTCTCATATCTATACATGTTGAAAATCACTTAAATAGGAATTTTCAAGGTTCGAGAGCCCAATTTGGCTGATATACTTACTGGTGAATTGGTTGTTGTTTGTGCAATTTTAAATGCATTAAATCAATTTATTATATTGATAGAAACTTCTTGGAAATGATTTCAATCCCAGGTCCAGCTGTATAAATCTGGCATTCATGCCACCATGTCATAAATCTTTACTACTTCTTGAAGGTTTAGACTATTCATAATTATCACACTATTTACAATGTATTTGATAACACCTGATGTTGTGCGTCTATAACTCAAAGTGTCTGACTGCTGCTTCATGTATTTTGCAGGTATCCTGAGATGCAGAGTTCATTCGAATATGAGATAAAAAGGCCTGCCGTCATCATTGTGATTCGGGAAGAACCCCGATATGAAAATATTAAGATCCTCTTGGTCGTCAGGTCAGTTTTCAATAAGTTGAGATAGAGGCGACTGGCGGGGAAACTTAAACTGTAACAAAGCGTATGAAGCTCAAATAGCGCTTACTTTAAAATTCACTTGAGAGAGAAATGATATGGAAAAATAAAACGATGAATCACTAATGTCTTTTTGCCAATTTAATCTAATAAACCGCGATTCAGATATTACCCACAATTCTGAGTATATCTTCAGTATACTAGGGATACTGTCTAATGAAATTATAAGAGTAGATTAGCTTCAAGATTTACAAATTGTTCACAAATTCCAGACAAGTTCAAACCGCTCTTTAGCCAAGATAACAAAAATATTACAAAATTCTGTTTGAGAAAATTTTGAAACGAAAATTAGTACTATCTGAATACTTAAGACAAACCTAATTTGAACTAAATATTTAGTGAAAAATTCGACAACACAAAGCCTAGCCTCATATTTCCCCCATATGCCATTGTAAAAAATAAATATATCAATACCTTTCTTTATTAAAGTAAACGATAATAGAGTAGAAGCGATGGCAAGGTTCGCTAATGATGAGCCAGCACTTACCAACATACTCGGTAGAATGAGCATTCCAAGATTCTTCCTCGAAAACATTGAAATATTTACTTAAAATGTTTCATTTTTATGTAGATAGTATGGAACAGTTCATGTGGCCTCTAATGGAACCTTGTTATCTTTAACCACATAATCCTTATTAACGTCGGCTTTCAAACATTGTTCAATGGTAGGCATTTCCATTTGTTTTTCAATTTGAAATGCTGAAAAGCTTAGCCGCACCGCAGAGTGAAAAATACTTTAGTCCAAGCTTATAGATACCAAGTTAAAATTTTAATTTTTTCTAAATTTGAATGCTTTAAAACTTAGCCGAATTCTAGACGGAAACTATGATTTCAAGGTAAAATTTATTTGTTTGTCTTTTCAAAGTTGGTGTGCTGTAAATTGTATCTTTACTCTATTAGTAAAATAAAGAAATCTCTAGTGCAAAACTATAGTTTCAAGAGGAAAATTTCCGATTTTTACAAGTTGGCGTACGTCTTTAGGATGAAACAGTATTAGGAGTGCTTAGCGGTTTCGTTTCAACAATGCTTGGTCTTCAAATTTATCGCAGAAAGGAAAGAAGAGAAAAATCGCCCTAAATAGTTCCAATTTTTATATTGCTGAACCATGATGTATATATTTTTTTTCTCTGTCATAAAAATTATAATATTTATATATTTAAAATTGATTTAAATAAAAATATATGAAAAAACAATAGAAAAAAAAAGATAAGTGGTTCAGGTGTTGATATTAAAATAAAGAAGGCATCTCCTGACCACGAGCACATGTGCTTTTTAGAAGCCATTGGGACCAAAATCTTTTTTGGTCGCAGTGGTTACAGCCTTCTCCACGCTGACGAGCGCCAACAGCGCGAAACGCGTTCGTGGATGGCTTTTCTTGATTTATCAAGAAATTGGGTTGGCCAAATATCACGGAGCAAGCTAAATAAACGTTTAGTTTATTTTTGCTCCACTAGATGGCGCTCTGCCATCTAAAAAGCACATGTGCTCGTGGTCAGGAGATGCCTTCTTTATTTTTAATAAAAATATATATTGAATTTTCAATGATAAATTATATATTATGTCATAACAAAGTATTTATTATTATATATATTTAACACCACACTGGGACTTCATAACACTTTGAAGATAGGCGTAAGGATAGAAAATTTCTGGCAAGGACTACGGAACTGAAGACTACGAGGAAGACAACAACGAGGCTAACACAGCAAATAAATAAACTTAGCAACTTCTGAATTTAACTATTTCATTATTTACTTTTTTATTTACCTTTATTATGAAACCCCGATTGGGGAACACATACAAAAACAGTAAAGAGAAAATAGCAAGCTGCAAATCTGCAATCTGACGTAACAATTTATAGATGGCGTACGCTATTTCTTCATTTTTAACAATTATTAAACATATTTGTTAAAAGTTTATAGTGCATGTATCCACATTTGTTTCACTTTATTTTAAAATGCTGCGGGTAAATTGCGATAAAAGTAATTAAAGGCAACTTTTACAAACTCCCATTAGCCTGGAGTCTATAAATTTGGCCGCCCTGACCATCAGGCTGTTGTTTGATTATAACGTCACACCATACATCACCCTCGACCTGCAAGTCTTCGCAAGAAAGCGTTAAAAATGATTTTAAAATCAAATTTAGGGGGCGGCGTCCATAAATATCGGTTGGCGGGTAATTAAGAAGATCGTCTGAAATATCGGGAAGGCAGGCCATCACCCTTTAAGCCCACTTTTACACTAATGAGATTTGAATTTGGCAAATCTGGGGAAGAATAATGGGCCGTGGCCTAATTCAATTTGGGGTGGCCGCGGCGTAATTAGGATGCACGAGCTGAAAGCTCGCTTCATCTACTGTCATAGGCTTGCTTGAACAACGCACCGAGACACCAATTTACATTGGAATACACTTTAAAGATATTAATGTCTCTTTTTTAGAGCTGAAATAAATCTTGCTCACTTTTATCTCACAGACCTTGAGAATTGTGAATAGTGGTAACGCAATGACAACGATTGATTAATTCTTTCATTGCTAAATATTGCAACATCATGTTTGATGGACATCTTTTTATTCGTTGATTTAAAAATTTCAATTATATATATATATATTGTAAATATATTTAATCAAACCTTTTTTATTGATATATTTGAACAGATTATGTTTCAAAATGAAACTTAACTCATCCAGAGTGAGTTACTTTTAAAATTGTATTTAATATCTCTAGCTTTTTTTTCTCTCTCTCTCTCTCTCTCTCGGGCTTAAAAGAGAGAGAGAGGCTCTTCTACAAGAGATATATAATTACGAAATAATACACAAAACCTTTATGTTCAATTATTATGTTTCAAATTTTGTTATTATATATGACACCACACACTGTGTTATCGCTTTGAACCTTGTTTGGCGCGAGGAGACATCATTTCGTGAGGATAACCGAGAAGTGAATCTTTACATCGCCGTCTACTCAGGAAATATATGCCACATGAGGCAAGTAATGTTGACAAACAGGCCAAGTCTGGTGTAACACTATAAGCTCTAATATCACAGGTTTATAAACTCGGGGCATCATATATGCAACACCCTGAAAGAAGCATGTAAATAACATGGAATTTACAACATGCATTAGCGGAGGTTAGATATGCAAATGATTAGAATTTCAGCGCAAAGGCACGCACATCACGCGCGCCTGTGGCTCCACTTCAAAGTACTATTTAAAGCTTGGAGATTTCGACGATTTCAAATTCAGAAATTTGTGTTTTCTTATGTTTTTTTTAACGATCAATTATGCTTCGTAGAAAACAGCGATCATCTTTTGATCGAGTATCCAAGTTCGACAGAGGAAGAATAGTGGCCTGCCGAGATTGTGGATTATCTTTCAGAGAAATCGGTAGTCGTGCTGGACGAAACCAAACAGCTGTAATGAGGATATGTGATCGTTGGATGCAGGAAGGTACGACGGACCGACGTGTTCGATCGCATCTACCTCAGTGCACCACTTCACGTTCTGACAGGCAAATTGTGCGCATGGTAGTGACAGATCGCTCAGTCACACCACAAACCGTAGCACAGCACATTCAGTCTGTAACGCATCATCCAGTGTCTGCGCGTACCATTCGACGCCGTTTACAGCAGAGTGGTCTACCTCAAGACGTCCATTGCTTCGTCTACCCTGACGCAGAACCACATGCATCTTTGCCGCCAATGGTGCGATTAAAGAAGGATGTGAAACGGCAAAATGGAATGAAATTGTCTTTACTGACGAGTCAACGCTTCTGTCTGCAGCACCACGATGGTCGGATTCGAGTCTGGAGACACCGTGTAGAGAGGATGCTGAACAGCTGCGTTATGCACCGCCACACTGGTCCTGCACTGGGTATTATGGTATGGGGCGGTATTGGATATCACTCTCGCACTCCTCTAGTACGCATTGTCGGTACTTTAAACAGCCAACGCTACATCTCCGAGTTGTTGGAGCCAGTTGTCCTTCCTTACCTTCAAGGCTTGTCCACAGCCATATTTCAACTGGATAATGCGCGACCACACGTGGCACGCATTGTCCAAAGGTTCTTCGTCAATCGCCAGATTGAATTGTTTCCCTGGCCGGCTCGCTCTTCAAACTTTCGCCTATATAAAACATGTGGTCCATGGTTGCTCAACGATACACCCAGATTACATCCCCATCTGCCAGAATGCCGAGGCCTGTGGCAGCGGTGATCTCCAACAATGGCGGCTACTCTGGCTACTGATTCTGGCGGGAACCACACTTTGCAGAAGTCTATAAATTTAATCATTTGATACTTAGTCAACATGTTATCTACAAAATAAATTTTGTTGTGATATCTCTTGTCATTCTTGGTGTTGCAATTTGGGTGGCCAGCAGTGTATTATGACAATCCATGCATACATTGTGATATCACTAAAGTCCCAAATCCTTGTCTCTAGCCTTGGAATTTTGGGCATTCTAATAACAGTGGTGTTGCATATAACGAATCATAAACACAACTTTAATATTTAGCTGGAAATTGCAGTGATCTGTTGCAAGAAAATAATAAAGTTATAAATAAAATACAATCTGTTGAGAAAAGAGTTTCTCTTATTACAAAAAATAAAATATTTCCTCAGCACACTGTCTTTTATTTATAAAGAAATCAGACGGACAATAATTTAGATTCCATCAGATTTAATTAGTGTTAAACATTATTTCATCCAATTTTTCCATGAGTAATCAACGTCTTTTGAATTGGCTGTGATGCATGATCATGGCAAAATAAAAGATATAAGACTTGACGTTTCTTATCTTGTGGATAGGTCTTAAAATGAAAACAACACCTTAATTTATCTAATATATTTTTTTCTTGGCGTTTACAATCCTGCAATATATCAATGATATTCTCTTCAATAAAGCCTAATATCATTCACATTCTCTATCTATACACTTGTACGCACCCGAACTTTGTGATTGAATTCGATTATACCAAAATCCTATTTACTATATAGTAGATTGTTTATTTGATTTCTATCCAAGACTTCATTAGGGAGATTGGCAATCAGGAGTAGGACACATCGCCGCACTAATTGTCGGACTAGATAGCATCATCTACCAGCCGTCCAATTACACCTGAGACGGCCTTAAACGGTTCCGTTCCACCTCGTCGCCTTGCATACTGAACATGGGGGAATTGATCAGGTCGGCGGATTCTCTTCTTTGCCTTAATTAGTGTGGAAGAACATATGTGACATTATGGCGAGGTTATATATGTAAATTACAATATAACTTCCTATGAACGACCCATCTGACCAACTCTATAAACTATGCGACTTTAGAAAAATCACTTGAATTGAACTAATCCATCCCCTAATTAGAGATCACAGTTATAAAGTATTTTTGGTATCTCAAGATGACTCGAATGTAAATGTATTAAGATACAATAAATTTGTATAACCTTTACTTAGCAAAATAAGTCCTGCTGCGTGTTAATAAATGATATTTATTATTAATTATCACGAAAATATTTTTGTAGCATTTCGAATATATAATTCGACTGTTTATCAGACATATAATACCTCACGCTAAAGTGGGTTTAGCTATAACTACCTTCATACAGTATTTATAAGAAGGATTAAAATAACTTTCCAATCAATTCCTCAAAGTGTATATAGAATACAATATTAAGAGACTAAATGTTCACTCTAATAGCATAGATAAAATGGCGAAATTCCGCTGAGAGGGTACACCACTGTAGAACTAGCTCTTTCCAAATTGAAACCGTTGAATATGTTTTTCATCATGTCGGCACTTAAACTTAGAAAAGCTGTGAAGAACACATCACAATTGTAGGTCTGATGTTCACACTTTTGCAAATTTCAAAGTGAAAAGCTCAACACGAAGTTTTCAAATTTTGCCTGGGGGATAATTGATCTTTAAAAAGAAAGGTCACCTCTCTTCCGTCAGTCAAAATACTTAGTTCTTCCCTTTAGATTTTCTAATAGATCAATATCTACGCTGAAAAATTATCATATATACATATATTGATACGTGCGAAACGCGTTCGTGGATGGCTTTTCTTGATTTATCAAGAAATTGGTTTGGCCAAATATCAGGGACAGGTTAAATCAATGAATAGTTGATTTCTGTTCCACCAGATGGCTCTCTGCCTTCTGAAAAGCACATGTGCTCCTTGTCAGGATATGCCCTTTTTATTTTTAATATCAACACCTGACCTTTTAATATTTTTTTCTATTGTTTTTTCATAAAAAGCACATGTGCTCGTGGTCAGGAGATGCCTTCTTTATTTTTAATATCAGTACCTGACCCACTTATCTTTTATTTTTTCTATTGTTTTTTCATGTGTTAAGCGTCTTTACGCAAATTTGGCCTTAAACACCCATTTCTTGATTTTTCGGGAAGCCATTGGGACCAATAAAATATTTTTGGTCGCAGTGGTTACAGCCTTCTCCGCGCTGACGAGCGCCAACAGCGCGAAACGCGTTCGTGGAGGGCTTTTCTTGATTTATCAAGAAATTGGGTTGGCCAAATATCACGGAACAAGCTAAATAAACGCTTAGTTTATTTTTGCTCCACTAGATGGCGCTCTGCCATCTAAAAAGCACATGTGCTCGTGGTCAGGAGATGCCTTCTTTATTTTTAATATCAACACCTGACCTTTTAATATTTTTTTCTATTGTTTTTTCATATACATATATGTGTAAAAAATAAGAAAAAATAGAAAAAAGGTTAGGTGTTGATATTAAAAACTAAAATGACATTTCATGACCGCATCTACAGCCTAAAATACTCGTGTGAGCAGTCAGGATATGTCATTTTTGTTTTTAGTACATGAATATACATAATTGTTTTGAAAATAGAGCAATCCATAAATAAATATTTAATACATAATTGTGTATTTATGATAATAAGTGCGCTGCAAAAACATAAGTTAATCAAATGGATATATCTTAAACATAAGGTTTTGAATTACCAGAGTTACATTATTATGATATTTGCATATCATATAAGGATTTTTATTATTTTTTGTTATTATTTTTATCGAAGATTTAGTGTTTGTTACCTTAATTTTAGACACTAGTGTATAATAAATACTTTCCTTTGCGTCTCTCTCTCAACTTCTTTTATCGCTTCAAAATAAAAAAAGGTTATCTCTCTTTATTCTCCATCTAGTATGGACTATAAAAAGATTAGAAAGCTTATATTTTTTTGTTTTAAGCAATATAGGTAATTGACGCAGACAAATATTATGTTTTATAAACAATTCTTTTACTCAGTGCATCTAAATGTGTATAAGAAAATACAGATATCATGTGAGATAAACATATTTACAACAATGGCTGTTACAAAGTACAGATGGGCTTCAATTATCCTAACATCCAAATTCAAATAAACCAAATCTCTATTATAAAAATCAAAATGTGTCAGTCTGTCCGTCCTTTTATCGATAAACACCTGAACTACTGTACCAAATGTCACCAAATTTTCAACTTAACCCCTGTTGACCCTTGGGATGGGTTTAGACCCATTATTTCTTGAAAATCACATTTCCTTTCAATTTTATTTTCAAAAAAATTCGAAATTTTACCATCTAAGAAATTATATTTTTTATATCTATATTTTATATTTATATTTGTCTCTATTTATATAGCTACTTGTAAGTTACTATTTGGGGTCTTAGGGGAAATTGTAGGGCAGCTTTCTTAAAGATTTCTTTTTTTCGTTTCAATTTTATTTCCAAATATTTTTGAAAAAAATTATCTTTATTAGTCAGTAGTTTTTCATCAATATATGAAAAATGTTTGAAATGCGACACAATATCAACGATATGATATATATGGAAATATGTTTTTATAATTTAGTAGAGAGAAGGTAAGTTACACTTGAGAGAAAAGCGAATTATCAGGAAATATATCTAAAGCATTAATATGAAATGCTTTTGTAAACAAAATATCAAACGGGTAGACTGGATTGAGACATTTACAATGGTTAAAATGACATTTATGGAGCAGAAGAGTGTGGAAAATAGCTACAGTAAAATCACTTCTAGAATTCTTTATACAGTTACGAGCGTCATTCCTCATCTCCTAATCAACTCTGTCACCGTTTGCTTTTTTTTTTGGAATGGCGCCCTCCTATTGGTTGGCTACGATCACGCCACCTTTGCCCCCCCCCCCCCCCCCCCCCATCATGCCTCCCCCACTCGCTTTTTCGTTTTTGTAACTATTGTGTTGGAGCGGGTCGCTCCTTAAATAAATGCATATATTAGTTAATAACTAAATGGAATCCTCTCTTTCTTTTTCCCAGTATGAGACGCCAACAGTACATAGACAGATAAAGCACATAGGCTATAGTTATTAACTAATATATGCATTTATTTAAGGCGCCAATTTATAATTGTAACAAATAGTATTTAAATAAAAACATTCAATCGGGTAAAACACGGGCGTTACCCGGGTCATTCGGCTAGTATTTCTAAATACGTGGCTTAACCGGTTTCCACAAGATGTGGCTTTTGTTTCTTCCATGTCAGTAGGGATATAAAAGGAGAGGCCACCTCTCTCTATATATAATCTTATATGTACGATTAATAAAAGTATATTCAATTTTATTCTCTCTCTCTCTTTCTCTCTCTCTATTGAGGTAACCCGGATTCCTGGAGCCACGTACCAAAGTCACCAACTATCCAGGTTGATCTTTAGACTTCACGTCTAATGGTAGACATCCAGTTTATCAGATGTCTCCAGGTTGATTTGTATTTGAGAATGTTCTGCAGGTCTTCAGGGGTAAATATTCTTATTCCTAGGAGGGTGGCTGTGGTAGATGAAGATGGTAGGCGGGACAGCTGAAGTGGTCGGAGGCCACCTCAAGGAGAAACATATTTATAACCATATTTTTAGGCTATCATTCTTTAGACCCACTCTTTCTCCCGAGGCAATAAATATGACAAGTGTGGCGATGGCTGCCATCTACAAGTGCCATCTTGGTCTTGAGGTAGATAATGACAGCCATCACCTCGAACTGCCCACTTTGTGGGAAAAACTCTCGCAGTCCATTGGTGGCGGAGTCTTTCCCGCGGTGGACGCCATCAATGACGACATTATATATTTATAGATTTTGAAAATATTTTATATATTTACACGCACATCTCTATTTATCGATATATTTATTATTCTTTATTTCGACTTAGAGCGCTATGTCCCCCTAGGGACACTTGCACTTTAAAGATAAACAAATATTTTGAAAGAAAAGAAAGAAAGATATTTTAAATATGTAAAGAATTAGTATGCAAGTTAGTTAGATGAAAAGATAAAAATATATATATCTCAACACAGTTGATACATGTACAAAGGGTTGGTATGCAAATTTATTTAAATGAAATCAAATTGTAAAGTATTATGTGTATTAGATAAGAGCAATTTACAGATTAAAAAAGTTCTGAGGAATATTTTAGAATGAAAAATATGTTGATATCATAGAATTATACAATTAAAACAAAAATAAAAAGAGTTAATTTCTAAATAAAAGCGTTCCTATGGAATTTAGTAGTTTTTTTTTTATAAAATTCAAAATAAATCTGCAAAATGAATTTAATTTTATATATTTCACTTTTGTTGAAATTAGATCAAACGTGTTTGATACATTTAGTCCATTGTTTATTCTATACTCTTGGAAGACGGGGCAATTTAGCAGCAGATGAATAGAAGTTTGTTCCTCACATCCACAGAAGCATCTTTAATCTTGCACTGCTTTGATGAATTTTAAAAATCTTCTAAAATTTCCGTGATTTGTAATAAATTGAAAGTTGTGGAAATTTTCCCGAAAATATTTTGGAATATTAGCGGGAAAGAAACTTTGAAATGTTTGGTTAGTATTTTTCTTCAATAGTGTTATTTTATATTTTATTAATTTTTCAAGTATGTCTGGAATATCCAAGTCATATCGCTGTTGGTCCTCAATCAATAAATTATTCAGATCATATTTTATATTTCTGGATTCCATATAATCCGTAATTAAAAGAATATTTGCCAGGGTATGCACACAACTATAGCTAGTTGTTTTATAAGTTTATGTGTACACCATAATAATATTTGATATTGAAGTGAGTTGAATTTGTGCACATACCTTTTACTTATATATTTATACCAGACTTCAGTCCCATAAGTGAGTATCGATCTAAAGGTTTTTTTTTGTATAAAATTAGTCTTTTCTTGGTGCTTAGTCCCCAATATTTTCCACATATCGAAAAAAATAAAATTTTTAGCCTTTGAGTTCTATTTTTATATTGTTCAAATGAGAATTAAAATTTAATTTATTCTTCCTTCTATGATTTGCAAAGGTAATTCCCAAAATATTTCTTGAACAGGCGTAATAATATTATTTTTAAATTTAATCTCAAATTTATCTTTGTTATAAAAATGTAATATACTTGTTTTTTCAAGATTTATTTTTAATTTGTTTTCTGTACACCAGTCGTCAAACTTTTCCAAAATTTGCTCAATTGAATTTTTGAGGGTTGCTAAATCTTTGTTCCAGCATATTATTGTGACATCACCGGCATAGCAAATTATTTTTGAATTTGGTATAGTTGTATTTTGGTTAACATATCATTTATAAATATCATCCAAAGAAATTGAGACAATGGTCCACCTTGTGGGCAACCTTTTGATAATGTTTTAGATATTTTTCTGCTACTATAATTAAAAATTATTTTCCGATTTTTCAAAAGGGATTGTAAAATTTTGAGCAGGTCAGCAGGTATATTATATTCATTAATTCTTTTGATCAAAGATGGCCACCATGTAGTGTCAAAGGCTCCTTCAATGTCTATTGCAATTAGCGTCACTATAATTGTTTCTGCCTATGTTCAATTATAGCATCTGTTATTTTATTCAAGCACGTTGCCGTTGATTTTGATTTAACAAATCCATGTTGTCGGGAGCTCAAAAGATTATTACTTTCATAAAATTCATAAATTCGATTTTTCAAAATTTTTCGAAAATATTTGAAAGATTTGAAATCAATGAGATAGGCCGATTTAGGAATTACCTTTAGAGCTGTTATTTTCCATTTCTCCGGATAATACCCCTTTTGAATACATTTATCAAATAGTTTGCATAACATAAGCCTTATTTTTGGGTAAGCACATTTGATCATATTGTTACTTATGTTGTCTAAACCTGGAGCTTTTTTAACATCAGAATTAGAAATGATATTCATTATTTCTTCTTCTTCGATAATGATCATACTTGAATTATTTATTCGTGGCTTAAAATTTCTAATTATTTGTTGATGAAAATTGTCCAAATTAGGATCGTCTTCAGAAATTAAATCGTCCATTAATTTGGTCATTGTTTGCTATTTTAGATATTCTGGTGAATTGTCAATTATGAGAATTCCATTCTGTACATTTGAGGATCTTAATTAATTGAATAACTTATAGGCGTTACCAAATGGATTATCTGCGTAATTTTCTTCAATAACGTTTCGCCAGTTAGTTCTCTTAGCTTTTTTATTGCATTAGTGTATTTGTTTCTGGCAGCTTTAATGTATTGTAACTGATTGTTTTATGACGGTAATACAAGTTTCTAATATAATGAAAATGATTTTTCATTATTTCCAGTTCATTAGTCCACCAGTCAATTCTGGAAACATGTTTATTAATGGGGCTTGACAGTCCTACTCTATGCGGCTCCAATCTGGGCACATGATCAAACCTTAATCTTAGATAGAATTCAGGATACCTTTCTCAGACGTTTTCTGTGCCTTCCAAGCTATACTCCGAGTTATATTTTGAGGGCCGAAACAGGAAGAAACTCTCTTGATATCACAGTGAAAAAACTGACTTTAAAATTCTGGACTAGAATTCTGAAAATGGACGGCAGCAGGCTACCTTCAATTTGTTTGGCACATTTGTGGGACATTTCAATTTCTTCAAAACAGAATATCGGACTGGTAAAAAGTATAACAGAGCTACTTGATAACACCGGCTTCTCATGGCTTGTTGGAAGTACAGACTTCAATATTCTACAAAGATACATCCCCCTAATTATTAGAACGGCAACCGATCAGTCCTTGCAGCTGGATTATGTAAGAATAAGAAAATCAGTACTCTACTCTCACTATAAATACTTTCATTCATCACCTACAATGGAATGCTATCTGAATGACAATATCCCCCTAACCTTAAAGAGAATCATTGCACAAGTAAGAAGCCTTTTTGTAGTACAGAGAACTAATCATGTTTCACTATTGAAAACTAAGACCATAAAATGCACTTTATGCAACGGTGAATTTAGTCTCGATTTTCCACACTACATGTTCTACTGTACGGCAATGGAAGAAGAAAGAGAAATTCTTCGTCAAGAGACCGGCTATAATAGCAATTCGCCTTATGTTTTAATGGCAAAAGCCGTAAAATCCAGACCCTTTGCATTCGCTTTTTATAAATACTGGAAATCAGCTCAATCAAAATATTTAGCACAGATACCGGATCCAACTTGATAATTGGTCGAGGTCAATACCCAATATTTGTATATAACTATGGTGCTAATTTGTTATTTATTTATTTTGTCCTACCGGGAGAATCCTGTATGGCACGTGTGCCCAATAAAGACAATTGTTGTTGTTGTTTATTAATGGGGAATTTAACCTTCAAAGATTTATACACTTCTTCTCTCAATAAATTCGTGAGTGCGTTCACTATCCCATCAATGTCTGCCTCATCTTTCACTCTGCTTATATCAATTTCCAGTTTTTTTTTTTGTATCTTGTAATGATATGTTATTAGAAAAATTTGCCCAATTCGCATATTTTTCAATGAATTTACCCGTGGAAATTTGATTATTGAATAAATGACCATTCTTTAACCTGATATCAAATTTAACAGCAACATGGTCGGAAATATTAATCAGATCAGAGGTATGCCAGTTATTTATTAAACTAAGTGAGTGTTTATTCGAGATTGTGAGATCAATTATACTTACTCCGCGGCAGGAGGGTGTTTTCAGGTTATGTATAAAGAGATTACATTCGTCTATAATAGGTTGTAATCTATATCCATTAGAGTAATATATTTATTATAATATAATATTAATTATCTATATATATATACATTTTATATTTATACTTATATAAAATTATATGAAAGCTGTAATAAAGTAGTTTGAATCTCAAAATATATATATCTCTTTCTCGGCCGTGCTGCCACACGGCACGCGAGCTTCGCAAGTTTTCGACCTGGAGACGGAGTTCATGGAAGTCAACAATCGAAATCAGGTAGTGGCGAAAGCCAAGAACAAGAGCTCTACGATGGTCGTATTCCCACCGAGCTACCCCAAATGAAATTCGAGTTAACCTCGGATACAAATTCAACGAAGAATTGTTTGCATTTAGAAACAAAGGAATGACACATGCTAATTTGTTCTTGGAAAAAAGCGCAGATTCAAATCAGGATGAAAAATCTTAAGTGAATACAAATTGGGCAGACAAAATGGGAGTTCTTTAAAAAAAGAATCCAGCTTCAAAAATTGGTAAAAGCCTGAAGCGCTTGAAAAGCCGGAAATCTCGAGATCAGTCTGCAAAAATTCCAAAGGCTGAACTCAGCGTAGCCAGGCCATCTCTATGACTAAGGAGGAAAAAAGAGTTGCTATAGCGCAGATCGAAAGCAGCAGAATCTGGTCAAGACTAGGTCGGCAGCTGCGCCATTTGACCAGTGATGCTTCGTCCATTTGACCAGTGATGCTCCGTCGAGTCTAGCGCGGATTTCCATCCAGCCTGATACATGAAGGCGCTTAATCAAATGCTGAGAAACTCTTCAGTTTCTTCAGCCTATAAAGATGTCCGGCCGTGTTAAGGTGTAACTATCCAGTATCGAGAAGGCGAAACACCCGGTCGAGGAGGGCCTCAGCATCAGCAGGACCCTCCTGAAAACTTTCCCATACAGAAAGAGGGGGGGTCGAGATGATCATTATAAATAATCAACTTATTGCGGTCAAATTAAAGACATAATTGCGGTTTCGGCCCACGGGCAGAAGGGGGCGTTCATTTTCATTATTTAGGGTTTGAAGATTTACCAGCTCCCTGTGAAAGTGAACATCAAGCCCATGGGTGAAAAGACACTCGCATACATCTCATATTGCGTCAAATGTAGAAAGTACCGCCGCCAAGGACATCGGCGTTCCAGCTACCCAGGAGGAACATAGGGAAGCACTCCACTCGGCAACCTATCTTCCATCCAGATATCGCCCTTGTCGGGACTTGTCCTAACTGTACCAGCTGCTGTTATCTATAATGAGCCTGATGAGACTGCGATCGCAGTAGCTTCTGTTCTCGTGAATAATTCTGTCAACGCAACCAACGGTGCCAAATCTCCGCCAGCGGCGGCAGAAGAGGCCATATCAAGTGAAAGTGTAAAAATATTGCGGAACAAGTTGAATCAACGTTTAGATATTGTTTCACTAGATGGCGCTCAGTCATCTAAAATTCTGTGTGGGGGCAGTCGCGTGGTCACAAAAGTTAGAAGTCCTTAGGATTCCTAAGCATCAGAAATTTAAAAGGGAGGGGTTTGCGGATATCGGACCCTATCGGCGCGATGCTCGCTCGGAATGAGGGCATATAAATATTCTCTTTCCACAATATGGCAGGTTTTATCGGTACGACGTCTCCAATCATATATACATTTCGGTTCTGGAAACTTCCGTCGAGAGCGAATGATCCCTTGAATTAATATTATACAGCCTCCCTTTGTCAGAGCTTGAATTTGCTATTCTTTATTGGCGGTAGAACTTCAATATAGAGTTTTATATATTTTCATATTTTAGATCCGTTTAAAATATATGTACGAGTGGGAATGCTTCGAACTGAATATTTTAAATAAATTTCCAATCTCTGCCCTCCCATCAATACTTTTACATCGCAGTAAGTATATTGTTTCATGTAATAGTTTTAATTCTTGCATATATATGTCGCACAGAGTCTTTATATACATAAATATATACACTTATAAGCAAAGTTAAAGAATTGGAAAGTATTTTTTGTCGCCGGTCGTCTTTTTCTTTGTAGGAGACAGAGTCAATTTGTGTGCGTTCACATTGGGTTATCTCGTGTGTCTTCGATTAAGGTCACTGTGTATCAAATATCTGCTTAAGTTTTGTCCACGAGTTTATGTACAAACTCCATTTACTTCTATCTATATGAATCCTTTAATTCTGGTCATCCACTCATAAATATCGATCCAATTTTACCAAATTTCATATTTACCAGCCACTATCTATATAGCACCAAAGGGTTAGGATAATTGGAGGTCTAGAGTATTTAGCAGTAACAACGTCATATCTGATTGTGGTAGTACATCTCATTAAATTTAATGTTTAGAATAAAATTAATTTGGTTTACCTTACATAGCAGCTTGTGTAGAATGAACCAAACTTTACAGGCCTCCTCCTCTCGCGTTGACCGCTAACAAAATGAAATGCTTCACCCTAATGTTGGATCTTGTAGAATTTTTAAAAAACTTTTGTAAATTATAAAATTCCTTTTTAAGTAGTATTTTGTGCTGCTTCCATAAAACGGAGAGAGAGAGAGGTTCATAATTGATATAGTTCAAATAGATCATCCGAAAACTCTCGCTTTTGTTTATGTCGTAAATATGCTTATGCAAACGGGGAAAAATAGTTTTTTTTTACCTAACTATTATTTGTATACTTTGAATCTTTCGGACCATATGAACCTAGTCTATTTTGGATGATTTTAAAGTGGGTGGCGCGAAGGTTTTTCAGAAGGTCACCGATAAATAGAAATAATCTGTTATTATGATGGAAAATTCCAATTACATTTCGAAAATTTTACTCTTAACTGTTTAAAATAATGGAAATAATTTAGCTTATAAATCCTATTAATTTTCAGGTTAGGTAGGTCCTGTTTAAATAAACTGAGAATTTGATATGATTCCGCTATAAATATTGGACTCTAGAATTGAATAGGTTCAATTTATAGCCTAATACAGTCTTTGCAACATAGCATTCTGTATATAAAAGATGAAATTTTCCACTATAAGTTTCTTTATTAACTTTACTCACGAGCTTTCGATCTTCTCTATAACGGGAAAAGGCCTTTTTCTAATAGCATTCAGTACTGAACTACGTATTTTTGTTAGAGCGAGAAGCATATGCTGCTAGGTTTAGGCTAAGATTATTTTTCTTTATTTGTTGGTTTCTTTTCTTTTTACTTTTATTAGATTTATCGATGGGTATTAATATAGTACCATGTTAGGGTCGAATCCATCACGCGATAAAATAGCTTCTGTGATGTGAAGCAATAATTCCTGTCAATCAGTTATCACTCTCTCAACCACATATCACCTAGTCTTAATTCGAACACTACGAACACAGATTTCTCGGAAGTCGTCTCTATAAACACAACCATATTTTCTCTATATAAAACTCAAAAGTACAATCTGAAAATGTTTATGCTTGACAAGGTATAATGAAGTTCTTAACTCGACTAACACTCATATATATTATTATACAATTGGCGCAATTTTTTAAATGACCTTCATATACAGTTCCTTCTAAATTTTGTCACTCAATGTCACATTGCGCGGATAATTCTATTTATATAAAATAGGTTATCGGAAACCCCAAATTGTTCCTGCGAAGAAACTGAATAAACCGCTTTCCACCTTATCTATGACTGTCCGAACTTTACAGAAGTGTGGCATCGATTGTTACTAAATGATCTGAATTATTTAACTCTCTTACACTAAAAACTTTATTTATACATGTTTTTAACTCTGTTGATTGATATATGTAAATCTGTAAATAATATTAAAGAAACTCTTCCCTCAGCGCGAGTTTTCTTTTATTTATAAATCAGTAAAATTTTTATCAAAGTTTCTATTTGTTTGTTTGTTTGCTTGGTAAAAGGCGCAAATACTTACGATATAATTGTTGGATAATAAATAAATAAAATAAATATATTTATTATTATACAAAAAGTTGCGCGGTAGGATGGTGTTTATGTAAAAACGCCTTTCTATCTTTAAAAATGAATTTTGGTTCAATACCTTAATGCAGAACGTTAAGATGGCGATGAAATATGTGCTGTGGTGTTGTGTCTTAACCAAAATGCATTGTTTGATTCATAATTAAAGAGATATTTGTCTTTTGGTACATGAATACCATCCTCTAGCAACCTTATGTTGTATTCTAGTCTGAAAATCGGCCCTGCTACTTCGCCGGCTCAAACATATTTTTGGAAAATTCTAACTATTTCATAACTCCTCTCGTAGGATGCTATGAAATCAAAGCCACCCTGTATTGATGAGGACTATGGCCCGAAACCATGGTACAAGGTTGGGTCATTAATTAATTCACAAAATCATTTTTTTTTTATTTGACAATCCATAAAGATGAAACTTTGTATATATGAATACCTAACTATTAGCTATATATCCTTCAATATATCTACCTTCCCTCTGTACACGTTTGGTCCAACGTTCTTTCCAACTCACAAAAGCACTTTGATAAAATGATACATCTTGCTTTCTGAACCACTCTCTAACCTCATGGAGTAATATTTTTTCATTTTCAAATGTTCTACCGCGAAGAGAATTCTTTGATAAACCAAACAGGTAGGAAATCTGAGACAATTTCTGCTGCGCGGTGTGAGGTCTTCCATTGTCCTGATAAAATTTAATTTGACAGTCTTTTAGGCCCGGCCTTTTTGTTTAAATGGCTCATTTTAGCTTTTCTAATGATTTACAAAATATTTCCTTGTTGATGTATTTTTTTCTAGCATGTCTCCATGAATATATGAGCCCATCTTGTCCCAAAAGACCGTTATAATGATTTTGTCTTTGGAAAGGGAAGGCCTTGATATTTTCTTGACTGGAAATATTTTATGGCCCATTTCATTGATTGACGCTTTTAAAGAAGGGTTATAATGATAAACCTTTACTCGGGTAAAACCCGCGCGAAGCCGGGTACATCCGCTAGTAATGAATAAATAAAAACACACTTTTGAAAAAAATATTTTTTTGAATGCACAAAAAAAAATTAAAATGAAATATTTCCATCTTCAATCATTTTGAAATTAGATGTATACGAGTGAAAACAAAAGCAGTGGGGGACGATAATCTTGTATTTCAAACCTAATGTCATTTAATATGTAGCAACTGATTGACGATTTTTATAAGTGTTTGGGGGGTCGGTGGAAGGCTGGTTAAACCGTTTGGTTTTCGACCACTAGGACCCGGGTTCGATTCCCGCATTGGACACTTTTTCTGTTTAAAAAAAAAAATGCTCCAATGGCCCCCCGATTCTTGCAAAAGTCCAACCCCCACCAGCGAGTGCAAGTAACCAAACGGGGCTCTGGCATTTGTAAGTGCAAAGTCGAACTGCTTTTCACATGTGTAGACATGTGGTGCGCTTACAGTAAAAAGCAGTCGCTAACTACCCACCATGATTATCATGGCCTGTACCACGTGTACTAGGGATAAGCAAAAAAAAAAAAGTGTTTGCTATATTTTTACCTCTTCTCTATATATGATCGTCCTCCACCGCTTTTATTTTCACTCAGATATATCTAATTGCTCAATGATAGAAGATTTCCCCCCCTTTTTTAGTGCATTAAAATAAAAGTTTTTTTAAATGTATTTTTTATTTATTAAGTATTTGTTAATTTCAGGACAAGGATTTCTAAAACATAGAATCTAAATTTATGCACCTTATCCCAGTACAATATAACATTTGTACTATTTTTCACATTGTGTCGCGGTCTCACGCAATTCTGGCCTCAACTACCCGTTTCATGATTTTTCAGGATGCCTGAATGACCAATTTCTTTGATGATTGAGATACAGCTTGCACCACGCTGATGAGGGCCAACAGCCCGAAACGCGTCCGTGATTAGCTTTTCTTGATTAATCAAGAATGGGTATTTGGCCAATTCTGGAATAATTAAAAATCAACGAGAATAGTTGATATTCATTCTGATAGATGGCGCAAGCCATCAGCAACTTTCAGTTGCACGATAAGGAGATGCCTCTTTCATAATAGAATCTAAAGTTGAAAATATATACAAAATCTCACCAAAATATTTAAATATTCACATCGATATCACAAACCCAGTATTCTTATCTACTTATAAAATCATACGCACATTATGATTTCAGAATATATATGTGATTAATCCAGGTTCCTTAGGCCTTCAAAAAATCTCTCTAACCACTCGTGTTGTCTTCTGTTAGACTTAAGTCTTTTTGGGTTTATTTACAATAACTACTAAAGTCCAAGATATTTATAGTGTCAAGCTTATTTATTTCTAGGGAAATTTTACATTGATGCCAGGTTGAGATTTATAATTCATAGGAGAGTGGCCGTTTGATTTCCTTATTATCAGAAATCTGAGCAGATTAAAAGGAGATGGCTCACTGTTTGGTCTTCATTCTAGCAGTTGGGGTAAATCGATCCTATTTCAAAATTTCGCGGAGTATACTTGTGCGTGGCCATGGCCAGTCAAGATGGTTGTTTAAGTGCACTCATGTCAGATTCTTGAAAGCATGGGGATCAAAATTCTTGGCGTAAATCTTTCGAGATTGATGGTTGTATGATTCAAAATGCATAGGTCTATCTATAGATTCTGTGTGATTTGGCTCTCTTATTATGGACAGCGCTTTAAAGAAAAGTTTTGAAAGACAATGTATATGTTATAAAGTGCAGCGGGCTTAGCTCTTTGGTCTGCTAGTTAATTTCCCAGAATACTGCTGTGACCTTTG
The DNA here is from genome assembly GCA_030710605.1 of Cordylochernes scorpioides. Taxonomy (NCBI): domain Eukaryota; kingdom Metazoa; phylum Arthropoda; class Arachnida; order Pseudoscorpiones; family Chernetidae; genus Cordylochernes; species Cordylochernes scorpioides. The sequence continues at coordinate 172,664,894 of CP092864.1, forward strand.
ACACAGCAGAGTTGAATATTGGCTGTGTAGTGGGGTAGACAGCATATGATAGAAGAAGTCAATTGCCAGTCTGAGGCAATTCTGAAGTTTACACCCGGGAAAATATGGCAAGCTTCAGTCGCCTAAAGAACCAGAGTCTTCCTTGGAATGTTGAATATTCGTGATATCAGCCGCTCATTACGCTACAGAAACTACTACGCCTATTTTTTTTTAATTTTAAAGGAAATTTAAAAATTCTATTTTATGTCTGATAACTGGCCACCACTGTCAGCTGAAAGTTTGATATTTATTACTTTTGCTTTGTAAGGAACTATATAGACTTTAATTTGTTTATGGGTTGAAGTTTATAAAATGGAATAATATAGGTTTACTATTAATATCTGCTAGTAGAATGGAGATGTTTAATTTTTATTTCATGTTGTTTATGGTCAATGTTGAAAGACATGAAATGTGAGAAACACTGTCTTCCCCCTCCGTGGATCTATACATACATGGAGCTCATCATTTGTATTTTTCAATTTTAGAAATGTGTCGAAATGGTTTGTCGAATCTATTACAGAGTAGTGGCTTTATCCTTCAAAGGTTTCAACTTGTTTAAAAGAAATTTTCAATGACAATTTTTAATCATTGATTACCATAAACCTTTTCCAAAGATTGTTTATATTATTAAATTTAATTTAATTGTCATCTATCGTTAAAATTTTACACATATAAATATATTGGCAATGCGTTTCTTTTTAAATATCATCAAATATTATCTCTACAGACCTTACTGCAATGGAATGAGTTATTGAATGAGAGGGCTTGGCTCATCAGTAGTGAACCCTCTCAGCAGTTTCGCCAAATTAATCTCTAGACCGCTCTACTAATGTATTGGATTAGTTTTCTTATATACCCTGTATTTTCTATGGAAGGCAGCTTAGGGGTGGTTAGTGAACTATGGACATAAGGTTTTTATATTGAAAAATATAATTGAGTATCAATCCAGGAGACTATTATGGCAGCCAAGATTGCGTGTTTTCAAATATCTATAATCATACAGATAGGTAAAGCATGTTGACCTTTTGTATCAATCATATTTTGGGAGGTTAATGTCGCGATTATTAAACTGGATATATAATAAGGTAGTTTCAAATTTTTATGCAGTTCAAATTGTATTTTTCACTCAATAATGTATATATATTTACACATTATATAATTATTATATATATATATATGAAGTTTTGAAAAATCGAGAAACACATTTGTCCAAAGATACTCAATCGATTTAAACAATTTAGTTTCCTATTAATATCAGACGAGAATCCAAATGTGTGACTTAGAAAATTCAAATTTGAAAACTATTTACTATATAAAAGCTCGTACATTTTCCCTGGGAATACAAATGACATAATACATTTTTTTTCATTTCTAAAAATAATTAAATACTAAATTTTCATTTTGTATTTTCATAGATTTACTATTTATCACCTGTAAATAACGAAGAATCTCATTTTTTCTTTGAGAAGAGAAGCAACGCACAAAAACCTCCCTAAATGAATGTCAAATTTTTGTTATTGAAAACGAGATTTTTTGGAGATAGTATATAATTTTTTAAAATAAATTACATTAATTTTACGTTTGAATAGAAATTTAGTTTTTTTTCCTTAACCTTATTAAAATTTAGTAATTAAAAATTCGTATATATTTTATATCATTTTGAACGGTCAAATGCAAGATATATCTCTCCTGACTCACGGTGTAAATGCGTCTCTTAAAGTAATAAACTAACTTTAATGAAATTATATATTTTGGCTCAATAAATAACGTTTTAATATTTTCTAATATACATTTTTTCTTAATGTTATAAGAGGTTTGTCAAATATATATATTTTATATTGAAACATTATTTTATTTTAAATTGTATTTAATAGATTCAAATACTCTGCTAAATCGACAGCCAGAGGTCACACTTCCCCTCTAAAAACTCATTGTTGTTGTTTCCCGATGGCCGGCTCAAATCTTTTGTACATCATGTAAATAAGTTTTTCATTTTTGATTCTTACGCCTTAAGCCAGGCATTACTTTTATCCAATTGTGTTTTTGATATATTCTTTAGTCCAATTAAAGCAATTACTGACCAAAACCATTATTATTATACTTTCAAGATTTGAACCACGACTGTATTACCATAGCATAATCCTCAAAATAATCAAAAATCAACAGAATTATTTTTTATTTATATAACATATATATATTGTCTTCGACATTTTTTATTTCTACAAAGGCCTAGCTAGGTTGTAGCTCATAATTGTTGCACAATATAAGTTTTTCAAAATCTTTGATATTTTTATGAATTATATGTGGCATTTGTTAGTATATATAGAGATCAATATAATATAGAATGGAAACTCTCTTTTTTACTTTGTAAATTACTCATTCTCATTGCATAAATAGTGCGGACTGTGTATCTTACCTTTGTATGTCAATAAAATTATGTCAATTGTCTCTCTCTCTCTGATAACTCTCGCA
>CP092864.1:172667504-172763667 GCA_030710605.1 Cordylochernes scorpioides
CATAATAAATTTTTATTTTTTCTTTCATCGCAGCAAAGTCTGTAGAAGTCGCGTTCATTAGAAAAATCAAATTTTAGAAAAAATGGCGTTGAAAATATTTTGCTCTTAAAAATTGGAAAATTTTTTTAGATTTAAAGATATTTGATCTAATTTAAATGTCATTATATATTTTATTCAGACAATATATTTAACTGTTGATTCTTTCGATTTAAATATTGATCGAGTGCTATATTGTCAAATTCAATTACCAATCAAGGAGCTCATTGTTTAGAATAACTATTAGCTTTCTCTTTGTTATACCATGTTTGTTGTATATCTTTTTTTCACATCATTGTTTTGATTAGCTTTTAGTTTTTATTAACAATTCTTCTAGATACAGGTATTCTCTTTGTAATACTCTATTTGATGCATATCTTTGTTTCACAACATTGTTTAAAATAATTATTAGAGGTTCTATTCGATATTCTTTTCTATGCTACAGAGAATAACTAATTCTCTGTATTGCGAGCGTATTTTTGCTTAGAACCAAATAGAAAGTCTCAAGATATATTTTACTTCAAAATTCAAAAAGGCATATATCCCGACCGCTTACATGAGCATTTTAGATGACAAAGCGCCATCTAGTATAATAAAAAACAACTAAATGTTGATTTTAAACTTATTCCATGATATCTGGCCAACTCATGATTTTTATTCTACTAGATTGCTCTCTGCCATCTAAAATGCTCTTGTGAGCGGTCAAAATATGCCTTTTTTATTTTTAATATCAAAATCTAACTATTTTTAGATTTTTCCTATTTTCCGCATATTTTACTCTATTTATGAAACGTATATTAGTGTTTGTTTGTGCTCCATATATGTTTTCATACTATTTGGCGCATCCTAAATATACGTTAGCAGCATTTACAGTAGGGATTGGTATGGGAGGAGCCGCTATCTTAGTTACGTCTTATCAGATTATAATGATAATGATTTTTCATCAAAAAACTACTATTTAATTTATAAACTTTGGTTAAAAATAATATTATTAAATCAAGAGGAGAAATTCTAATATTTACAAACTCGAGAGATCGCAGATAAAATAATATAAATTTCTGGGTTCTAGCTACTCTACGTTGGTCCAGTCAGTATTGGACTCTTTTTTCATGGAAAGGAACAAACCAGAAGAACAAACATATTCTAATAAAATATAACTGCCAGGTTTCTCGGTTTAATCTATAGAAACATGGAATTCCATCAATTCGAAGCCTTGTGTATATGTAAATATGCGGGGAGACAGCGGGAAATGTTAATGTGCTGTAATATATACACATTTAGGCATCACACAGGAATATTTCTAATCTCCACTGTATATTGCAACTAAATTGATGCCCTTGAGATGATTTACTCACGTAACTATAAACGGTGATTGAAACCACAGGTTGGAGAGATCAACCTATACCCGGGAAAGGTCCAGTTGGGAAAAGCTTGCTACAAAAGGTAGGTAGGGTTATTTAAAAAGAAAGCTTGGAGCATCATTACAAGTAGGGTAATGGGCGTAGTAGACAGGTGGCTCTATAGACGGACGGACGGCTGTGTGAACAATAGATGGGATCTCTCAGACCTTCTTGATGGTCTAGATAAGCCCTCCGGTTTAACCTTTCATACACATGTGGGCCTCTCGCATATTTCACTAAATACTTGCACATACACATGTGTGGGCCTCTCGCATATTTCACTAAATACTTGCACATACACATGTGTGGGCCTCTCGCATATTTCACTAAATATTTGCACATACACATGTGTAGGCCTCTCGCATATTTCACTAAATACTTGCACATACACATGTGTGGGCCTCTCGCATATTTCACTAACTACTTGCACATACACATGTGTGGGCCTCTCGCATATTTCACTAACTACTTGCACATACACATGTAGGCCTCTCGCATTTTTCACTAAATACTTGCACATACACATGTGTGGGCCTCTCGCATATTTCACTAAATACTTGCACATACACATGTGTGGGCCTCTCGCATATTTCACTGAATACTTGCACATACACATTTGAGGGCCTCTCGCATATTTCACTAAATACTTGCACATACACATGTGTGGGCCTCTCGCATATTTCACTGAATACTTGCACATACACATGTAGGCCTCTCGCATATTTCACTAAATACTTGCACATACATATGTGGGGGCCTCTCGCACATTTCACTAAATACTTGCACATACACATGTGTGGGCCTCTCGCATATTTCACTAAAACTTGCACATACACATGGGTGGGGCCTCTCGCATATTTCACTAAATACTTGCACATACACATGTGTGGGCCTCTCGCATATTTCACTAAATACTTGCACATACACATGTGTGGGCCTCTCGCATATTTCACTAACTACTTGCACATACACATGTAGGCCTCTCGCATTTTTCACTAAATACTTGCACATACACATGTGTGGGCCTCTCGCATATTTCACTAAATACTTGCACATACACATGTGTGGGCCTCTCGCATATTTCACTGAATACTTGCACATACACATTTGAGGGCCTCTCGCATATTTCACTAAATACTTGCACATACACATGTGTGGGCCTCTCGCATATTTCACTGAATACTTGCACATACACATGTAGGCCTCTCGCATATTTCACTAAATACTTGCACATACATATGTGGGGGCCTCTCGCACATTTCACTAAATACTTGCACATACACATGTGGGCGTCTCGCATATTTCACTGAATACTTGCACATACACATGTGTGGGCCTCTCGCATATTCCACTAAATACTTTCACATACACATGTGGGGGCCTCTCGCATATTTCACTAAATACTTTCACATACACATGTGGGGGCCTCTCGCATATTTCACTAAATACTTGCACATACACATGTAGGCCTCTCGCATATTTCACTAAATACTTGCACATAGACATGTAGGCCTCTCGCATATTTCACAAAATACTTGCACATACACATGTGTGGGTCTCTCGCATATTCCACTAAATACTTTCACATACACATGTGGGGGCCTCTCGCATATTTCACTAAATACTTGCACATACACATGTAGGCCTCTCGCATATTCCACTAAATACTTTCACATACACATGTGGGGGCCTCTCGCATATTTCACTAAATACTTGCACATACACACGTAGGCCTCTCGCATATTTCACTAAATACTTTCACATACACATGTGGGGGCCTCTCGCATATTTCACTAAATACTTGCTCATACACACGTAGGCCTCTCGCATATTTCACTAAATACTTGCACATACACATGTGTGGGCCTCTCGCATATTTCACTAAATACTTGCACATATAACAATTATATTAAAATATGGCATTCCATAAGATTCAACAGTTAAATAAAATTCGGCGTATCTTGAAAATAAATATAAACTGGGTTTATTTCTTGATATCCAAATTGTTCAGTTTTTTTTTATTTCATAAGAACATTTTATATATTACTTTTTAAAATGTATAGGTTTAAATCTTAAACATTAAATATTGTGACTGAATTCTCTAGTTTACTTTTCATGGCACATGCTAAAACTTTACAGATTTTACAAGCGATAATAAAGTATAAAAACAATTTTTTGTTTTATTTATTTAATGGATGTATATATGGAAAATTTGCCGGAGGAAATTGATCCATAGAAGCATAGGGCGCATCTCCCGTCAAAATAAGCGTCAAAACCTGACGCCATCTATTGACCGTGTCGCCGCAACTAGCGGCCTAGGGTCGGTGACAAAGCCACAACACCAGCTTTGACAAACTGAGAAGCGTCCACCTAGAGAAAATGGTTTCGGGCTAATGGGCCTCGTCAGTCTAGGGCGGACTTTATTCCATGAAATCCACACGGGATCTAATGGGATCTTCTCAATCTACCAAAGAGGTGTTTTGCTGGCAAGGTGGCTGGGCCAAATCTATGGCTAGATGTGTGGATCTCATGGAATAAAGTCCGCCCTAGACTGCCGAGGGCCATTAGCCCGAAGCCATAGTCTCTAGGTGGACGCTTCTCAGTTTGTCAAAGCTGGTGTTGTGGCTTTGTCACCGACCCGAGGCCGCTAGTTGCGGCGACGGTCAATAGATGGCGTCAGGTTTTGACGTTTATTTTGACGGGAGAGGCGCCCTATGCTTCTATGGATATATATTTACATATAGAGAGTATTATATATACTCTGTATTGACTAAATAATATATAAACACTTGTTTATATACCTAGCGCTTGTGAAGCTGTAAACTTATTACATGTGCCATGAAAAGTGAATTAGAAACTTCATATACAATCTCAAATGTTTAAAAATTAAACCTATACATTTTAAAAATAGCGTTATATTTTATTGTACATAAAGATGATACTCTACCTTTCAATATAGAACAGATCACCCTCATTGTCTACATTGCTAGAGAGAATGTGTTTTTTCAGTTGCACGATAAGGAGATGCTTTTTTCTCAATTTATGAACCTTATCCCAGTACCTCATCACATTTGTACTATTTTTCATATATAAGTATATTATTATTTTTTTTTAAGATAACCCAACCTAATGTGTAAAGGAAGCTAAGCCGAACTATGTAAATTTTGATGAATATTTGCAAATTGACACAGTTTTCTCTTTGAAGTTATTTTCGGTGAGTTTTAAAAACCCAACACAGTTTCAAACGATGAACACCTGTTGTAATGTGTATGAGTTGTCTGAACAAACTCGCTACGACTTACAAGCTGAACTGAATGTTTATTCAATCTAGCAATCTTCTTATATACAAGATAGAGATAAAAAGGAAATAATTTACATAAGTTTAAAACAATTGACAAATGGAATAATTTTGCATAGCCAACAATAGGTAACAATTATAACACTTAACAAAGGTTATTTACATATCACAACATGTTTCCCCTCTGGTACAACAATTAAAGAATGTCACGAATCTAGACAACCATCAACAATCAGATCAGGCAAATCAAAAGGCGGTTGACATGCCTCCCCTCTGTTTAAAACCCAAATCTTTGTGGTTTTCTTAACTCTCTTCCAAACCTTGAAAACCGGGGCCTTCCGGATGGTTCTGGTGCAATCCCAGCGGATGTAGTCGCGCCTTCCTCTGGTCAATATTGGTCTCTTCACTTGACCGCTGTATCGGGGCTGTGGATGACTCGCCCATCGTTGGACTGTAGCACTGCGGATGTTGAGCTTCTGGGGAGGGCGGTAATTGGTTCTGAAGACAACTGGCTTTTCTCGTAGCCTCCATCCCTTGGCCTAATAAATTGTTGATTTCTTATCAACCTATTTCCCGATGGTGTCACAACTTCAAAGCTCTGAGGAGAATCAGCCTGCGCTGAAATCTTCACCGGTGTCCATGTCTCCCTTGGATGTATTTGACACCATGCATCCTCTCCTACATTGACCTTGGGATAGCTTTTACTATTTCTGTCATACTGCTCTTTCATTGAGCTCTGTCTTTTTCTTTTGGCATTCTCTATACTTCTCCAATTAGTTTGATAGGGTCTATATAGCGGTGTAATTCTGGGGATCTGACATCGAAGGCTCCTCGATAAACATAACTGTGCGGGTGACGGTAGGTCATTTTTTGGTGTATTTCTATATGCCAGAATAGCCAGATATGGGTCGGACCCTTCATCTCTACATTTGATTAGTTGATTTTTTATTGTTTGAATGTTTCTCTCGGCCAGACCATTAGATCTATGAAGGTGTGGACTTGAAAATAGCTGTTTTATACCCCATCTTATACAGAAGTCAGTCATAATCTCTGAGCGAAACGGTGGTCCATTGTCGGACATCATGGTTTCCGGAATCCCGAATCGTGCAAATGTTTCTCTCAATTTATTTTTTACATTAATCGCCGTAGGTGGGTCCAATGTAAATACCTCCGGGTAGCCACTATATCTGTCGACCACTAACAAATGGGGCTTTTTCTGAATATAAAATATGTCCAATGATACTGTCTGCCATGGATAATCTGGAACTGGGAAAGGTTTTAACGGCTGCCGTATTTTTGATTTCTGATGTTTTTGACAAATTTCACAATTTTTTACTTTTTCAGCAATGTCGATGGACATTCTCGGCCAAAATAAAGATTCTCGCGCCAAACCCTGAATTGCAGATATCCCTTGGTGCGATTGGTGCAACAAATTAAGCATAGCATTCCTTTGTGTCTTCGGAATCACTATGGCCGATCCTATACATAATAGATCATTCCATAAGTACAAACGGTGTCTGAAATCGAAAATATTTTGGCATCTTCATCGACGTCTTTTTTGCATATTGGCCATCCCTCAATCACATAATCGATTACTTTAACCAAAGCAGGATCCTCTCGGGTATCTTTCTGCATCGCTACCAGTTTTTCGTCCGAGATATTAACACGTACCATCTTGACCATTCTTTTGTCTTCAAGAAAAGGCGTTGGTAGTTCGTCCATGGGGTGAGTATCCCTGGATAGGGTATCAGCCACAATCAAGTATTTTCCTGGTTTGTACTGCAATTTGAAGTCAAATGCTATAAGCTTCATTACTAATCTTTGTAGACGCGGTGATATATCACTCAGCGGTTTTTTGACTAGAGGCAATAAGGGCTGGTGATCCGTCTGGACAACGAAAGTGTGTCCTGACAATAGATATTCGAACTTTTTGCATCCATAATAAACACTCAGTAACTCCTTCTCAATCTGAGAGTACTGTTTCTGCGAGTCGCTAAATGACGCGGATGCGAATGCTAGAGGTCGATCTTCCTGTAGCAGAGCAGCTCCCATTGCATCTTTGCTGGCATCACACTGCAAAATCAGCATCTTGCTTTTGTCAAAATGTGCCAACGAAGGAGCATTCCTCACGCATTCCTTAATATGATCGAATTCCCCATCCTGTTTAGGCCCCCAATGCCAGACAACATTCTTTCTTAAGATTCCTCTTATATTGGATGTGGACGCAGCTAAGTTTGGAATGAATTTTCCTAAGTAATTATAAAGACCCATGATTCTTTGCAGCGACTTTTTATCCTCTGGCCTTTTAAAGGTAATTAATTTATCAATCTTATTTGGCTCTGATCAATTCCATTTTGTGATATCACATGGCCCAAGAAACGAACTTTCGTTAGACATATTTGAGCCTTTGTTAAATCAAATTTGATATTTTTTTCTTTTGCTTTTTCTAGAATTCCCTTTAATTTTCTATTGTGCTCTTGAATGGTATCCGCATATATCAGCAAATCGTCTACATATGTAATATTTTGAAAGCTATCCCTAAAGATATTCGTCATTTTCTCAACAAAAATTTGTGCCGATATTTTCAAACCAAATGGCAATCGGTTATATCTGAATTTGCCAAATGGCGTGGTCATCACCAACAGATCTCTGCATTCCTTTGCAACCGGAATATGCCAATAGGCTGATTTCACGTCTAACACGGTATAATACTTAGCTTTGGGTATCTCGTGCAATAGTTCAGCTGGAGCCGGAGTCTGGAAATGTCTTCCCACAAGAGCCTCATTTAATTTTCGAGGATCCAGGCATATTCTGATTTGACCAGATTTTTTTTTTACAACGACCATAGGATGAGACCACTCTGTTTCATGATATATTTTTGTTACGATTCCTTGCTTCACCATCTTTTCCAATTCAGACTGAACTTCGGCTCCGAGGCTTGTTGGGATGCGCCTGGGAGGGACTTGCACAGGAGAATATTCAGGCTTTGTGTAAATCTTACATTCCGAGTTGATTAATCCTACTCCTTGAAATACTTCGTGGTATTGTTCGAGGATTTTTTGAGTTTCAGAACACAATTTCATTTCATCCGTGTTTATATGATTGATTCGCCTCAAGATTTCAAGCTTCTCGCAAGTATCGCCCGTGATAAGTGTCTGCGCTTCTACATCGGCTACGATAAATTCAAACATTCCTTTCTTTTCACCATATTGGCATAGCACATTGCATTTGCCGACGATAGGCAATTCTGTATTTCCATATGCGAACGCCTTTAATGACGTGGGTCTGATTTCTGGTCTTGATGGCCATTGGTTTATTACTTTATGAGGAAGCACATTTATCTGTGCGCCAGTGTCCAAATGTACCGTGGTCTTCTTGCCATTAATTATTATTACCGCGGACCACTTGTCCGACCGAACAGTCTTTACAGCAACCTCATTAAGATTTATCTCGTCACAGGATTCTTCAGCTTCACTTTCCGCTAAGAGATTTCTTATACGTTTTGTTCGGCAAACTACTGAGAAATGATTGGTTTTTCCGCATGCATTACATTTCTTCCCATATGCTGGACACTTTCCATACTTGTGTCGTTGTCCACACCACTTACATGGTTCTATTATTCTTTCTCTTCTCGGGTTTATACCGCTTGGTCCTGCTTCTGCATTTTCCATTCGAATTGTATCTTTCACCCAATTACGTTTTTCAATTTTTTCAATCATTTTTTGCTCATTCAACGATGCTACTTGTGAACATGTTGACTCGGAGATCACAGCTATCGAAATTGCCCTTGGTAGTGTCAACTGTGGATCTTCTAACAATTTTCTTTTCACTTCTCGGTCAAGTATTCCAATTATAAGGCGATCCCTTATGAGAGATTCTGTTAAATTCTCGAATTCACATTCTTGTGCCAGATGCTTTAATTCTGTGACGAATTCCATGATTCCCTGCTTTTCCTTTTGTACACAGGTAAAAAATGCATTTCTCCTTTGAATCGTATTTTTGAATGGCTTAAAATGGTTCGTAAGCATATCAAGCATTTCCTTTACATTTGGGTAGGTATCATTTTCACTTATGTTAAATGTTTTGTATATCATCACTGTTTTCTCACCAGCAATATGCTTCAAGATTGCTCGCTGACGCACCAGCGGCATGCTTTCTAAATTTACCGCTATTGCAAAAATTTCAAACGACTCTCTCCAGGTTTCCCATTTTTTCTCGTTGCTGTACGGGACAAATTCCGCCGGCGGCTTGATTCCTTCCATTCTACTCAATGTTGAATTAATCTGTTTTAATTCGATACTTTTGTCGGCTGCGCCATGTTGTAATGTGTATGAGTTGTCTGAACAAACTCGCTACGACTTACAAGCTGAACTGAATGTTTATTCAATCTAGCAATCTTCTTATATACAAGATAGAGATAAAAAGGAAATAATTTACATAAGTTTAAAACAATTGACAAATGGAATAATTTTGCATAGCCAACAATAGGTAACAATTATAACAGTCAGTTCCAATATTGCTTAACAATGGCGACCGGTTTAGTGGAAGCAACAAGGAACACCCGTCAAATATTTTCAACGTCAATAAAAAGAGAAAGCATATTTCCCATATAGCCCTAAAAACATTATTTCCAAAATGATGGAAGACGGGTTTCATATGAGATTGCCTTAAAGAGATTAGTAAAATACTCTAAGAAATATCATTGTGAAAAAATAAAAAGATCATTTTTCCAGAGTGTAAACTCGTATATTGATATTCCCATCTAAATACAAGTTTCCACTCTAGAAAGATGATCTTGTGACCTCGTGGAAATATGGAATTTTTACAATATAAGGCAAATACCCCTATAAAATACAAGGTTAATATGTAAACCAAGTTGTTGTTGTTGTTGTGTCCAATGAAGAGCCTCAGATGTCTCCATTGCATCTCTATCACAGCAGCAGCAATGTCCACTATCTTGTAAACCAAGTTTTACAAATATAAAATATTCCTCAATATTGTTAAAGATAATATTTATTAATTTATTTACAAATGTATAAATACGATATCTTATTTCTGTCCTTTGTGACTTGTCTTTGTTGAAGAACTTCCAAAGACGCTGGATTCCAGAATTTCTGCTTGATTTTAAGAACTTTTAAATGTAAAGATTGATTGACTGTTTCAAACATCATCATGCATACATTGCACCATCACCTTTCTTTTTATTATGAACAAAAAGAGGTCTCATATATATATATATATATATTAACACAAAGCAATAACGCGCCATCTATACATATAAAATAAAAGGATTTAAAAGCGCGAATGTTTCTTTTATACATAAAACGAACTTCTACTGTCCTTACTGCGATGAAAAAATATATTGGGAGGGCTTGGCTCATCAGTGGTGAACCCTCCCAGCGGTTTCGTCAATTTAATCCACCAGACCGCTTCTCAGAGCTCTAATACTGTATTGGGATCATTCTGCTTTTATACGCTACACTGAAGGATGGAATCTTAGAAATAGTTTTCAAGTAAACTATGGACATAAGCTTATAGGACAGTAGAATTACATTCAAATATTTGCTTCGAGCAATGCTCTTCAGCAAACTTCATCGCAGTAAGGACAGTAGAAGTTCGTTTTATGTATAAAAGAAACATTCGCGCTTTTAAATCCTTTTATTTTATATATATATATATATACATGTGAAAGTAATGAAAAATATTTTTATGTGTAATTTGCTTCAAGTAATTAAAAAAAAAAAACTTTTGATGGGTAAATAATTATCTTTCGTATTTTTATGACTGCACCTCCGGTTCTCTATCTTTTTCATATATATAGTATATTTTAAACTGTATAATAATGACACTTTTAGCATATGTCACATATCTTCCAATTAGTTAGAGCCGATACTTTATAAGATACTACCCTTCTATTAAAATGTACACTGTTCCTATTTACTACCACCCCCATATTTTGTATATATGCTATATCTTTATTAATATAACCTGCACACCCTTATTTGTATTTAAACTAAAAATGGTGACGTCAAAATAAAAAGTCAAAGAGTGGTAGGTCAGCTGATGGCATCTGGGGGCAGAGGAGGAAAAAGAAAACGCCCAGCCAGATGGGGACCCCTCCAGGGGCTTTTTATAGACGACCCCTGTAAACAGGACAGGTTTTAGCAGGAGGTCAGCGGCGGTATATTCTAGAGTGTGTCCAACGGCAGACCGCTTCTGTCCTTCTCGGTCTCTCTCTCCATGTCTCGGTGATAGGCATCCAAGTTCGTATCATGGCCTCTACCTCTGTCCCCTGGGCTGTCCCCGATCACTCTCGGTGCTAACATCTAGCCCTGCCTCTGCCTTTTGTTGTCCGCGGGTTGGCCAAATATCACGAAGCAAGTTAAATAAACGTTTAGTTTATTTTTCTCTACTAGATGGCGCTCTGCCATCTAAAAAGCACATGTGCTCGTGGTCAGGATATGCTCTATTTATTTTTAATATATACCTCTACCTTTAATTGTGTATCAGAACGATGCCACTGTGCATCACCTTAGTAAAATACTTCACTAGTTAGGATAAAGAATGAGACACACAACAACATATAGGTTGGTCTTTTGTCTGAATTTTCCAAAACTAGTATTGTGGCTCATTATTTATCATCACTAGTAAAGTTTTCTTTACTAGAGTGATTCCGCAGTGCCATCGTTCTGATGCATAATTAGAGGGAGAGGTGTCTCTATTAGTTCATCACTATCACCCCTCCCCCAACTATATATTATACACGTATATAGGGGAAAAATAGGCAAAACTAGACATAATACCGAAGTATATAGGTAATATATAGCATTTTTTTTTGCTTTACATAGATTGAAGAAAAATTATAAACATTAAAAGATTCAATTATTTTATTTTTAAAATTTTCTTTCTCTCTGTCTTTCAAATTTTACTGCTTTATATTTCCCGTTGTCTACATACAAAGTCTGAAATTGGAGAAGTAGGTTTGAAGAAAGAAACTAACTCTGAAACTTAATTATTAATATTTAATATTGTTAAATAATCTATTCTTCATTCATACTTTGCTGAGTGAAAGGTAATTCAAACGATAAAGAGTAATAGTGGGTTTTACCTGCGACAAGTTTCCGAGACCACACCCCAGTATTTTATTTCAGATTCTAGTGTCCCGCACAACACACACTTAACACATTTTTTTTTCACGCCAAGAAAAGAAAAATTATAAATATCCAATTATCTTCTGTTTCCAAAATTCCTTGTTTGTCTTTTTTGGCGTCAAACAAGGTATAGGAGATTGGTAGAGCTGTAAAGCTGAGGGCCGAAACAGTCGCTAGGTTAACTTTTGACAAGGCACAACTTGGTATCAATATCTTTCCACACACACCCCAGTTCAACCAATATATTTTCCATCTTAAAATACATTAAAACATTGCAGTTATAGTATTTTGAATTTGTACTAGGGATATTGATTGTAATCTAAGACTTGGTTTTTGAAATACTAATATATGTACTCTAAATGACACTAAATACAAGGTATGCCCCATAATATTCTGGACTGGGTTCATAAAAAAAAGGTAAGATATATTTTTAAAAAATATTAAAACTTTTCAAAGTAATCCCCCTTTGCTTCAACGCACCAGCGCCATCGTTTCTCCCTATTGTCGAAACAGTTTTTATAGGCCTCTTTTGGAATGCTCTTCAATGCCAACAGCGATTTTTCTATTATGTCATCCCTGGTGCCAAAATGTCTTCCTCTTAGAACTACTTTGAGTTTGGGGAACAGGAAAAAGTCATTTGGTGCGATGTCTGGGGAATAGGGTGGTTGAGGTAGGATTTGTGTCCCGTTTTTCACCAAAAAACTCGTCACTAAGTGCGCTGTGTGAGGGCGGGCATTGTCATGGTGTAGGATCCAGTCACCATTAGTCCATTTTTCTGGCCTTTTTTTTTTCGAATCGCTTCCCTTAGACGGCGAAGAATGCCCAAATACATTTCCTTAATAACTGTTTGGCCTGCAGGAAGATACTCGTGATGAACAATGCACTTGTTATCTAAAAAAGCGACCAGCAACACCTTGTTTCTGGATTTCAATATCTTGGTTTTTTCGGGTCTTGGCTGACCCTGACCTCTCCACTCGGCAGATTGACGCTTGGTTTCGGGGTCATAGCCATAGACCCATGTCTCGTCGCCTGTGATTATCTTGTCTTTCCATTCCGGATCCGTTCTTTTAATTTCCAACATGTCCTCACAAGTTGCAAGCCGCCACAGTTTTTGCTCATTAGTGAGGAATCTTAGGATGAATTTTGCAGGAGTCTTTTTGGGCTTCAAATCTTCGGTTACGATCCTTCCAATCGTTATTTTAGAGACCTGTGTCTTGCTCTAGCTCCAGAAAAGTGGTTCGAGGATTTTATTTTATCAAATCGGTGATTTTTCGCACATTTTCATCATTCCTTTGAAATTTTGGTCGTCCTTGACGAGGATCATCTTCAATGGAAATTCAGCCAGCTTTAAATCTAGAATGCCATTCAAAAACAGTTGTTCTCTTTGGGGCGTCATTGGGGAATGCTTTATTAAGCATTTCAAAAGTTTCGGTTGCTGATATTTGAAGTTTCACACAAAGTTCTATGCAAATACTCTGCTTCAATTTTGTTCCATCGTAAAATCGCCGCAGCGCTAGGTGTAACCTTTAAATAAATTAGAATGACCTTGGCGCGCGCGCACGTACTGCCTCGATATTGGTACAACCGTGTTGCCAGCTATTTTTTCTATAATAAACAGTCAAATTTATTTACATTTTTCATTTATTTATTTTTTTATGAACTCAGTCCGGGAACTTATGGGACATACCTTGTATGTAACACCAAATTTATTGGACAAAAGGTTGTGCAATCTCCATAAAGAAGGCACCAGTAAGGAACAATAGATGATCCATATTAGAACAGAATACACCTATACACTGAGCGACATCGCCGTCCACTCAAAATGTTGTGGGACCACGGCGGGCGGCTATACAGGAGTCTTGGTACTGACTCAATGAGTATGGTGTCCTGAGGGATGGCTGCCTATTCCCTGTCAGCCACAGTTCTGAACGCGGCTGAGGCAGCGCACGCAAACGACGTCCAATTAAGTCTCAGACGTGTTCTATAGGTGAGAAATCAGGAGAGACTGATGGCCATGGAAACACCGGGGTTTCATGCAGAGTAATTGGCTGATGCATGCTATGTGAGGGAGGCGTTATCCTGCTGGAATATGTCTCTCTCTCTCTCTCTCGTCTCTCATTAGGTACTCCATGAATAAAGGGTAACGTCATCGACCACAGCACGACATCCACGTATCGTTTAGTCGTCATAGATTCCTCAACGAATCAAAAGTGATTTGTAATTATAGGCGATGGCTTCCCAAACCATAATGGCGCGTTGTTGCGAGAAGCGGTGTTCCACAGATGCAGTCGGATATACCCTGCTACCAAGACCGCGCCAAATGCTTAGTCGATGACTGTCATTGCTAAAACAGAAGCGATATTAATCGGAGAACACTACCCTGTGCCATTTCGCTGTCTATGTGTCTCTATCCCTCTATCCCGACAAAATTTCAAACGGAGATGTCTGTGCCTTTAGGTCAATGGAAGTCTTTTTAACGGGTTCCATCAATGTAGGCCGCTGGCGACCAATCTGCCTATGCTTTGGTCGATATAGGAGAATTGAGAGTGTCTTGCCCATACTGAAATATGACGAAATAGTGTGCTTTGGCCGCACTAGCAGCCCTCAAACGTGCCACATTTACTTGTTCCAACCATTCTTGCCATAGCCGGTGCACTGTGAACGCGTCGACGAGGTGTCTGTTCGTAGAGATTTGACGTTTGGACCAACCAATCCTTTCTGAATCAAATCACCACACCTCTCGTGAAATCGTCTATCAGCTGGAACTGCCTCGGCTGGCGGTGGTTTAGAATTCTCCGCTATTAAACGTTTTCTCTCAGTAAATAGAAACCAAATGCTTTTCCTGTCAGGCAGAGAAGTGCGAATATTCGCAAATTTGCAAGTCATCGTAGTTCTGTCTCTAGATCTTTTCTACTCTTTTCTCTTCCCCATTCTAGCCCCCCCCCCCCCCCCCCCCCCCTTTTTTTTTTTTTACTATGTTACGCATACATGACGTGTAACTACCGAAGGTTTTGCGTGAATTTTGTTATATAGCCTTTAATTATTTTCATTTATTAAAAATATTTTTGAAATTTCGAATATTTATACTTTACATTTTATTTCATCTTTACGCTAAACATATTTACGAAAATTTGGCTTTAACTACTCATTTATTGATTTCTTAGAGAGCCTCTTGGACCAAATATTTTGTCGTTGGGGTTCAGCCTGCACCACGTTGACGAAAGCCTACATCCCGAAATGCGCATGTGGTTAGGTTTTCTTGATTTAGCAAGAAAATAGGTTGGCCAAATATTATGGAACAAATTAGATCAAAGTTTAGAATATTTGTCTTCCACTAGATGGCGCTCTGCCAATTTTATTAATTTCAGGTTAAAGAGGTTTTAAAATATATATATATTTAATATATAAATATATCTAAAGAGACAAGGGTCGCCTCGCCCGTCAAAATAGACGTCTAAAACCAGACGCCATCTATTGATTAAATGTTTTAGACGTCTATTTTGACGGGAGAGGCGACCCTTGTCTCTTTAGATCAATTTCCTCCCGGCAAAATTTCCATCTATATAAATATATGTTAGAATAAAATTAGCATTAAAATATTTGAATACTTATCAATAACAGAGATATCTATGTTAATGATATATTTTAAACATTATATTCACGCGCTGAAAAATACCCGACCTTTTAATATCCAAAGTTCTTTGGTTAACCATATTTATTTACTTTGATTTTAGAAAAGTTAACACGTGAAAGTCATTTAAAAATACATACACTATAAGCTTTAGGAAACTTGTGATATATATGTATGTTTAAAGTATTCCTGTTGAATATTTCATTAGTTTAGCGACTTCTCAACCTTCGGCTCCAATCTGTTTAATAGGCATTTCTCCATCAGGTATAAATGGGTTGTATATTTTAGTATCAAAGTGGCTTGTAACACAACCTGACATTGGTGTTCTATAATTTTATCCGATTAGTATTAAATAAATTGTACAGTTTCGCGCATTGTAAACAATGTATAATTTTGATTTATATATCACTGAGAAAAGCAATTTTGTTTCCTCTCTTTCTCTATCTATCTATATATATAAATATTCTATAAAGCGTCCATTTTATTCTCTAAGGCCACCGCCGCTGTCGATGTTAAATTATCCCAAGACTAGAGAGTCGGCATCGGTTTTTCCTCCATTCTTTTGCCACATATATCGGACTTCAATAACTTTAAAAACAATTTTTCATCGAAGAATTACATAAGGGGGTTTCAACTTCCAAAGATAAAATAATACCGATGTCCTCTATTCTGATGTCTACAAGGTCCCGCAGAGATAGGAACAAGCTGACGAGGCAGGCCGCTATTGAATTACGGCCTAAGTGAATCTCGCATTCCGCGAGGTATGACAAATGGAATCCTACGGTATCTGATGGTGTGGACGGGGGTGGGACGGGGGTTGTGACAAGGGAGTGGTGATAAATTAAGCCCTGCGTGGCATGTAATTAGGCAAGATACTATCACGGATGGCCCCTCGTGAGGATCGTGACTCTCCCCAGATTACCATCGGCCCGTGTCCTGGAATCAATTAAATAACAAAGTCCGCCTGATGAGAAAATTAGCCAGCTCTGTCCCCGCCCGGTACAGTCCTCGCGTCCCATCATTCACATACGTGGTTATCCAGCTGGCCATGCCCGTACACAGCGTTTTACATTTCACACACCGGGGCATCCAGCTGTACCGCGTCTAGTAAACTCCTCGTGTCCGACAATTCACACACCAGGCCATCTAGCTACCCACACCTGGTGCATTCCTTGTGTCCGACAATTCACACACCAGGCCATCTAGCTGCCCACGCCTGGTACATTGCCACTTTTCCGACAATTCACACACCAGGCCATCTAGATGCCCACGCCTGGTACATTGCCACTTGTCCGACAATTCACACACCAGGCCATCTAGCTGCCCACGCCTGATACATTTCCACTTGTCCGACAATTCGCACACCGGGCCATCTAGCTACCCACACCTGGTACATTGCCACTTGTCCGACAATTCGCACACCAGGCCATCCAACTCTCCACCATCGGTACACTCCACGTCTCCGACAATTTGCACATAAGACCATCCAACTCCCCAATCCGAAATCAAATATCAAAAATTCCATTCACTCTATAGAACCACTCCCAAAGCAGAAAGTTATCAGCAATTTAGCGTTTTAGAATTCGAGTAAGCTAAAATTTATATTTTCTTTTCATGTCTAAAAATGCTTAATAAGCTATCAATCAAATTATTCTAACTTGCTCATAAAATCCTGAAAACTCAATATATACTCTATAACAAAAAAATCGACGCCCCAAGAAGAAGTTGTCCGATTTATATGAAAATACGTATACAAAGAGGCTTCGACCAAACATGCAAATGATTGAAATTTGGTGGCCGAATTATGCAAAGCAAGAGCTCCAGCGCATCTGAACTGCGCAGCCAGCACGAGCATTCTAGACTAAATATTCGGCGCTGCACGAGCTGATTTTCGGAATTTCAGCTTAATATTTTAGCAGTACGCTCATTTCTACTGTATCAATGCCTCGCCGAAAGATTCGTGCTCATCACGAAAATATGTCAGAGTTTGAAACTGGTCGTGCCATTGGATTGAAAGAGGCTGGTTGGTCTAATCGACTAATCGCGCGACATCTGTGTCGAAGTGATGCGGCTATTAGGCGATGTTGGCAAAAGTGGGTCAACAACGGAAGTATGCAACGTCAGGACGGCAGCGGTCGACTTAAGGGCAACAACAGAACGGGAGGACAGAGCAATTGTCAGAATGGCTGTCGCAGCACCGGAATCCACGTTATCTACCATCTAACGTGTGAACGTCACACAAGTGTCCAAAATGACCATCAACAGGCGACTGAGAGAGCGGAATCTAAGATCTCGCCGATCGTTACGATGCCTACCTCTCACACCCGTGCACCGACAAGTCCGACTACAGTGGTGTCGGGAGCGATCAACTTGGAACTGCGCTGACTGGGGACGTATAGTCTTTAGTGACGAGTCCCGTTTCTTACTGTGTCCTGACGACCGTCGCAAACGTGTCTGGAGACGTCCTGGGTAGCGTGTGGATCCTGGCCTTACTGTTGAACACCACACAGGTCCACAACAGGGCGTTATGGTCTGGGGTGTCATTTCATTTGATAGCAGGACCCCATTGGTAGTCATTCCTGGCACCCTGACAGCACAACGGTACGTAGATGACATTCTACGGCCTGTTTTGTTGCCGTTCCTCTCACATCACCCCGGGCTTACTTTTCAACAAGGTAATGCAGGGTCACACAGGGCACGTGTTACTATGGATTGTCTTCAATCTTGCCGAACTCTTCCGTGACCAGCAAGGTCGCCTGATCTCTCGCCCATAGAGCACATCTGGGACGTGATGGGAAGGCGATTTCAACCATCTCGGAATGTTGACTATTTAGCCCGACAGTTGAAGACAATTTGGCGAGAAATCCCGCAGCACACCATCCGGAATCTTTATCAGTCCATGATACGCCAGGTGGCAGCCTGCATCCAGGCCAGTGGGGGTCCAACGACATAT
This sequence comes from Cordylochernes scorpioides, assembly GCA_030710605.1. Taxonomy (NCBI): domain Eukaryota; kingdom Metazoa; phylum Arthropoda; class Arachnida; order Pseudoscorpiones; family Chernetidae; genus Cordylochernes; species Cordylochernes scorpioides. The sequence goes on from CP092864.1 coordinate 172,685,974, forward strand.
TGACATTCTCAATTTGTGACGATCAAACTCTGAAATAAAACAATTAATTGTTCTGAAATTTTAATAGTTTTTCCCCTATACATGCTCTTTACATACACCAATTTTATTACTGGTTTGCTTGGAGGAAGAAAACGAAGATTGAATGCGGCTGATTCAACACTAGCCCTCTCAATGATATCCTAGCCTTGACATATTTTAAACATTGGTACTTTAATTTAAATATTTAATCATGTATGGTTCCTTTTGCTCTGTATGTTTATTTTTTTTTGTATATATGGTTATATTTATTTTTGTTTGTTTTTTTTTTTTCTTCTCGCTTTTCTTTTTCCTTATTACTTCCTGTATTCTAGTTTTTACTTTCGAAATATCTTCCTTTGCTAAATCCTGTAGAGGGGAATCATGTATAGGGCTGGATGCCCCAATAAAAAGGCTTGCTTGCTTACATACACCAATTTTTGTCCTAATCTGACAACTCCTTCTTGGTGCGTCGATTTTTTTTATATACAGTGTATTTTCTCCCGGTTTGTGGCAAACGCAAGCGTCGCCCTTGGCTTGGAGACTTGCCAATTTTCAAAAATCACGCGCCACAACAGCGCGAGCAGCGGCTGTTCGAAGTGAAGCCATTTTGCCCGTGATTCGATTTCGTTAGTCACCGGAATTGAGGATCAACGAATTTGCATCAAGTTCTGTGTGAAAAACGTATACAAGGGTGCCGAAATATTTTGGATGTTGCAAACAGCCTACGGGGATGCCGTCACGAGCCGAAGACGAGTTCTCGAGTGGTACAAGCGCTTCAAGGAGGGTCGGGAAGAGACCGCCGACAACGAGCGTTCCGGGAGACCGTCCACATCAACCACGCCTGAAAAGGTGGACAAGGTGTTGGAACTGGTGCGTGAAGACCGACGAATAACTGTCGCCGAAGGGAGGTCGCCGAAGAAGCAGGGATATCATTCGGGTCGACTCAATCGATAATGAAGGACATTTTGGGAGTGAGAAGACAACGCCGTTCTCGTTCCCAAAGATTTGACTTTTGATCAAAAGAACGCCCGGAAAGAAACGGCCAGTCTCAATCTCGAAGCGACAACCGACAACCCCGAATTTGCAGAAGATGGTCATTACTGGAGACGAAACATGGATTTACGGCTTTGATTCGGAAACTACCCAACAGGCATCGGAGTGGCGCTTCAAAAATGAGCCGAGACCAAAGAAAGCGAGGAAGGCTCCCAGCAAAGTCGAGGTCATTTTGACGGTATTCTTCGACTACCAGGGCATCGTTCATCATGAATTTCAACAACAAGGCTCTACAATAACTGCTGACTTCTACCTGGGAGTTTTGAGGCGATTGAGGGAAGCGATCAGGCAGAAACTGTCGGAGCTGTGGAGGTGCAAGTCGTGGATCTTACACCACGATAAGGCGCCGGCGCACACAGCCCTCAAAATCTCGAAGTTCCTGCAGGACCACTCAACCTCTGTGTTCCCCCAACCCCCTACAGTCCCGATTTGGCCCTCTGCAACTTCTTCCTTTTTGGAAGGCTAAAAAAAAGTTAAAAGGTTGGAAATTTCAGAGCATAGAAGAGATCAAAGTGGAATCGAAGAAGGCCATGAAGGCGATCCCGAAAACAGACTACCCGAGGTGTTTTGCCGACTGGAAAAAAAGGTGGCTGAAATGCATCGCGGTCAACGGGGACTACTTTGAATTTGATAGAATAATAACGCTTTTTTTTTTAACTTATGAGCAAAGTGTCGAAACCTTTTGATCAGAGTAGTAGGTGGAAATTTTGCCGGGAAGATATTGATCTAAAAGAGACAATGGTCGCCTCTCCCGTCAAAATAGACGCCATTTATTGACCGTCGCCACAAATAAGCGGCCTCGGGTCGGTGGCAAAGCCACAACACCAGCTTTGTCACCGACCCGAGGCCGCTAGTTTGCGGCGACAGTCAATAGATGGCGTCTAGTTTTGACGTCTATTTTGACGGGAGAGGCGACCTTTGTCTCTTTTAGAAAAATAATATAGTTTGTATGCGATTGTTTTTTCTGTATCGTTTATGCAAAATTTGATAGATATGTATAAGCCTTTGGCAGGATATTGCTACATCAGGTTGCAGTTTGACAAGGTCATCGACCTTGATTTCCTACGTCTTGGTATTATATGCGTTAACCTGCGGTTTTTAATAATTAAAGAAAATATGTAAAAAGTAAAGAAAATCAATTACCATTTAAAGTTACAGATGGCGCTCTAGTACATCGTAACATTATTGTTCTAATAAAAGACACAATTTGATATTTGCGGAAGAGCGATTGCTCGAAGCATATTATATATTTATAATTATATTTAATTCTGCTGTCCTAAAAGCTTATGTCCATAGTTCTTCTAAAATACCCATTCCAAGAGTCTTACAACAGTCACCTATAAAAGGAAGTTCCAAAAATGCAATATAACAGCGGTATGGTAGATTAAACTGGCGAAACCGCTGGGAGGGTTCACCACTGATGAGCCAGGCCCTCCCTTTAATTTTTCCATCGCAGTAAGGACAGTAGAAATTGTTTTATTTTAAAAAGAATATTACGCCTCTAAAATAGTTTTATAATTTGATAACAGATGGCGCTCTAGTTCATCGTAACATTTAAAGTTACGTTTATTTATTTGTTGTCTTCCTCGTAGTTGGTGATTCCGTATCTTCACGTCCTTTGCTCTCTGCCGAAATATGATCCGTCCTCGCGCCAAGGTGGTGTGTAAAATATATAGAGCAATAATAATATAGCGCACTCTCTCTGTAATACAATATAAATTAGAAGTAAAAAAATGTATTATAATTTCTAAAATAATTGTAAACAATATCACAATTAAAATGAAAACACAAACGCACAAAACTCATGATGCAGTAATATAAAAGATACGAACAAAAGGTAACCGAATTTTTGAAAATTAAACAATATATATAGAGGTTAAATCATTTTATTCATTTTTCAAATTTTCAAATTTCTCAAATTAAGACCCTCTACTATCAACAACTTTTTTCCACGGCACAAAAACTGTTTAAATGCGGTTTCATAGTCCATTTTACTAAGCTTGTTTATTTCAGTCGTCGCATTTTTAATAACCTCTTTGGATGACAAAATGTTTCTTCTTTTTAACGGAAGTTTGAGTTTATAAAAAATAAAATAAATCATAGAGGAAGATGTGATTAGACAGTCACAGAGTGCTTAGCTAAATAATCCATAACCAAGGTGGCTTTATGGGCAGGGGTGTTGTCATGAAGCAACTTCCATTGTTGTGACTGAAAGAGCTGGTTCCTTTTTCTTCGTATTGGATCTCTAAAGCATGCAAGTTTTTCCTTGTATGTGTTTTTATTGATAGAAGTTCTCTGTGGAATGAACTCATAATGTACAACTCTTTGGTAGTTGAAAAAATAATAAACATCACTTTTGCCTTTGATCGGTCAAGACAATTTTTTTTTTTTTTGTTTTTCCGAAGAGAACTCGGAGTGAGCCATTCAAGTTATTGTTTCTTTATTTGTGGATCAAAAAGATAGCACCAAGTGGTATCTCCAGTTATCATCGCTTTCAAAAATATCGGCTATTAATTGTACTTTCAATTAAATCACTACACATCTCTAATCTGTTCTGTTTTTGTTAAACGGTTAGATTTCAAAACAAAATTTTAATGTTAACTCTTTGTTCAAAAGCCAACATTAAAAAATGCAACGCGAGCGATAAACAAATAACTTTTATCTTCTAAAATGAGATTTACGCATGCGCTATTACCAGCGTTTCCAGTCTTATTTATTGTTCAGACTTTAATCTAAAATAAAATTTTATTATTTAATTTTATCTCTTGATTTTTTTAAAGTTTTGTTGCTTTTTGATCATACCTTATAGAATTGGGAGAAGGGTCAGGAAGAAGTTACTTTTATGAGCTTGACATTGCAATATGCAAATAGTAATATAATGGGGGGAACTTGCATATTCCGCAGATGGAAAGAGATCATGATGATATATATAAAATGAAAGGATTTAAAAGAACGAATGTTTCTTTTATACATAATTCAAACTTCTACTGCCCTTACTGCGATAAAAAATATATTGGGAGGGCTTGGCTCATAAGCTTATGTCCATAGTTTTATTGAAAACCATTTATGAGATTCCATCCTTCAGTGCTGCGTATATAAGCAGAATCGTCCAATACAGTATTAGAGCTCTGAGAAGCGGTCTGGTGGATTAAATTGGCGAAACCGCTGAGAGGGTTCACCACTGATGAGCCAAGCCCTCCCCAATATATTTTTTTGATCGCAGTAAAGGCGTATAAGTTTGTATTATGTATAAAAGAAACATTCGTGCTTTTAAATCCTTTCATTTTATATGTATAGATGGCGCGTTATTGCTTTGTGTTAATTTATGATAATATATATTAATGAAATACCCCAGTCTTTTTACTACTATTAATTTCTTTACCATTAAGATGATCTACCATTTAAAAAAAATCAGCAGTATCTGTTTTGGAGAGGTATCTGATTATAAGTTACAATCAAACAGTAGCGTAAGCCTATCTTATCATAATAATCAAATACAAAATAATCGACTAATAATAATTTTAAAAATCAAGTATACTCATTTTGATCAATTTCAGCTTCGTTATAATTCTTAGTCCTCTCAAGAGTCAGTCCTTTTGATATAATATTTCCGGTGGCTGTAGCAATTTTCCAAAAAAAAAAAAAAGTTTTAAAAAAATGAGATAATGAAAGTTCTAGCGTTGGGGGACTGTCGATGAGTCGGCAGCCCACGACATTAAAAACCGATTCGTTATCGACGCCCGGTTCTCCAATTAATAAAATGACAGAAAAATGCTCCCAATTACCACCGCAGTCGTCATTTCCACCCGCTATAATTGAAGAATGCCCGGTGACGAAATTGCACCTTGCAACATCGTGATATGTTTTTTGTGATCCTCCAATTTGGTAAGAACCAACCGTCGATTTCTCAATCCTCCAGACAAACTTATCTTTAAAAAAATGATCCCTTCCGATATTTTATCATCGCAGTATTGGCTGTACAGGAAAATAAACCCTGGGTGTGGAGATATTTTATAAATACAGATGACGTGTATTTAGTTGAGATCACAAAACTCAGTCTCGCATAACTCTAATATGTTTTTTTTATCTATGAAAATTTTCAAATTAATTTTAAAGAAGAGGAAAAAAACATACTATAATAAATGCGCTAAAAACTTTACTGTAATGTGATATAGACTTCAAAAATGGGGAAAATATAAAAACAGTAATGTAAAACTAGAATCATATCGCCATTTCTTCTAGATGAACAGGACCTTCGGATGGCGCTATAAGGTCATATATTTGACATTCAACAACAACTCATTCTGTTAATAGGAAGATTCTTCGAACTGAGATCAGGCTCTCTCTGTACATATTTCGGGGATTTTTTTGAGTGACCACTATTTAATAAGTGTGATCTTTTAATATTTTGTGGTTTTAATGTGGCCTTTTATATCAATTTTTATAATAATTGTTTCAATTTTAAATAAAAGTAACAAGGTATAAATTTGATTAAGGACCATTGAAGGGTCGCTTTCACTTTATTGTTGCGATATATTATCTTTAATTCACAACCGACTATAATACAACTGGTTAAAATTCCACACCAACTTTTAATTCAACCTGTTTTTTTTTTCAAATCTTAATAAAACTATTTTCTTTAATTTAACAGACTATAATTCAAAACCGAATTTTCATTTGGATTGAGAATTCTGATCCCTTGAGGGGTGTTGAATTAAAGAAGCTTGACTGTAATTATCTTAAAAGTACCTGTAGAAGAAGAATGAAGTTCAAAATCGTGTACGTGCGAATATGGTGTTTTAAAAAGATAATCTTTACCCTAAAGTAGAGGCGAATATTTATTGATATTTAATCAAGATGTTATCTGGGGGAGTGATTATCATATTTTAACAGCAGAATTTTATTCTAGAGAAATCTCCAAAGATATTTCTGGACTCTCCAAGAAGTAGTTCAACTTGGGAGACTGGGAAATTTCTGTTGATATAGTTTTCCCCAAGGTGGACGCTCAGAGAAGTGCTCGCTGATTTTGTATTGGTTACTCATTGGAAAGGTTTTGCTGACAAAGAATAAAATTTATTTTCTTTACACACACACATTTTTACTTACTTGAGCCAAGTTTATAAAACCGGTGTCAAAATAATATTTAGATTATATAAGTCCAAAATCGGCCAAATTAAAGCCAGTTTTGGGTTTTTATCTCTCGGTCATCAAAAGTGCTAATTAATATGAAATTAAAAATTACAAATAGAAATAAGCATATGCCTCTTAAAATATAAAATATATTGAAAACATTATAAAAAAATTCTCAATAAATAAATTATATCATATAAAAAACCTAGAGTTCTGCGCAGATCTAGGCATGTTGGCCTTTAAAGTGTAAATTTTCTGATGATATTCAAACATTTGAATTATAAATTTTAAATGTAAAATTACTTTTTATACAGAAGATAAATATTTTCAAAAGGTTTGTTCCTATAAATCCTATTATTAGAATCAGCACATAGTCACATTTAATTTGAGCTGTTTGTTGTTTTTCTAACTAGGACGGAATGCAATATTTTTCCTGAATGTAATATGAAGAGTTGAGAAGGTTAGGTTCTTTCAACAGAGGCAGCCAGCGATATTCCCAGTTTACTACCACTATAAACTTTGTACAGTCCCTTCTTCTTATATACTCTGTATTGGAACTATGGAAATACAAAATTCTTTTGAAGTGGAATTTGACGCATAATTTAGATCCAATCATATACCTTTTTGGCCTAAAGGACACGACAACGAACAACAAAGGACCATTTAGGCAGCGCCGTTATGCCGAATAGGTGATGACGTTGTATATTTCTTCGCTGCAATAAAATTAAAAAATATTATCTGAACTTTTATTGATATACACATATTTTGAGGAAATAATTTATATTTATCTATAGAATGTGCATTTACGCTGGGGGTTAAAGAAAATTTAGTTTCTTTCAATAAATTGAAATATCAAGCACGTGTCGCGGGACTCCAGTGAAAAATAACTGACCAAAATCAGTCAGATTTTGATAAAAGATGGTAAAAACATAGAGGATTCTACCATTACAGAGTCTTATTGATCTAATGGTAAAATATCAATAAAAATTGATGCCTACAATAATTATCACAAAATATGTTGGATTACAATATCCTTCTTTATTTTTGATACTGAAACTAGGTTAGAATTACAATATTACATAGCTATGGAATTATTCAACCTTTAACGCGGTATTAGACTGTGCAGTTTATATTTAAATAGATTTATTTTCAGGATGAAGAGCGATTTTTGATCAACTCCTTTTAATAGTATCTTCCAATAGTTCGCGATTAGCCGGATTGAAATATTGGAAGATACCAATAAAAATAGTTGATCCAAAATAAGTATTTATAATTTAAATAATGCTGTTAGCTCTTAAACCTTCAGTATTAAATCTTAAAATATTCATAAAAATAATAGATTAATGAACGAGAATTTTATATAAAATCATTTGGTATAAGGTCTTGTATAATAAAATATATTGGATATAAGACCATTAAAGGGTAATGTACTGTGTAATGATGAAAATATCTTGCATGTATTGTATAGCTGACGATATTGATAGCAACGTTTGTAGTTTGTCTGAAGGTAGAGCATTTTGGAATTGAAAAAAAAACAACGTTCACTTGGCCTAGCTGTGTAAAAAATAGAATAGATCATTGTGGAACTGCTTTACCGGATGAGGCTGCAGCATCAATTACCCAGCTGTGGCTCGCTGATGGATGAGCTCGTATTCCTGCCGTGGGCTCTTCGTCTTTATGAAGAGAGATTTAACTTGGGGATATCCTCTTCTGCAATGTACAGCGGTATTCGTTACAACAGAGAATTGAACTAACAATTTATCAGAGCAAAGAACATAGGTAAAATGAATTTATCCCGTGAAACTCTCGTTAGTAAAACACATATACCTTACACTCTATTATTAGCCTCTATATTAAGCCTTCATCTTAATACTGAAATATCTTGAGAATTTTACAGAAGTCATACCCCAATATGCTGGTTTCATCTTTATCATAAAGTAAGGAAGCGTAGAAGAATATGTATTTTTTAAAATTTCATCAGTAGGTTCACATGCGCTTTCATTCTAAATAAGGTCCAAATTCGATAAACATCTAGATATCTTCTGGAATATTTTCGATGAAATTTCGAGGAAAATATCTTCTTGCTATCTGTCTCTTTAAAATATTTATAGAAAACAAGGAACCGGTACTTGGAAAGCGTCTTTTCATTGACGAAGTTTTTTTTTTTTTTGGCCTTTCTTCTAGCCACGCGAAATAAAATTTTGAATTCCGTGTGAGGGTTCATCCCTCGATAAAGACGAATAGAGCTCTAAGGTTATATGTTCCGTCTAGAAAACTAATACATCAATTACACAATATATTTCGTTTTTGTTTATGTCCTTAGTTTCATTAACCACCCTGTTCGGTACACTTTTAGATTGGTGCACCATGATGTAGGTTCGTTTGATATTGAAAAAATGATTCAATTATTCATCCGTGGTATTTTAATTTATTAAGGATAAATATAGATATTAATATAATGTTACAAATTAAATATTTAGTAAAAAGGAAGTTGAAAAATGTTTGATTCAAACGGATGTGGATGGGAAAGACGTCAGCCCGTGATGGCCGTCAGTATTCGAACGTCTCTCGCCGCCGGCTGGATGTTGGCCGTTCAAACTGTTTTCTTTTCTTCTCGCGCGGGCGTGCCTTTGCCTCTCGCTGACCACGTGAGGCCCAGCGCAAATTACCTTTCACTAACATTCCTCCCACCAATTTAATTGATATAATTAAATTCTAACACTATATTTTCTTGGCTATAGTAGAGGCCAATCTAAATTTGTTTTGCTTCTAATGGAAAAGGCGCTGTACTGGACGAAGAAAACTCCCGATGATGTCTTCACTCTTGCGACTCGAACTGTCCATCGGCCCCAGATAGCACCTCCTCCCCTTTTCCTAATGGCCATGAAATCCTTCTCTTTTGATCGTTTCCTATAGATTATCGAGTTCTAGAAATAGCTAGAGCTGCGACGTAGGCTTGCGTATTGAATATTACTCTCGCGTCTAGAACATGCATTTTGCGTCTGGGACATGCATCTTGCGTCTGGGACATGCATCTTGCGGTACTCCAGTGGTACATCCAGCTGGCTTGATGCGGTACATACAGCTGGCTTGAGGTGGTACATACAGCTGGCTTGAGGTGGTACATACAGCTGGCTTGAGGTGGTACATACAGCTGGCTTGAGGTGGTATATACAGCTGGCTTGAGTTGGTACATACAGCTGGCTTGAGGGTACATACAGCTGGCTTGAGGTGGTACATACAGCTGGCTTGAGTTGGTACATACAGCTGGCTTGAGGTGGTACATACAGCTGGCTTGAGGTGGTACATACAGTCCTTGAGTTTGCACCATGTTTACAGTCCTCGAGTTAACACCCTGTATACAGTCCTCGAGTTAACACCCTGTTTACAGTCCTCGAGTTTGCATCCTGTATACAGTCCTCGAGTTAACACCCTGTATACAGTCCTCGAGTTTACACCCTGTTTACAGTCCTCGAGTTTGCATCCTGTATACAGTCCTCGAGTTTACACCCTGTATACAGTCCTCGAGTTTACACCCTGTTTACAGTCCTCGAGTTTGCATCCTGTATACAGTCCTCGAGTTTACACCCTGTTTACAGTCCTCGAGTTTGCATCCTGTATACAGTCCTCGAGTTTACACCCTGTATACAGTCCTCGAGTTTACACCCTGTTTACAGTCCTCGAGCTTGCATCCTGTATACAGTCCTCGAGTTTACACCCTGTTTACAGTCCTCGAGTTTGCATCCTGTATACAGTCCTCGAGTTTTCCTTCTACAGGCTTTACAACGACCTGTGTCGCATGCGTCCTTCTACAGGCTTTACGTCGACCTTCTACAGGCTTTACAACGAACTGTGTCGCATGCGTCCTTCTACAGGCTTTACGTCGACCTTCTACAGGCTTTAAGTCGACCTTCTACAGGCTTTACAACGAACTGTGTCGCATGCGTCCTTCTACAGGGTTTACGTCGACCTTCTACAGGCTTTACGTCGACCTTCTACAGGCTTTACGTCGACCTTCTACAGGCTTTACGTCGACCTTCTACAGGCTTTACAACGAACTGTGTCGCATGCGTCCTTCTACAGGCTTTACGTCGACCTTCTACAGGCTTTACGTCGACATTCTACAGGCTTTACGTCGACCTTCTACAGGCTTTACGACGACCTGTGTCTGGGACATGGATCCCTCCCACCATCTAGTAGTAATCAATTGCGAGATTGAAGCTCCACGTGAGGGGATGTCTGCAGGATTTTCTTTATCAGGAACGTGCCTCCAATCAGTTATGCTTGAATTTTGTCGAATCTTCTTTTCTCTTCCTGCGACAAACACTGACCAGTTCATATCACGTTTAATCCATGCTAAAGCAGTAGTAGAGTCCGTCCATAATGTAATTGGTATATCTTCGAACTCCATCATAGATTTTATGTGGACAGTCAATTTAGATCCGATTTCACATGCAACTAATTCTAGCCTTGGTATAGTGGTATTCTTCATAGGAGCTACTCTCGAACGAGCCATGGGTAATTGAACTTGAACACTCCCAGGAAATCCACTTCGTAAATAGGCACAAGCTGCAAACGCCGCGTTGCTACTGTCCATAAAAACATGCAATGTCCATGTTCTTCTATCTTGAGATTGAACAACACAGCGAGGAATTTTCAATTTGTCCACCTCAGTTAACTGACTCAACCATGCATTGAATCTTCGACTGATGTCTTCCGTTAAGTCTGTTTCCCATCCAGCCCTTTGAATCAAACATTTTTCTTGAAGTAACATCTTAGGAATGATTGTGAACGGGCAAGTGAATCCAATCGGGTCGAACAATGAATGAGCTGCCGATAATATCTTCCTTCTTGTCACTTTTCCCGGTTCCATTTTCTTCGCAAAACTCCTAAGATCACAAGCTTTCTTGAGTTTGTCCATCTTAAATCCTGGTGGTCAGGCTCGCCACAATGTTCGGTACACTTTTAGATTGGTGCACCATGATGTAGGTTCGTTTGGATTAAAATGGTCTCAAGCAAAGGTGATAATATTTAAAGAGGATCAACTTTATATTGGGGTGGTTCGTTTGATATTGAAAAAATGATTCAATTATTCATCCGTGGTATTTTAATTTATTAAGGATAAATATAGATATTAATATAATGTTACAAATTAAATATTTAGTAAAAAGGAAGTTGAAAAATGTTTGATTCAAACGGATGGATGGGAAAGACGTCAGCCCGTGATGGCCGTCAGTATTCGAACGTCTCTCGCCGCCGGCTGGATGTTGGCCGTTCAAACTGTTTTCTTTTCTTCTCGCGCGGGCGTGCCTTTGCCTCTCGCTGACCACGTGAGGCCCAGCGCAAATTACCTTCCACTAACACACCCTAACCAAGAATTCCTCTATATATAGAGTGCCGGATATAGTCTAAACCGCTGGGTGAGTTCACCACTAATAACCAAGAAGTCTTCCCAAGTATTTTAAATCGTGTTAAGGACAGTAAAAGGTTGAGGCAGTTTGAAAAAAAAAATCGCGCCAATAGTTTCATTTCGTGTACAAGTAGGTTTCTAAAAACCATTCTCTGGGTTGAGAGAGAAAAAGAACAAAAACTTTAATTAGAGAACACACACCATTTAACTCTTAAGGTGATGTACGAGGGTTATATATGTGTCTATACAGGTTTGTGATATTGGTTCACTTTGGATGATATCAGCAATATCCATGGGTATTTCATTAATCTGAGAACTGTAATACTTTCAATGTCACGCAGAATACTGATTTCATCATTCTTCACAAAGTATGAGAGAAAGAGAGAGAATGACCCGCTTAAAAGTAATCAATAGGGATTTTGAGGTATTTTAAAGTGCTTGGGTTGAAGGCTATAAGGATGTAACCGTGTATTTCGCCTTCAGAGCCTATGAAGAGGTGAGCTGGAGTGGTTTCTGTCTTGTGTCGCCTCGGTGTGATGTCATAGGTTACAATTTCTTTATATATTTTCTAACTAATACGGTCGTCGTACCTTGGGTTACCTGATAGATGGGAGAATCATTTCGGATTCCCGTAAGTCGGTATAAACTCTGCAAACAAGGATACGGGTTTAGAAAACTGGAAAAAATCGCTCTCATCCATGGTAGAACCATAATGCTGCATCTGGACTTGGCGAGATTCCTGGATGTCTTTCACAACAAGAGAAATCCCGAGGCTTGCGACAGCACGAGAAAATCAACAAGCGCGTAATTAGGTATTCGTTAAAGTTGGGATAATTTCACTTTCGTAGATCTCACTAGGTATTACGTAGAACAAATCACCTAACCGCAAATTTCTTTATGTAATTAAAATTTTTCGAACAAACCCTTCTTCAGTTCTATATACAGCACTAGTAAAGTGATGAATTTTGATATGTTAAATAATCCGGCACACACACAATGATAGAGATTTACCAAATTATCAATACGTGAAAATAAAACATTGTAGGAACTGAGAAAACAAGAGGAATTATTAGGTGCAATAAACAAAGGTAAAACACAGAGTAACCGTTCTATGCCGGCTGGAGCTCCTCCTGGTGATGATAGCCGGAACTAGTTGGCGCTGGCTATACCTTTGTAGAGCTAGACTTTACCCTTAAACCCGTTGTAATAAGATAAATTATTTTTTCAGAATTTACGTGTGGAAAATGTGCACGCAAGAGCTCAAATGATTATAAAAAAGAGAAATTTCAAATTGCATTAATGCTTTTTGAATGATCAATTTTTTTAAATAGACATAGTCATGTAATTTCAGATTTTTTTTATAATATTGATATTTTTTTGATATTTTTATGGAAATTTTGTGAATGATAAGATTTAGAGTATTTCTCTAATGCATTTTAATAATCTCTCATTTTTTAAAATATTGATTTGTGTGCCCAGGTCCGGCATCCAAACTCTGAAACTCACAACTTTTTTCAAATTTCATCTCTTTACTACATGAAAATGTTCTACCTCGAAAACTTCTAATTATAATAAAAGTTGCGTTTTAATTCTCTCTCTTTTATTATAATATTCAAAACAAAAAGAAAATAAACAAGCTTTAAATTCCAAAAATCGCATGGCGCTCTTTATATATGCATGTATAAATAAAATGGCGGGTCTATATAAACATCTCTTTTAAAAAACGAGTTGTTCAGTTGATTCCAATTTCTTCCTTGATATCAAGTCGAGAGGCAACAATCATAAAAACCGACATAATTCTATGAGCCATCTAGAATGGAGGATATATCAAATCCACACAAGTCGGCCAGCTACAATAAATCGTCTGGTCACTGGCACATTAAACTTGCTAAGCGCGCGTGCGGTAGGATATGCAAATTGGAGCCACACGGAGAGTTGTCCGTTCCCCCCCACACCACATGTCGATTGCCAGCCGCCCAAGTTTTAACAAGCTGCAAGTTATTACGTCCAACTTCCCGCAGGTATTGATCTCCCATTCTCTTCATCCCACTTCTTCTGGGAATGTTAAAAACATTTAGGATGGCTTTGTTGAGGGTAGCACTATCGACAACTGAGAGCTGGACTCGAAACTCGCATCTTTTTTAATTAAAAAAAAAAAAAAAACACCAACTTCAGTGGTTCCCCAACTCCAGCTTTGGTCCATTCCCCACTAGTAGGGGAATGAGAGCATTTGGCACTCTGGCGTCTTATAAGGCGAAGTGTAACATCCGTTCCTATTTGTATACGTTCAACGGAAGAGGCATCTATACCTCTATACGGAATTATGATAAATTTATTATAATTAATGGATTTAATTAAGGAAATTAGTTGAGAAAGCTGGAGAATTAGGTGCGCAATCATGATGAAGGTCACAAAGCTCCTATCATACCAGAAATGTTCGGCGTATCTGGATGAGGGTGACCTTGCACTATCACTATTCCGACAATAGGTCAGTCGAAATATTCTATAGGTTTAGAACGAGATGTACCAGTAGTAATAAGATGACCAGAGGTTTTAATCACATCAGTAAGAAGATGACCGGGGGATTTCATCACATCAGTAAGAAGATGACCAGGGGATTCCATCACATCATTAAGAAGATGACCAGGGGATTCCATCACATTAGTAAGAAGATGACCAGGGGATTTCATCACATCAGTAAGAATATGGAGCTTTAATTACATCAGTAAGAAGGAAGACTAGGAGATTCCATCGCATTAGTAAGAAGATGACCGGGGGATTTCATCACATCAGTAAGAAGATGGCCAGGGGATTCCATCACATCAGTAAGAAGATGACCAGGGTATTCCATCACATCAGTAAGAAGATGACCAGAGGATTTCATCACATCATTAAGAAGATGACCAGGGGATTCCATCACATTAGTAAGAAGATGACCAGGAGCTTTAATTACATCAGTAAGAAGATACCAGATGAATTTCATCACATCAGTAAGAAAGCACTCAAGAGCTTTCATAACATCAGTAAGAAGATGACCAGAAGCCTTCGCATCACAGCATTAAGAAGGAGCCAAGGAGTTTTCATCACACCAGTGAGAAGATGGCCAGGAACTGTCATCAAGTCAGAAAAAAGGGTGTCAAGGAACTGTCATCACATCAAGAAGGTGATCAGGTGCTGTCATTACATTAGGAAGGTGAAAGAGAGCTGTCATCACATGACGGCGACCAGGAGCTGCCATGACATCCGGAAGAAGTGACCAGGCGAAGGTTGCGTGCTGCGGTGGACGCGATAAGGAGGGGTCGGTAGGACACGCCCAGAGCTGCTAATCGACCACCTAACGACTTCACTGCGGTAATTAACACCGAAGGATTGATTCGACTGTCACCTGGGTGGGCGGGACACCTCGCCAGATTATCTCGACACGATCCTCTGATAGCTGGCGACAAAGGAAGCATCTAAAAAAAAAAAAAAACATTTATTCTGCCACAAAAGACGTCATCGATAATCCATTCGAAGTGCTGTTCCAACACAAGCTCAAAATGGGCGGATGAAAATTCTATATAAAACATGGGGAAAACTCCGAAAGCTGCGTGTAGACGAATTTCTTGCTACGGTCCTCCGTGTTTTTAAGCAGGTTCATCACCATGTATTTCATGTTCATCTCCATGGTATCTCAGGTACAGATGTTATAAAACGCCATTTCATCTTGTTCTGAAAAAAAAAATTTTTTTTTACTTAAATTTGCCGAATGTGTCTTATCTTGGCCTCCTTCTCTATTTGTATTTCCAGATCTGACTTTCCAACATTTGAAAAAGTAAGACAGACCAAGTAGAACTGATTGAAACCCTCAATTTAATGATCTCCCAAAAGAAGATTATATATTTCGACCTTTCTCGTATTTCATCAACTAATGATAGATTTGATGGTTTGAAGACTCCACTCGGCTTTCAACTTGGCTTATTGTGTGTGGGGATATAATGTTAAATTCTTGCTAATGAGTAGAATTTTATTTCAGTTATTCCACGTACAAGGTACAAACCATGGTATTCAAAAAAAGTAGGGAGGTTATATAACCTCTTATGATATAAGTTAATCTCATATCTATACATGTAGAGAGAGAGAGAGAGAGAAAATCACTTAAATAGGAATTTTCAAGGTTCGAGAGCCCAGTTTGGCTAATTATACTCACTGGTGAATTGGTTGTTGTTTGTGCAATTTTAAATGGAATAAATCAATTTATTATATTAATAGAAACTTCTTGAAACTGATTTCAATCCCTGATCCAGCTGTATAAATCTGACATTCGTGCCACCATGTCATAAATCTTTACTACTTCTTGAAGGTTTAGACTATTCATAATTATCACACTATTTACGATGTATTTGATAACACCTGATGTTGTGCGTCTATAACTCAAAGTGTCTGACTGCTGCTTTATGTATTTTGCAGGTACCCTGAGATGCAGAGTTCATTCGAATATGAGATAAAAAGGCCTGCCGTCATCATTGTGATTCGGGAAGAACCCCGATATGAAAATATTAAGATCCTGTTGGTCATCAGGTCAGTTTTCCATTAGTTGAGATAGAGGCGACTGGCGGGGAGACTTAAACTCTAACAAAGCGTATGAAGCTCAAATAGCGTTTACTTTAAAATTCACTTGAGAGAGAAATGATATGGAAAAATAAAACGATGAATCACTATTGTCTTTTTGCCAATTTAATCTAATAAACCGCGATTCAGGTATTACCCACAATTCTGAGTATATCTTCAGTATACTAGGGATACTTTCTAGTGAAATTATAAGAGTAGCTTAGCTTCAAGATTTACAAATTGTTCGAATATTCTAGAAAAGTTCAAACCGCTCTTTAGCCAAGATAACAAAAATATTACAAAATTCTGTTTGAGAAAATTTTGAAACGAAAAATAGTACTATCTGAATACTTAAGACAAACCTAATTTGAACTAAATTTTTAGTGAAAAATTCGACACCACAAAGCCTAGCCTCATATTTCCCCCATATGCCATTGTAAAAAATAAATATATCAACACATTTCTTTATTCAAGTAAACGATAATAGAGTAGAATCGAGGGCAAGGTTCGCTAATGATGAGCCAGCACTTACCAACATACTCGGTAGAATGAGCATTCCAAGATTCTTCCTCGAAAACATTGAAATATTTACTTAAAATGTTTCATTTTTATATAGATAGTATGGAACAGTTCATGGGGCCTCTAATGGAACCTTGTTATCTTTAACCACATAGTCCTTATTAAAACTTCGGCTTTCAAACATTGTTCAATGTTAGGCATTTCCATTTGTTTTTCAATTTGAAATGCTGAAAAGCTTAGCCGCACCGCAGAGTGAAAAATACTTTAGTCCAAGCTTATAGATACCAAGTTAAAATTTCAATTTTTTTCTAAATTTGAGTGCTTCAAAACTTAGCCGAATTCTAGACGGAAACTATGATTTCAAGGTAAAATTTATTTGTTTGTCTTTTCAAAGTTGGTGTGCTGTAAATTGTATCTGTACTCTATTAGTAAAATAACGAAATCTCTAGTGCAAAACTATAGTTTCAATAGGAAAATTTCCGATTTTTACAAGTTGGCGTACGTCTTTAGGATGAAACAGTATTAGGAGTGCTTAGCGGTTTCGTTTGGTTTCAACACAATGATTGGCCTTCAAATTTATCGCAGAAAGGAAAGAAGAGAAAAATCGCTCTAAATAGTTCCAATTTTTATATTGCTGAACCATGATGTATATTCTTTTTTTCTGTGTCATAAAAATTATAATATTTATATATTTAAAATTGATTTAAATAAAAATATATATTGAATTTTCAATGATAAATTATATATTATGTCATAACAAAGTATTTATTATTATATATATTTAACACCAGACTGGGACTTCATAACACTTTGAAGATAGGCGTAAGGATAGAAATTTTCTGGCAAGGACTACGGAACTGAAGACTACGAGGAAGACAACAACGAGGCTAACACAACAAATACATAAACTTAGCAACTTCTGAATTTAACTATTTCATTATTTACTTTTTTTTTACCTTTATTATGAAACCCCGATTGGGGAACACATACAAAAACAATAAAGAGAAAATAGCAAGCTGCAAATCTGCAATCTGACGTAACAATTTATAGATGGCGTACGCTATTTCTTCATTTTTAACAATATTTAAACATATTTGTTAAAAGTTTATAGTACATGTATCCACATTTGTTTCACTTTATTTTAAAATGCTGCGGGTAAATTGCGATAAAAGTAATTAAAGGCAACTTTTACAAACTCCCATTAGCCTGGAGTCTATAAATTTGGCCGCCCTGACCATCAGGCTGTTGTTTGATTATAACGTCACACCATACATCACCCTCGACCTGCAAGTCTTCGCAAGAAAGCGTTAAAAATGATTTTAAAATCAAATTTAGGGGGCGGCGTCCATAAATATCGGTTGGCGGGTAATTAAGAAGATCGTCTGAAATATCGGGAAGGCAGGCCATCACCCTTTAAGCCCACTTTTACACTAATGAGATTTGAATTTGGCAAATCTGGGGAAGAATAATGGGCCGTGGCCTAATTCAATTTGGGGTGGCCGCGGCGTAATTAGGATGCACGAGCTGAAAGCTCGCTTCATCTACTGTCATAGGCTTGCTTGAACAATGCACCGAGACACCAATTTACATTGGAATACACTTTAAAGATATTAATGTCTCTTTTTTAGAGCTGAAATAAATCTTGCTCACTTTTATCTCACAGACCTTGAGAATTGTGAATAGTGGTAACGCAATGACAACGATTGATTAATTCTTTCATTGCTAAATATTGCTACATCATGTTTGATGGACATATTTTTATTCGTTGATTTAAAAAATTCAATTATATATATATTGTAAATATATTAAAATCAAACCTTTTAAATTGATATATTTGAACAGATTATGTTTCAAAATGAAACTTAACTCATCCAGAGTGAGTTACTTTTAAGATTGTATTTAATATCTCTAGCTTTTTTCTCTCTCTCTCTCGGGCTTGAGAGAGAGAGGCTCTTCTAGAAGAGATATATAATTACGAAATAATACACAAAACCTTTATGTTCAATTATTATGTTTCAAATTTGTTATTATATATGACACCACACACTGTGTCATCGCTATGAACCTTGTTTGACGCGAGGAGACATCATTTCGTGAGGATAACCGAGAAGTGAATCTTTACATCGCCGTCTACTCAGGAAATATATGCCACATGAGGCAAGTAATGTTGACAAACAGGCCAAGTCTGGTGCAACACTATAAGCTCTAATATCACAGGTTTATAAACTCGGGGCATCATATATGCAACACCCTGAAAGAAGCATGTAAATAACATGGAATTTACAACATGCATTAGCGGAGGTGAGATATGCAAATGTTAGAATTTCAGCGCAAAGGCACGCACATCACGCGCGCCTGTGGCTCCACTTCAAAGTACTATTTAAGGCTTGGAGATTTCGACGATTTCAAATTCAGAAATTTGTGTTTTCTTATGTTTTTTTTTTAAACGATCAATTATGCTTCGTAGAAAACAGCGATCATCTTTTGATCGAGTATCCAAGTTCGACAGAGGAAGAATAGTGGCCTGCCGAGATTGTGGATTATCTTTCAGAGAAATCGGTAGTCGTGTTGGACGAAACCAAACAGCTGTAATGAGGATATGTGATCGCTGGATGTAGGAAGGTACGACGGACCGACGTGTTCGATCGCATCCACCTCAGTGCACCACTTCACGTTCTGACAGGCAAATTGTGCGCATGGTAGTGACAGATCGCTCAGTCACACCACAAACCGTAGCACAGCACATTCAGTCTGTAACGCATCATCCAGTGTCTGCGCGTACCATTCGACGCCGTTTACAGCAGAGTGGTCTGTCTGCAAGAGGTCCATTGCTTCGTCTACCCTTGACGCAGAAGAACCACAGATGTCTCCGCCGCCAATAGTGCGATGAAAAAAGGATGTGGACGGAAGAATGGAATGAAATTGTCTTTAATGACGAGTCAACGCTTCTGTTTGCTACACCACGATGGTCGGATTCGAGTCTGGAGACATCGTGGAGAGAGGATGCTGAACAGCTGCGTTTAGCACCGCCACACTGGTCCTGCACCAGGTATTATGGTATGAGGCGGTATTGGATATCACTCTCGCACTCCTCCAGTACGCATTGCCGGTATTATAAACAGCCAACGCTACATCTCCGAGGTGTTGGAGCCAGTTTTCCTTCCTTATCTTCAGGGCTTGCCCACAGCCATATTTCAATAGGATAATGCGCGACCACACGTGGCACGCATTGTCCAAAGGTTCTTCGTCAATTGTCAGATTGAATTGCTTCCCTGGCCGGCTCGCTCTTCGGATCTTTCGCCTATGGAAAACACTATGGACCATGGTTGCTCAACAATTGACCCATATTATATCCCCAGCTACTACACCAGATCAACTTTGGCAACGTGTGGAAGCTGCTTGTGGTCTTCTGTACCCCAAGAATACATTCAAAGTCTTTTTGAATCAATGCCGAGGCGTGTGGCAGCGGTAATCTCCAACAATGGCGGCTACTCTGGCTACTGATTCTGGCAGGAACCATACTTCGCAGAAGTCTATAAATTTAATCATTTGATACTTAGTCAACATGTTATCTACAAAATAAATTTTGTTGTGATATCTCTTGTCTTACTTGGTGTTGCAATTTGGGTGGCCAGCAGTGTATTATGACAATCCATGCATACATTGTGATATCACTAAAGTCCCAAATTCTGGTCTCTAGCCTTGGAATTTTGGGCATTCTAATAACAGTGGTCTTGCATATAACGAATCATAAACACAACTTTAATACTTAGCTGGAAATTGCAGTGATCTGTTGCAAGAAAATAATAAAGTTATAAATAAAATACAATCTGTTGAGAAAAGAGTTTCTTCTATTACAAAAAATAAAATTTTTCCTCAGCAGTCTTTTATTTATAAAGAAATCAGACGGACAATAATTTAGATTCCATTAGATTTAATTAGTGTTAAACATTATTTTATCCAATTTTTCCATGAGTAATCAACGTCTTTTGAATTGGCTGTGATGCATGATCATGGCAAAATAAAAGATATAAGACTTGACATTTCTTATCTTGTGGATAGGTCTTAAAATGAAAACAACACCTTAATTTATCTAGTATATTTTTTTCTTGGCGCTTTCAATCCTGCAATGTATCAATGATGTTCTCTTCAATAAAGCCTAATATCATTCACATTTTCTATCTATACACTTGTACGCACCCGAACTTCGTGATTGAATTCGATTATACCAATAATCCTATTTACTATATAGTAGATTGTTTATTTGATTTCTATCCAAGACTTCATTAGGGAGATTGGCAATCAGGAGTAGGACACATCGCCGCACTAATTGTCGGACTAGATAGCATCATCTACCAGCCGTCCAATTACACCTGAGACGGCCTTAAACGGTTCCGTTCCACCTCGTCGCCTTGCATACTGAACATGGGGGGATTGATCAGGTCGGCGGATTCTCTTCTTTACCTTAATTAGTGTGGAAGAACATATGTGACATTATGGCGAGGTTATATATGTAAATTACAATATAACTCCCTATGAACGACCTATCTGACCAACTCTATAAACTATGCGACTTTAGAAAAATCACTTGATTTGAACTAATCCATCCCCTAATTAGAGATCACAGTTATAAAGTATTTTTGGTATCTCAAGATGACTCGAATGTAAATGTATTAAGATACAATAAATTTGTATAACCTTAGCAAAATAAGTCCTGCTGCGTGTTAATAAATGATATTTATTATTAATTATCACGAAAATATTTTTGTAGCATTTTAAATATATGATTCGACTGTTTATCAGACATATAATACCTCACGCTAAAGTGGGTTTAAGCTATAACTACCTTCATACAGTATTTATAAGAAGGATTTAAAATAACTTTCCAATCAATTCCTCAAAGTGTATATAGAATACAATATAAGAGACTAAATGTTCACTCTAATAGTAAAACGATCGGATAGATAAAAATGGCGAAACTCCGCTGAGAGGGTACACCACTGTAGAACTAGCCCTTTCCAAATTGAAACCGTTGAACATGTTTTTCATCATGTCGGCACTTAAACTTAGCAAAGCTGTGAAGAACACATCACAATTGTAGGTCTGATGTTCACACTTTTGCAAATTTCAAAGTGAAAAGCTCAACACGAAGTTTTCAAATTTTGCCTGGAGTATATTTGATCTTTAAAAAAGAAAGGTCACCTCTCTTCCGTCAGTCAAAATACTTAGTTCTTCCCTTTAGATTTTCTAATAGATCAATATCTACCCTGAAATATTATCATATATACATATATTGATACGTGAGAAACGCGTTCGTGGATGGCTTTTCTTGATTTATCAAGAAATTGGTTTGGCCAAATATCAGGGACAGGTTAAATCAATGAATAGTTGATTTCTGTTCCACCAGATGGCTCTCTGCCTTCTGAAAAGCACATGTGCTCCTTGTCAGGATATGCCCTTTTTATTTTTAATATCAACACCTGACCTTTTAATATTTTTTCTATTGTTTTTCCATATGCATATAAGTGTAAAAAATAAGAAAAAATAGAAAAAAGGTTAGGTGTTGATATTAAAAACTAAAATGACATTTCATGACCGCATCTACAGCCTAGAATGCTTGTGTGAGCGGTCAGGATATGTCATTTTTGTTTTTAATACATAAATATACATAATTGTTTTGAAAATAGAGCAATCCATAAATAAATCTTTAATACATAATTGTGTATTTATGATAATAAGTGCGCTGCAAAAACATGAGTTAATCAAATGGATATATCTTAAACATAAGGTTTTGAATTACCAGAGTTACATTATTATGATATTTGCATATCATATAAGGATTTTTATTATTTTTTGTTATTATTTTTATCAAAGATTTAGTGTTTGTTACCTTAATTTTAGACACTAGTGTATAATAAATACTTTCCTTTGCGTCTCTCTCTCTCAACTTCTTTTATCGCTTCAAAATAAAAAAAGGTTATCTCACCTTTGTTCTCCATCTAGTATGGACTATGGAAAGATACCGAAAGTTCATATTTTTTGTTTTAAGCAATAAAGATAATTGATGCAGACAAATACTATGTTTTTATAAACAATTCTTTTACTCAGTGCATCTAAATGTGTATAAGAAAATGCAGATATCATGTGAGATAAACATATTTACAACAATGGCTGTTACAAAGTACAGATGGGCTTCAATTATCCTAACATCCAAATTCAAATAAACCAAATCTCTATTATAAAAATCAAAATGTGTCAGTCTGTCCGTCCTTTTATCGATAAACACCTGAACTACTGTACCAAATGTCACCAAATTTTCAACGTAACCCCTGTTGACCCTTGGGATGGGTTTAGACCCATTATTTCTTGAAAATCACATTACGTTTCAATTTTATTTTCAAAAAAATTTGAAATTTTACCATCTAAGAAAATATATTTTTTATATCTATATTTATCTTTATATTTGTCTCTATTTATATAGCTACTTGTAAGTTGCTATTTGGGGTCTTAGGGGAAATTGTAGGGCAGCTTTCTTAAAGATTTCTTTTTTTCGTTTCAATTTTATTTCCAAATATTTTCGAAAAAAATTATCTTTATTATTTAGTAGTTTTTCATCAATATATGAAAAATGTTTGAAATGCGGCACAATATCAACGATATGATATATATGGAAATATGTTTTTATAATTTAGTAGAGAGAAGGTAAGTTACACTTGAGAGAAAAGCGAATTATCAGGAAATAAATCTAAAGCATTAATATGGAATGCTTTTGTAAACAAAATATCAAACAGGTAGACTGGATTGAGACATATACAATGGTTAAAATGACATTTATGGAGCAGAAGAGTGTGGAAAATAGCTACAGTAGAACCACTTCTAGAATATTTCTAAATACGTGGCTTAACCGGTTTCCACAAGATGTGGTCTTATGTTTCTTCCATGTCAGTAGGGATATAAAAGGAGAGGCCACCTCTCTCTATATATAATCTTATATTTTTTTGAAAATAGAGCAATCCATAGATAAATCTTTAATTAATATATATTGATATATATTTTAATATATAATCTTATATGTGCGATTAATAAAAGTATATTCAATTTTATTCTATCTCTCTCTCTTTCTCTATTAAGGTAACCCGGATTCCTGGAGCCACGTACCAAAGTCACCAACTATCCAGGTTGATCTTTAGACTTCACGTCTAATGGTAGACATCCAGTTTATCAGATGTCTCAAGGTTGATTTGTATTTAAGAATGTTCTGCAGGTCTTCAGGGGTAAATATTCTTATTCCTAGGAGGGTGTCTGTTTGGCAACGATGAAGATGGTAGGCGGGACAGCTGAAGTGGTCGGAGGCCACCTCAAGGAGAAACATATTTATAGCCATATTTTTAGGCTATCATTCTTTAGACCCACTCTTTCTCCCGAGGCAATAAATCTGACAAGTGTGGCGAAGGATGCCATCTACAAGTGCCATCTTGGTCTTGAGGTAGATAATGACAGCCATCACCTCGAACTGCCCACTTTGTGGGAAAAACTCTCGCAGTCCATCGGTGGCGGAGTCTTTCCCGCGGTGGACGCCATCAATGACTTCATTATATATATTTTATATATAAGTATATTTATCGATTTTAAAAATATTTTATATATTTACACGCACATCTCTATTTATCGATATATTTATTATTCTTTATTTCGACTTAGAGCGCTATGTCCCCCTAGGGACACTTGCACTTTAAAGATAAACAAAAATTTTGAAAGAAAAGAAAGATATTTTAAATATGTAAAGAATTAGTATGCAAGTTAGTTAGATGAAAAGATAAAAAAAAATATATATATCAACACAATTGATATATGTACAAAGGGTTGGTATGCAAATTTAGTTAAATGAAATCAAATTGTGTGTAAAGTATTGTGTGTATTAGAGAAAAGCAATTTACAGATAAAAAAGAGTTTTAAGGAATATTTTAGAATGAAAAATATGCTAGATATTATAGAATTATACAATCAAAACAATAGTTTTATGTGTTGCTGCTAATAGTAAAAAGAGTTAATTTCTAAATAAAAGCGTTCCGATGGAATTTAGTAGTTTTTTATAAAATTCAAAATAAATCTGCAAAATGAGTTGAATTTTATATATTTCTCTTTTGTTGAAATTAGATCAAACGTGTTTGATACATTTAGTCCATTGTTTATTTTATACTCTTGGAAGACGGGGCAATTTAGCAGCAGATGAATAGAAGTTTGTTCCTCACATCCACAGAAGCATCTTGAATCTTGCACTGCTTTGATGAATTTTAAAAATCTTCTAAAATTTCCGTGATTTGTAATAAATTGAAAGTTGTGGAAATTTTCCCGAAAATATTTTGGAATATTAGCGGGAAAGAAACTTCGAAATGTTTGGTTAGTATTTTCTTCAATAGTGTTATTTTATATTTTATAAAATTTTCAAGTATGTCTGGAATATCCAAGTCATATCGCTGTTGGTCCTCAATCGATAAATTATTCAGATCATATTTTATATTTCTGGATTCCATATAATCCGTAATTAAAAGAATATTTTCCAGGGTATGCCTACAACTATAGCTAGTTGTTTTATAAGTTTGTGTACACCATAATAATATTTGATATTGAAGTGAGTTGAATTTGTGCACATACCTTTTACTTATATATTTATACCAGACCTCAGTTCCATAAGTGAGTATAGATCTAAAGATTGTTTTGTATAATATTAGTCTTTTCTTGGTGCTTAGTCCCCAATATTTGCTACATATCGAAAAAAGTAAATTTTTTAGCCTTTGAGTTTTTTTTTTATATTGTTCAAATGAGGATTAAAATTTAATTTATTCTTCTCTCTATGATTTGCAAAGGTAATTCCCAAAATTTTTATTTCTTGAACAGGCGTAATAATATTTTTTATTTAATCTCAAATTTATCTTTGTTATAAAAATGTAATATACTAGTTTTTTCAAGACTTATTTTTAATTTTTTTTTCTGTACACCAGTCGTCAAATTTTTCCAAAATTCGCTCAATTGAATTTTTGAGGGTTGCTAAATCTTTGTTCCAGCATATTATTGTGACATCACCGGAATAGCAAATTATTTTTGAATTTGCTAGTTGTATTTTGGTTAACATATCATTTATAAATATCATCCAAAGAAATGGAGACAATGGTCCACCTTGTGGGCAACCTTTTGATAATATTTCAGATATTTTTCTGCTACTATAATTAAAAATTATTTTCCTATTTTTTCAAAAGGGATTGTAAAATTTTGAGCAGGTCAGCAGGTATATTATCTTCATCAATTCTTTTGATCAAAGATGCCACCATGTATTGTCAAAGGCTCCTTCAATGTTAATTGCAATTAGCGTCACTAATTGTTTCTGCCTATGTTCTATTATAGCATCTGTTATTTTATTCAAGCACGTTGTCGTTGATTTTGATTTAACAAATCCATGTTGTCGGGAGCTCAAAAGATTATTACTTTCATAAAATTCATAAATTCGATTTTTCAAAAATTTTCGAAAATATTTGAAAGATTTGAAATCAATGAGATAGGCCGATTTAGGAATTACCTTTAGAGCTGCTATTTTCCATTTCTCCGGATAATACCCCTTTTGAATACATTTATCAAAATAGTTTGCATAACATAAGCCTTATTTTTGGGTAAGCACATTTGATCATATTGTTACTTATATTGTCTAAACCTGGAGCTTTTTTAACATCAGAATTAGAAATGATATTCATTATTTCTTCTTCTTCGATAATGATCATACTTGAATCATTTATTCGTGTCTTAAAATTTCTGATTATTTGTTGATGAAAATTGTCCAAATTAGGATCGTCTTCAGGAATTAAATCGTCCATTAATTTTTGGTCATTGTTTGCTATTTTAGATATTCTGGTGAATTGTCAATTATGAGAATTCCATTCTGTACATTTGAGGATCTTAATTAATTGAAGAACTTATAGGCGTTACCAAATGGATTATCTGCGTAATTTTCTTCAATAACGTTTCGCCAGTTAGTTCTCTTAGCTTTTTTATTGCATTAGTGTATTTGTTTCTGGCAGCTTTAATTTATTGTAACTGATTGTTTTATGACGGTAATACAAGTTTCTAATATAATGAAAATGATTTTTCATTATTTCCAGTTCATTAGTCCACCAGTCAATTCTGGAAACATGTTTATTAATGGGGCTTGACAGTCCTACTCTATGCGGCTCCAATCTGGGCACATGATCAAACTTTAATCTTAGATAGAATTCAGGATACCTTTCTCAGACGTTTTCTGTGCCTTCCAAGCTATACTCCGGGTTATATTTTGAGGGCCGAAACAGGAAGAAACTCTCTTGATATCACAGTGAAAAAACTAACTTTAAAATTCTGGACTAGAATTCTGAAAATGGACGGCAGCAGGCTACCTTAAATTTGTTTGGCACATTTGTGGGACATTTCAATTTCTTCAAAACAGAATATCGGACTGGTAAAAAGTATAACAGAGCTACTTAATAACACCGGCTTCTCATGGCTTGTTGGAAGTACAGACTTCAATATTCTACAAAGATACATCCCCCTAATTATTAGAACGGCAACCGATCAGTCCTTGCAGCTGGATTATGTAAGAATAAGAAAATCAGTACTCTACTCTCACTATAAATACTTTCATTCATCACCTACAATGGAATGCTATCTGAATGACAATATCCCCCTAACCTTAAAGAGAATCATTGCACAAGTAAGAAGCCTTTTTGTAGTACAGAGAACTAATCATGTTTCGCTATTGAAAACTAAGACCATAAAATGCACTTTATGCAACGGTGAATTTAGTCTCGATTTTCCACACTACATGTTCTACTGTACGGCAATGGAAGAAGAAAGAGAAATTCTTCGTCAAGAGACCGGCTATAATAGCAATTCGCCTTATGTTTTAATGGCAAAAGCCGTAAAATCCAGACCCTTTGCATTCGCTTTTTATAAATACTGGAAATCAGCTCAATCAAAATATTTAGCACAGATACCGGATCCAACTTGATAATTGGTCGAGGTCAATACCCAATATTTGTATATAACTATGGTGCTAATTTCTTATTTATTTATTTAGTCCTACCGGGAGAATCCTGTATGGCACGTGTGCCCAATAAAGGCTATTGTTGTTGTTGTTGTTTATTAATGGGGAATTTAGCCTTCAAAGATTTTTACACTTCTTCTCTCAATAAATTCGTGAGTGCGTTCACTATCTCATCAATGTCTGCCTCATCTTTCACTCTGCTTATATCAATTTCCAGTTTTTTGTATCTTGTAATGATATGTTATTAGAAAAATTTTCCCAATTCGCATCTTTTTCAATGAATTTACCCGTGGAAATTTGATTATTGAATAAATGACCATTCTTTAACCTGATATCAAATTTAACAGCAACATGGTCGGAAATATTAATCAGATCAGAGGTATGCCAGTTATTTATTAAACTAAGTGAGTGTTTATTCGAGATTGTGAGATCAATTATACTTACTCCGCGGCAGGTGGGTGTTTTCAGGTTATGTATAAAGAGATTACATTCGTCTATAATAGGTTGTAATCTATATCCATTAGAGTAATATATTTATTATAATATATAATATTAATTATCTATATATATATATATACATTTTATATTTATACTTATATAAAATTATATGAACGCTGTAATAAAGTAGTTTGAAACTGAAAATATATATATCTCTTTCTCGGCCGTGCTGCCACACGGCACGCGAGCTTCGCAATTTTTCGACCTGGAGACGGAGTTCATGGAAGTCAACAATCGAAATCAGGTAGTGGCGAAAGCCAAGAACAAGAGCTCTACGATGGTCGTATTCCCACCGAGCTACCCCAAATGAAATTCGAGTTAACCTCGGATACAAATTCAACGAAGAATTGTTTGCATTTAGAAACAAAGGAAGGACACATGCTAATTTGTTCTTGGAAAAAAGCGCAGATTCAAATCAGGATGAAAAATATCAAGTGAATAAAAATTGGGCAGACAAAATGGGAGTTCTTTAAAAAAATCCAGCTTCAAAAATTGGTAAAAGCCTGAAGCGCTTGAAAGAAAAAGCCGGAAATCTCGAGATCAGTCTGCAAAAATTTCAAAGGCTGAACTCAGCGTAGCCAGGCCATCTCTATAACTAAGGAGGAAAAAAGAGTTGCTATAGCGCAGGTCGAAAGCAGCAGAATCTGGTCAAGACTAGGTCGGCAGCTGCGCCATTTGACCAGTGATGCTTCGTCGAGTCTAGCGCGGATTTCCATCCAGCCTAATACATGAAGGCGCTTAATCAAATGCTGAGAAACTCTTCAGTTTCTTCAGCCTATAAAGATGTCCGGCCGTGTTAAGGGGTAACTATCCAGTATCGAGAAGGGCGAAACACCCGGTCGAGGAGGGCCTCAGCATCAGCAGGACCCTCCTGAAAACCTTCCCATACAGAAAGAGGGGGGGTCGAGATGATCATTATAAATAATCACCTTATTGCGGTCAAATTAAAGACATAATTGCGGTTTCGGCCCACGGGCAGAAGGGGGCGTTCATTTTCATTATTTAGGGTTTGAAGATTTACCAGCTCCCTGTGAAAGTGAACATCAAGCCCATGGGTGTAAAGACACTCGCATACATCTCATATGGCGTCAAATGTAGAAAGTACCGCCGCCAAGGACATCGGCGTTCCAGCTACCCCAGGAGGAACAGGGAAGCACTCCACTCGGCAACCTATCTTCCATCCAGATATCGCCCTCGTCGGGACTTGTCACAACTGTACCAGCTGCTGTTATCTATAATGAGCCTGATGAGACTGCGATCGCAGTATCTTCTGTTCTCGTGAATAATTCTGTCAACGCAACCAACGGTGCCAAATCTCCACCCGCGGCGGCAGAAGAGGCCATATCAAGTGAAAGTGTAAAAATATTGCGGAACAAGTTGAATCAACGTTTAGATATTGTTTCACTAGATGGCGCTCAGTCATCTAAAATTCTGTTTGGGGGCAGTCGCGTGGTCACAAAAGTTAGAAGTCCTTAGGATTCCTAAGCATCAGAGATTTAAAAGGGAGGGGTTTGCGGATATCGGACCCTATCGGCGCGATGCTCGCTCGGAATGAGGGCATATAAATATTCTCTTTCCACAATATGGCAGGTTTTTTCGGTAACGACGTCTCCAATCATATATAAATTTCGGTTCTGGAAGCTTCCATCGAGAGCGAATGATCCCTTGAATTAATATTATACAGACTCACTTTGTCATAGCTTGAATTTGCTATTCTTTATTGGCGGTAGAACTTCAATATAAAGTTTTATATATTTTCATATTTTAGATCCGTTTAAAATATATGTACGAGTGGGAATGCTTCGAACTGAATATTTTAAATAAATTTTCAATCTCTGCCCTCCCACCAATACTTTTACATCGCAGTAAGTATATTGTTTCATGCAATAAAATATATTCTGAATAGTTTTAATTCTTGCATATATATGTCGCACAGATTCTTTATATACATAAATATATACACTTATAAGCAAAATTAAAGAATTGGAAAGTATTTTTTGTCGCCGGTCGTCTTTTTTTTTTTGTAGGAAACAGTCAATTTGTGTGCGTTCACATTGGGTTATCTCGTGTGTCTTCGATTAAGGTCACTGTGTATCAAATATCTGCTTAAGTTTTGTCCACGAGTTTATGTACAAACTCCATTTACTTCTATCTATATTAATCCTTTAACTCTGGTCATCCACTCATAAATATCGATTCAATTTTACCAAATTTCATATTTACCAGCCACTATCTATATAGCACCAAAGGGTTAGGATAATTGGAGGTCTAGAGTATTTAGCAGTAACAACGTCATATCTGATTGTGGTAACAAATCTCAATAAATTTAAAGTTTAGAATAAAATTAATTTGGTTTACCTTACATAGCAGCTTGTGTAGAATGAACCAAACTTTACAGGCCTCCTCCTCTCGCGTTGACCGCTAACAAAATGAAATGCTTCACCCTAATGTTGGATCTTGTAGAATTTTTTAAAAATATTGTAAATTATAAAATTCCTTTTTAAGTAGTATTTTGTGCTGCTTCCATAAAACGGAGAGAGAGAGGTTCATAATTGATATAGTTCAAATAGATCATCCGAAAACTCTCGCTTTTGTTTATGTCGTAAATATGCTTATGCAAACGCGGAAAAATACGTTTTTTTACCTAACTATTATTTGTATACTTTGACTCTTTCGGACCATATGAACCAAGTCTATTTTGGATGATTTTAAAGTGGGTGGCGCGAAGGTTTTTCAGAAGGTCACCGATAAATAGAAATAATCTGTTATTTTGATGGAAAATTCCAAATACATTTCGAAAATTTTACTTTTGACTGTTTAAAATAATGGAAATAATTTAGCTTATAATTCCTATTAATTTTCAGGTTAGGTAAGTCCTGTTTAAATAAACTAAGAATTTGATATGATTCCGCTATAAATATTGGACTCTAGAATTGAATAGGTTCAATTTATAGCCTAATACAGTCTTTGCAACATAGCATTCTGTATATAAAAGATGAAATTTTCCACTATAAGTTTCTTTATCAACTTTACTCACGAGCTTCCGATCTTCTCTATAACGGGAAAAGGCCTTTTTCTAATAGCATTCAGTACTGAACTACGTATTTTGGTTAGAGCGAGAAGCATATGCTGCTAGGTTTGGGCTAAGATTATTTTTCTTTATTTGTTGGTTTCTTTTCTTATTAATTTTATTAGATTTATCGATGGGTATTAATATAGTACCATGTTACAGTCGAATCCATCACGCGATAAAATAGCTTCTGTGATGTGAAGCAATAATTCCTGTCAATCAGCTATCACTCTCTCAACCACATATCACCTAGTCTTAATTCGATCACTACGAACACAGATTTCTCGGAAGTCGTCTCTATAAACACAACCATATTTTCTCTATAAAACTCAAAAGTACAATCTGAAAATATTTATGCTCGACAAGGTATAATGAAGTTCTTAACTCGACTAACACTCATATATATTATTATACAATTGGCGCTATTTTTAATGACCTTCATATACAGTTCCTTCTAAATTTTGTCACTCAATGTCACATTGCGCGGATAATTCATTTATATAAAATAGGTTATCGGAAACCCCAAATTGTTCCTGCGAAGAAACTGAATAAACAGCTTTCCACCTTATCTATGACTGTCCGAACTTTACAGAAGTGTGGCATCGATTGTTACTAAATGATCTGAATTATTCAACTCTCTTACACTCTAACAACTAACAACTTTATTTATACATTTTTTAACTCTGTTGATTGATATATGTAAATCTGTAAATAATATTAAAGAAAACTCTTCCCCCTCAGCGCGAGTTTTCTTTTATTTATAATAAATCAGTAAATATTTAATCAAAGTTTCTATTTGTTTGTTTGTTTCCTTGGTAAAAGGCGCAAATACTTACGATATAATTGTTGGATAATAAATAAATAAAATAAATATATTTATTATTATACACAAAAGGTTACGCGGTAGGATGGTGTTTATGTAAAAAACGCCTTTCTATCTTTAAAAATGAATTTTGGTTCAATATCTTAATGCAGAACGTTAAGATGGCGATGAAATATGTGCTGTGGTGTTGTGTCATAACCAAAATGCATTGTTTGATTCATAATTAAAGAGATATTTGTCTTTTGGTACATGAATACCATCCTCTAGCAACCTTATGTTGTATTCTAGTCTGAAAATCGGCCCTGCTACTTCGCCGGCTCAAACATATTTTTGGAAAATTCTAACTATTTCATACCTCCTCTCGTAGGATGTAATGAAATCAAAGCCACCCTGTACTGATGAGGGCTATGTTCCGAAACCATGGTACAAGGTTGGGTCATTAATTAGTTCACAAAATCATTTTTTATTTGACAATCCATAAAGATGAAACTTTGTATATATGAATACCTAACTATTAGCTATATATCAGCATCATTCAATATATCCACCTTTCCTCTGTACACGTTTGGTCCAACGTTCTTTCCAACTCACAAAAGCACTTTGATAAAATGATACATCTTGCTTTCTGAACCACTCTCTAACCTCATGGAGTAATATTTGATCATTTTCAAATGTTCTACCGCGAAGAAAATTCTTTGATAAACCAAACAGGTAGCAAATCTGAGACAATTTCTGCTGCGCGGTGTGAGGTCTTGCATTGTCCTGATAAAATTTAATTTGACAGTCTTTTAGGTCCGGCCTTTTTGTTTAAATGGCTCATTATAGCTTTTCTAATGATTTACAAAATATTTCCTTGTTGATGTAAGTATTTTTTTTCTAGCATGTCTCCATGAATATATGAGCCCATCTTGGTCCCAAAAGACCGTGATGTATTTGTCTTTGGAAAGGGAAAGCCTTGGTATTTTCTTAACTGGAGATATTTTATGGCCCATTTCATTGATTGACGCTTTTAAAGAAGGGTTATAATTATAAACCCAAGTCTCATCACACGGTATGACTAATTTGAAGGCCTCAAAAGCTGGTTCTGGGTAAGATTCGATGAGGTCTAAACAAATTTCTTTCAGAGTTTGCATCATTTCTCGTGTTAGAAGCTTTGGCACCCATTTTGAGCACAAATTTCGATATCCAAGATCTGAAAGTACTTTAAGAACACTTCCTTTAGAGTTTTTAAAGTTTTTTAATCAATTGATATGTCGTTATTGTCCGGTTATTCTTGACAACTTCCTTAACAAGAGCCAAATTTTGGTCAGTTGTGACAGTTGAAGGTTTACCTGGCCTCTCTTTGTCCTGAAGATCAAAATGTGTTTTATTTCCCAGAATATATGTATTTTATGATGATAAATTATTTATATATTTTCTAAGGGTGATTGTGCATTACTTATTGACTCAACCATAAATTATATATATATGCAATAGGTAGCTTTTTTTCGTCAGAATTTCCTTAAACTATTGTTAGGTAATATTTCTAATCACTTCCTTTATATGATCAGTAAGAAGGTAACGAACTAAAGTGAATTGTGTGAAGGCATTTTTAAAAGGAAATATGCATCTTTTGGCATATAGTAATATATGGGGGGGGGGGGGAAGGCATATCCTGACAGCTCAAATGAGCATTTTAGATTGCAGAATGCCATTTATTTGGATGAATATTTACTAAACGTTGATTTAGGTTCGTTTTATAATTATGTAAAACTCATATTTTCTTAATAAATCATGAAAAACCAACCATATACTCGTTTCAGGCTGTTGGCTCTCGTCGGCTTGGTGAAACCCGGCAGGATATGCTATTTTTCATATCACTACTTGGCCATTTTCTCCTTTTTTATAACTTTGTTTTCATTCTTTTTCACATAGAATATATTACAGAATGGAATCGACATTATACATTTTACAGAATGTAATGCACATTAATACATTACATGATGTTTCAACCCCTATTTTATTTATAATACACTGATTTATTTATTAACAGATCAAATTTTGAAGAATAATTATCCATATAGTATCACCAAAATTCAAATTGACGGACGCTAAAAACAACAAGCAACACACAATAATTATAGATAATTATTTATCCGATAATAATTGTATCGAGGTATTTCAAAATGAAAATTAAGGATTAACAAAGTGTTTTAACGATTGAAAACAAAACTCCAGGCTTTGAAGAAAATGTTGATAAAGTTGAGCAAGAATTAATTGGTCTTCTAGCCATTTAATGCCATCTCAGTAAAATGTATATTTCAGGAGATACTTACATATACGAGTATTATTTTACTTGAAAAGAATGTTAGGACGAGTGGTTAAAACTCTAGATTCCCGACAGTCATGAACCGGAATCGAATCCCGCATTAAACACTTTGTTTTAATATGTGAATAACCTTCATATATTATTCATTGTTTGTAAATATCATAAGCTAGGTTGCTCTTTATGATGGCACAAGACATCATCAACTTTTAGTTTCACGACAAGGAAATATGTCTTTATTTTAATTTTTTTATCAACCTTATTCCGGTACAAATTCACTTTAATACTATATTTTCATTCTTAAAATGTTAACTTTTTTTTCGAATTATGAATATCTGATAACGCGCGGGTTGTTAAAACATCGTAAAAAAGAATAAGAAAGGTTGAGGTGAATCCTTAAGATTCTAAATCCAACTTGCTGTATGGCCTCATCAATACCCGGGTTGTTTTTGCGATATCCTGCGAAATGCTATCGACCAAAGTATTCTATATATATATATTATTCATTGTTGTAAATATCATAAGCTAGGTTGCTCTTTATGATGGCACAAGACATCATCAACTTTTAGTTTCACGACAAGGAAATATGTCTTTATTTTAATTTTTTTATCAACCTTATTCCGGTACAAATTCACTTTAATACTATATTTTCATTCTTAAAATGTTAACTTTTTTTCGAATTATGAATATCTGATAACGCGCGGGTTGTTAAAACATCGTAAAAAAGAATAAGAGATAAACTTGACAAAACGAAACGTATACTGAACGTCCTCGACGATATTTATGCCTAATGTCGAATCTCCTGTCATTGCCCCTTTGCTACTATCGTCCTACGTTTGACTTTTATCTTCTTCAGATTTTAATGTCTATATTGAATCTTTGTCGCTTTATTTACCTCTGCTTAGCATAACTGAACTTTAATTTTAATTTTTTCACCCATGCTTAGCATAATCGAATCTTATTTTTATTACTACTATTCTGTATTTAAATTTTTTCTTTATCTCTTTTATTATTTTAAGTAGTTTTTATTTCGTTCTAACTTTGTTAATCTTTTACATTTCTTATTCATTTTTACTTACATTTATTCTCACTTCTCTTTTTATTTTATTTTATCTTTTCCTTTTTTTCCCCTTTTTTTCATATATTTAAATTTTGAGAAGATGGACTCTCATGAGCCACCTTTTAATACCACATTGAAAATTGCGACGATCAACACCTGCGGTATTGCGAATAATGAAAGAAGAACTTACTTGCAAGATTGGATCCATAAACAAGACGTCGATATCATCGCTATACAAGAGACCAACGTAGAAACTCTATCTCGAAAACATTTTGTTCGACTATACAACGTTCACGAGAATAAATCAAACAACCATGGTAGCGGACAGCTTATACTCTTTAGACGTTCTATTTTATGTTCGAATTTACGATTTTAAAAGATGGGAAGATATGTGCGATCGAAACGAACTTACGAGAAAAACTTGTCGTCATCATCAACGTTCATTTATCTCATACACCTGTAGACCTGAAAAAAGACTTTGAACTCATCGATCTATACCTGTCTACCTTCCCGAGAGACATCTCAATTATAATACTCGGCGACCTTAATGTAAGAGAAAAACCAGGTCGAACAGAAGCCAGAACGAAACTAACCGAGTTAGAAAACTTTACTAGATTCCATAATCTCATCGATATATTTAGGATGTTAAACCCAAATGAAATTGGAACCACGCAAGAAATCACAAGAGGGAACTACCAAACGAAAGATCGAATCGACTATATTTTTTGTTCATCGAATTTATTTAGCCTCTTTTATGAATGCCTTGTTGCCCCTTACCTCATCTCGGACCATGACGCCATCATAGCTAATTTACACTTGGATTGTCGTACCGAATGCTTGTATTTCATTAACAGAAACTTTTACAACTCGCTCGTCTTTGAAACTATTTTTAACTATGAAAACGATTTATTCCTCTCAAACTATACCAACCTTAAACCTGAATCGAAATGGAGATGCCTGAAAGTGCTTGCATATAGAATCGCATCTTGTGCGAGCCTCCCACAGTGTCTGCCTCGCCGAAGGTCTGCAATAACCTCCATCTACGATGATAATGGTATTCTCCTGCACGGCACGCGAATAATAGCAAACTACATATATGATTACTTTCGCGAAAGGAGCAAGCCTGACGTAGGAGTGAACCAAAACGAGATTTTATCCTATGTCAACGCTATCCCTGAAAACGTTATTGATTTTAATATGAATAACGAACCCTTTATTACGAATGAAGATATACTAGAGGCCATTAAAAACTTGCCAAATCGTAAAATGACAGGCGACGACAATTTACCAGCCGAATTCTACAAGAAATTTGCACATGCCACCGTTAACCTATTATTCAACGTTTTTGATCGCGCGAAAGAGGTTGGCGTCCTACCCGACTACATGAGGAGAGGCATCATTTTACTTTTACCGAAAAAACGCGCGACCGACAACCATCCGAGACTTTCGCCCCATTACCTCGATGAACGCCGATTATAAAATTTTATCCAAAATACTCCTAAGCAAGATTAAGCCCTACGCCTCCAGCTTAGTACCGAGTGAACAAAAATATGCGGTCCCTGGGCGTTCCATTTTCGACATAATACCAGAGATTGAGAATAACATCTACAGAGCCAACTTGCTCGAAACGCCTCTCGCTCTCGTCGCCCTTGATCTCGAAAAGGCATTTGACTTAATCAATATAAATTTTATCCTCGCGACGCTGCGGCGTATGAAGGTGCCAGAAATCTTTATACAATGGATTAACATAATATTTAACGAAAACGAAGCGAAAATAAATGTAAATAATGAAACCACGTCTGTTTTTAGCGTTGAAACTGGAGTGAGGCAAGGCTGTGGACTATCTGCGTTACTTTTTTCAATCGCAACTACCGGACTTATTTACAATTTGAAGGATTCACTCGACCCAACCACGTTATTTCGCGCATACGCAGACGATTTTATCTTTTTAATTAAAAACGATCGAGATTTTAATGTAATATACGACTGTTTCATGCGATTTCAAACTGTTTCTAGAATAAGGGTTAACTTTGCCAAGAGCACTGGCCTGTGGTGCGGAAGTTGGAGAGAAAGGACCGATGCGCCGTGTGGCTTTAAAATGAACAACAATCAAATTCGGATACTTGGCCTAATTTTCGAAAATAGTATTACGCCTTTCAAATCGCAATTAAATTCGTTTCAAACGAACGTCTTACAACATCTCTTAATTGCAAAAGACAAAATTTTATCTCTTTCTCTCCTTTCTAAAGCACAGTATTTAAACACGTATTTTATCCCTAAATTTACTTTTACAATCAACGCCGTTCTCCCGAACGATTCAATTTTAAACGACCTACAAAGAGAAATCGACTCTGCGCTCTACCTCTCGAAAACATGGACTGGTCTCCAAATAAACTGTCTGCCGATCGCGAATGGAGGACTTGGCCTTCTACACCTCTCCACGCAACGCGATCTTTTCGTCCTTAAGAGAATTCAGAAAAACGCTAACGGTTACCAAAATGAAAACGACTTTCTTTTTGAAAATAAAAATGCTACGAACTATTTGAATATTTTTAATTACGATCTCTACAATATCTCGTCGCCGCGGAATAAGCAAATTTTACAATGCATAAAGAATATCGCGCCATCGTTCCACATTGATTTTACGAAAATGTCGCGTACGGACTACCTATACCTTACTATACACAAATGCCGCTTCCTAAACGATCTACGCCTCGAAAATCCAGCTCTTTTTAGCGTAAGAAAACTCAAAAGAATGAAGGATTTTATTGATAATAACGATAATATGCGTCCAATTAATGAACTCTTCTCCCACTCAACCAGAAAACTGATGAATGATTTCACGAATATATCGAACTTTAATGAAAAAATGAAAACGACGAAATTTCTTCCCCACAACAACCGTTCGTGTATATACCTACCTATCGTCTCTAATAACTTCAATAAGCCCTTCATTAGATTGAAGAGCACGGCGCTGCGAAACACAATCTTTGTGACGAATCTTGATCTGAACTACGCCAACAATAAAGTTGAAAGATGGCTAATCGACCGCGCGCCCTCTTGGCACAAGAAAAAGAACATATACGATGACATCGCCTGGCGACTTAAACTCCGAGCCCTCCCTTACCCACGGCGTTTTTCCAAGAATAGCTGCCCTGCGTGCAATGGATCGCCTGATTTACAACATCGATATCTTGACTGCACAATTATACAGCCGATTTTAAACGGACGCTATTTTGAAATGCTGTGCTCTAAAGAGAAATTACGTCTTTGACCCTATGAATTTTATCATGAATGATGATGACGACGCCATCAATGACATCCTTAACGAAGCAAAGTTTTATATATACAAATTATGGCTCGATGTAGATTTTTAACAAGTGTTATCATCTCCCCCCCTAACAACGTTTCCCTGTAAAATTTAGGAGTGTTTGAATAAAAAGACCGTTTTGCGTTTATATATATATATATATATAAATGAATGTATGTGTGCGTGTCTGTCCTTTATGCCTGACCAAACCACTCATTGGAACGCCATGAAACTTTGGAAAGTTATTTAGTATAGTACTGGGAAGGTTTCTGAAAAATAATTTCTTGAATATCTTGAATATCCTTAGAGTTATTTGCAGATTTGTATATTTAACTCGCAAGCAGCGCCACCATTGCGACGATGTTAACAAGTTTTTTTTATCTATAAGTTTTATTATCACTAAGTTATATCTTAAAGATTATTTATCAAAACTAAGATTATCTCAGGATGACAAGGCAATTTATTTGAGACAAGAATAATGATACAATTCCAAGGCAAAGATACTATTCCTTTAACTTCCAATTACCGAGGGAACCAATAAATATTGATTTTATTCAACCTATCGAATATTTTTCAAGGGAGCGGGAAAAAATGTTCACTAGATAAAACGATGATTTTGTAATGTAGAAAATTAGGAAAGACAAAATTCAGGATGACACGGCACACAGGGACCGAGAAAAAATGTTCACTTTATCGAGAGATTCAAATTTACCAGTTTCAAATTATAAAAATATATCTTTTTTTTTTTTAAATAAGTTTATAGAGAATTGTTTTAACAAATGTTCGTTAGACAAACCTTTACTCGGGTAAAACCCGGGCGAAGCCGGGTACATCCGCTAGTAATGAATAAATAAAAATACATTTTTGAAAAAAATATTTTTTTTTTGAATGCACTTAAAAAAAAAATTAAAATGAAATATTTTCATCTTCAATCATTTTGAAATTAGATGTATATGAGTGAAAACAAAAGCGGTGGGGGAGGATAATCTTGTATTTCAAACCTAATGTCATTTAATATGTAGCAACTGATTAGCGATTTTTATAAGTGTTTGGGGGGTCGGTGGAAGGCTGGTTAAACCGTTTGGTTTTCGACCACTAGGACCCGGGTTCGATTCCCGCATTGGACACTTTTTTCTGTTTAAAAAAAAAAAAAATGCTCCAATGGCCCCCCGATTCTTGCAAAAGTCCAACCCCCACCAGCGAGTGCAAGTAACCAAACGGGGCTCTGGCATTTGTAAGTACAAAGTCGAACTGCTTTTCACATGTGTAGACATGTGGTGCGCTTACAGTAAAAAGCAGTCGCTAACTACCCACCATGATTATCATGGCCTGTACCACGTGTACTAGGGATAAGCAAAAAAAATAATAAGTGTTTGCTATATTTTTACCTCTTCTCTAAATATGATCGTCCTCCGCCGCTTTTATTTTCACTCAGATATATCTAATTGCTCAATGATAGAAGATTTTTTCCCCTTTTTTAGTGCATTAAAATAAAAGTTTTTTTTATGTATTTTTTATTTATTAATTATTTGTTAATTTCTAGACAAGGATTTCTTAAACATAGAATCTAAATTTATGCACCTTATCCCAGTACAATATAACATTTGTACTATTTTTCACATTGTTTCGCGGTCTTACGCAATTCTGGCCTCAACTACCCGTTTCATGATTTTTCAGGATGCCTGAATGACCAATTTTTTTGGTCATTGAGGTACAGCTTGCACCACGCTGATGAGGGCCAACAGCCCGAAACGCGTCCGTGGTTAGCTTTTCTTGATTAATCAAGAATGGGTATTTGGCCAATTCTGGAATAATTAAAAATCAACGAGAATAGTTGATATTCATTCCGATAGATGGCGCAAGCCATCAGCAACTTTCAGCTGCACGATAAGGAGATGCCTTTTTCATAATAGAAACTAAAGTTGAAAATATATACAAAATCTCACCAAAATATTTAAATATTCACATCGATATCACAAACCCTGTATTCTTATCTACTTATAAAACCATACGCACATTATGATTTCAGAATATATATGTGATTAATCCAGGTTCCTTAGGCCTTCAAAAAAATCTCTCTAACCACTCGTGTTGTCTTCTGTTAGACTTAAGTCTTTTTGGGTTTATTTACAATAAATATTAAAGTCCAAGATATTAATAATGTCAAGCTTATTTATTTCTAGGGATATTTTACATTGATGCCAGGTTGAGATTTATAATTCATAGGAGAGTGGCCGTTTGATTTCCTTATTATCAGAAATCTGAGCAGATTAAAAGGAGATAGCTCACTGTTTGGTCTTCATTCTAGCAGTTGGGGTAAATCGAACCTATTTCAAAATTTCGCGGAGTATACTTGTGCGTGGCCATGGCCAGTCAAGATGGTTGTTGAAGTGCACTCATGTCAGATTCTTAAAAGCATGGATATCAAAATTCTTGGCGTAAATCTTTCGAGATTTATGGTTTTATGATCCAAAATGCATACGAGGTGTGTTCAAAAAGTATCGCAACCTTTGTGTTTTTCAAAAATTATTTATTTATTCTTGAATACCTATTTTGTCCTCTTCAAAGTAATCTCCATGAGATATTATACACTTGTGCCAACTGTTTTCCAATCTTCGAAGCACTTCAAAAAATTATTTTTTAAAATCTTTTTCAGCTCCTCCATCGATGTCGTCTTTATCTCGTCAAGCGTAGCGTAACGTCGTCCTTTCATGGGCCTCTTCAGTTTAGGGAACAAGAAAAAGTCACAGGGGGCCAAATCTGGGGAATAGGGTGGCTGCGCGCGCGCGCGGCATCTTTAGTGTGTTGTTTTTGGCCAAAAAGTCGCGCACAAGCAACGATGTGTGAGCAGGGGCGTTATCGTGGTGCAAAAGCCAATTTTTGTTCTTCCACAAATCCGGGCGTTTCTGGCAGATTGCTTCGCGCAATTTGCGCATAACTTGCAGGTAATATTCCTTATTGACCGTTCTACCCTGTGGCAAGAACTCATGATGCACCACGCCCCTGCAATCGAAGAAAACTATCAGCAAAACTTTCACATTCGACCGAACTTGGCGCGCTTTTTTCGGTCTTGGTTCGTGCGGCAGCTTCCATTGAGATGATTGAGCTTTGGTTTCCACGTCATAACCATAAACCCAAGCTTCGTCACCAGTTATGACCCTCTGGAGCAAATTTGGGTCGTCGCGGACAGAGTCCAACATCTCATTAGCAATGTTCATGCGATGCTGTTTTTTGGTCGCAATTGAGCAATTTTGGTACGAATTTCGCGGCGACCCGTCTCATGCCCAAATCATTGATAAAAATCTAATGGCACGAGCTAATCGATATGTTTAGGTCCTCAGCAACTTCTCTAACGGTGATTCGACGATTGGCCAATATCATTTTCTCCACTTCATTAATTTTTTCGTCTGTTGTTGAAGTGCTCGGGCGTCCGGCACGCTCTTCGTCGTTCACATCTTCTCGGTCTTCTGAGAACATTTTGTACCACCGATAAACATTGCTTCGGTCCAAGGTAGCTTCTCTGTATGCCACAGTCAACATTCGGAATGCATCCGCGCACTTAATTTCGTTTTTCACACAAAATTTGATACAGGTTCTTTGATCCATTTTTTTAATAGGTAAAAATCGAAGACGATCCAAAACACCTGCAAGCAAAGCAGCTGTCAACAATTAAGTGAACATTCAAAATGGCCGAGCTTGTCGGCATAAGTGAGAGACATGAGTACCAACATAAA
Source organism: Cordylochernes scorpioides (assembly GCA_030710605.1). Lineage (NCBI taxonomy): Eukaryota > Metazoa > Arthropoda > Arachnida > Pseudoscorpiones > Chernetidae > Cordylochernes > Cordylochernes scorpioides. The sequence goes on from CP092864.1 coordinate 172,728,562, forward strand.
GCCACAAAAAGATCGAAATTCGAATATATGTAACCCGCGAAAATTCAAAAGTCGCGATACTTTTTGAACACACCTCGTAGGTCTATCTATAGATTCTGTGTGATTTGTCTCTCTTATTATGGGCAGCGCTTTAAAGAAAAGTTTTGAAAGACAATGTACATGTTATAAAGGGCAGCGGGCTTAGCTCTTTGGTCTGCTAGTTAATTTCCCAGAATACCTCTGTGACCTTTGACACAGCAAAGTTGAACATTGGCTGTGTATAGTGGGGTAGACAGCATATGATAGAAGAAGTCAATTGCCAGTCTGAGGCAATTCTGAAGTTTACACCCGGGAAAATATGGCAAGCTTCAGTCGCCTAAAGAACCAGAGTCTTCCTTGGAATGTTGAATATTCGTGATATCAGCCGCTCATTACGCTACAGAAACTACTGCGCCTATTTTTTTTTTCATTTTAAAGGAAATTTAAAAATTGTATTTTATGTCTTATAACTGGCCATCACTGTCAGCTGAAAGTTTGATATTTATTACTTTTGCTTTGTAAGGAACTATAGAGACTTTAATTTGTTTATGGGTTGAAGTTTATAAACTAGAAGAATATAGGTTTACTATTAATATCTTCTAGTAGAATAGAGATGTTGAATTTTTATTTCATGTTGTATATGGTCAATGTTCGAAGACATGAAATGTGAGAAACACTGTCTTCCCCCTCCGTGGATCTATACATACATGGAGCTCATCATTTGTATTTTTCAATTTTAGAAATGTGTCGAAATGGTTTGTCGAATCTATTACAGAGTAGTGGCTTTATCCTTCAAAGGTTTCAACTTGTTTAAAAGAAATTTTCAATGACAATTTTTAATCATTGATTACCATAAACCTTTTCCAAAGATTGTTTATATTTTTCTTCCACACATTTGAAAAATATAATTGAGTATCTTAATCCAGGAGACTATTATGGCAGCCAAGATTGCGTGTTTTCAAATATCTATAATCATACAGATAGGTAAAGCATGTTGACCTTTTGTATCAATCATTTTTTGGGAGGTTAATGTCGCGATTATTAAACTGGATATTTAATAAGGTAGTTTCAAATTTTTATGCAGTTCAAATTGTATTTTTCACTCAATAATGTATATATATTTACACATTATATAATTATTATATATATGTGAAGTTTTGAAAAATCGGGAAACACATTTGTCCAAAGTTACTCAATCGATTTAAACAATTTAGTTTCCTATTAATATCAGACGAGAATCCAAATGTGTGACTTAGAAAATTCAAATTTGAAAACTATTTACTATATTGTAGCGTAGAAATCAAGCCTTGAAATATCCTAAGATGTAAAAGTATTTATTGATGACGTCACAGCGACGAGTCGACAATTATTAACAGGTCAGCCCCACCTATTACAGCTAGAGAATCTTAAGCAAGCAAGCAAAGAAATATTTTAAAGATGATTTCACAAATACAGATTAATATATATTTTTATAATCTGTAGAATATATTTTCATTGAATAATATTAAATTAAATAATAAAATATTTCTTTGTCACATAGCCTCCTCCTATAGAGAGCATCGACCCGATGCTCAGCAGGAGACTTACGTCGTCAGTCTTAAGATCTAGTACTATGGCCACAGGGATATTTTCAGGTGACTGCGGTGGATGTCTTCTTTCAGTTGAGATATCTTCTTCATGAGGGCTTGGTAGGTCTATGTTTACGTTATTGTAGTTTTTATTTCCACTGTGGTCGGCAAGGGAGGATTTTATAAATTTGCGGCCTTACCTCCCATATGGTCTATCATCTAGTTTTAATGGCGGGGCGTCCAGCTAGATCTTCTAGCAGGTGAGAAATGTTGTCTGTTTCGACCGGGATATGAGGTAGGGCTTCGGTAGCGAGTGGAATTTTTCCTCGATGATTCGTCATTGAGGTCCTGAGATTCGGCTCGAAAGTTGTAGAATACCATTGCGTCTTGCTTTCTTTGGAAATATTATTTTCTCCTTTCCTCATTGTGTCTCTTCCTGTCACGGCAATAGCGGACGACGTGACCTGGGCGTCCGCAGTAGAAACAGATTGGCCTTCCCTCAGTTGTCCGCCATTCATTGGTGTCGCGTCTTCTTCCTTGTTTCTGATATTGAGATGTAGGATGGGGATTTCTAGGTTGAACCTCAAATTTAGGATTTGATACCGGCCTGGGTGCTTGAGGGGGGACTTATTGTAGGTTCTGATATAGGCGCCAAGGTCTTTACGATCTCTTCCCTTACTAAATCTTCATTGGCAGCGATTTTAGGCTCCTCTTGAGGAGAGTCCAATGCTTGCTGTATCTCTTCGCGGACAATTTTTCGGATCAGCGATGACAGATCTTCTCCGTCATCCTGGTCACAGAGAGAGGCTACATTTGGTAGGCGCTCGTACCTGGTTGGGGTAACTCGCCTACAACGGAGCGCTTCGACACGGCGACATTCTGTAATGAATTGCTCGGTGCTCTGTACATCCCTCGGTAGGAGTGCTTGATAAAGCTCCTCAGCTATCCCCTTCATGAGGTGGGAGATTTTATCTTCTACGCTCATTTGAGGATCAACCTCTTTGCACAAGCACAGGACATCCTGGATGTAAAATTCAGTACTTTCACCTTTTAATTGTGCCCGTGTTTTAAGTTTCTTCTCCGCTTGCAATTTTGAATTTTCTTTTTTTCCGAACACATTCTCTAATTGAGATGTGAAATCCTTCCAAGTCTGGATGCTTTCTTCGTTGTTCTCAAACCATTTGAGAGCAGTTCCAGACAGATAAAAATAAACTTTAGTAAGACAAAGGGTTTCGTCCCAATGGTTGTACCTTGCCACACGTGCATACCCTTTTAACCATTTTTGGAGATCTTCACCATCCTCCCCGGAGAAAATGGAAGGGTTCCTTGGCAAATGTTGAACAACGTAGTTGCCTACCTGAGTACTTTCCTTCTTTACATTCATAGAAGTTTCTTCTGGTTCAACAGAATCAATTTTTCTTTTATTTCTTAATGGGTATCGGTCCAGTCTCTCCACCAGTTGTAGCGTAGAAATCAAGCCTTGAAATATCCTAAGATGTAAAAGTATTTATTGATGACGTCACAGCGACGAGTCGACAATTATTAACAGGTCAGCCCCACCTATTACAGCTAGAGAATCTTAAGCAAGCAAGCAAAGAAATATTTTAAAGATGATTTCACAAATACAGATTAATATATATTTTTATAATCTGTAGAATATATTTTCATTGAATAATATTAAATTAAATAATAAAATATTTCTTTGTCACAATATAAAAGCTCGTACATTTTTCCTGGGAATACAAATGACATAATACAAGTTTTCATTTCTAAAAAAAATTAAATACTAAATTTTCATTTTGTATTTTCATAGATTTACTATTTATCACCTGTAAATAACGAAGTATCTCATTTTTTTCTTTGAGAAGAGAAGCAACGCACAAAAAACCTCCCTAAATGGATGTCAAATTTTTGTTATTGAAAACGAGATTTTTTGGAGAGAGTATATAATTTTTTAAAATAAATTACATTAATTTTACGTTTGAATAGAAATTAAGTTTTTTCCTTAACCTTATTAAAATTTTGTAATTAAAAATTCGTATATATTTTATATCATTTTGAACGGTCAAATGCAAGATATATCTCTCCTGACTCACGGTGTAAATGCGCCTCTTAAAGTAATAAACTAACTACAATGAAATTATATATTTTGGCTCAATAAATAACGTTTTCATATTTTCTAATATACATTTTTTCTTAATGTTATAAGAGGTTTGTCAAATATATATATTTTATATTGAAACATTATTTTATTTTAAATTGTATATAATAGATTCAAATATTCTGCTAAATCGACAGCCAGAGGTCACACCTCCCCTCTAAAAACTCATTGTTGTTGTTTCCCGATGGCCGACTCAAATCTTTTGTACATCATGTAAATAAGTTTTTCATTTTTGATTCTTACGCCTTAAGCCAGGCATTACTTTTATCCAATTGTGTTTTTAATATATTATTTAGTCCAATTAAAGCAATTAGTGACCAAAACCATTATTATTATTATACTTTCAAGATTTGACCACGACTGTATTACCATAGCATAATCCTCAGAATAATCAAAAATCAACAGAATTATTTTTTATTTATATAACATATATATATAATGTCATCGACATTTTTTATTTCTACAAAGGCCTAGCTAGGTTGTAGCTCAAAATTGTTGCACAATATAAGTTTTTCAAAATCTTTGATATTTTTATGAATTATATGTGGTCTTTGTTAGTATATATAGAGATCAATATAATATAGAATGGAAACTCTCTTTTTTACTTTGTAAATTACTCATTCTCATTGCATAAATAGTGCGGACTGTGTATCTTACCTTTGTATGTCAATAAAATTATGTCAATTGTCTCTCTCTTTGATAAGTCCATCGGTGGCGGAGTCTTTCCCGCGGTGGGCGCCACCAATGATGACATTATTTTCTATATATGTATTTTTTCAATTATTTTATATATTTATATTTATTTTATCCCCTCATATATATCCACATTATTTATTCATATATATTCATTATATTGTATATTTAACCTTATATAACCTTATATCAACGATATAATAAAATTAGTTTTAATCTCTTTCTGATAAAGCATTACTGTTCTTTCAAAACAGTTTTCTATCGTAATGTGAATAATGTTAATAGCAGACTCCAAATGTGACCTAGAAAATTCGAATTTTGAAACTATTTACTCTATAAAAGCTCGTACATTTTTTTTCTGGGAATACAAATTACTTAATACTTTTTTTTTCATTTCTGAAAAAAAAACTAAATGTTAAATTTTCAGTTTGTATTTTTATAGATTTAATATTTATCACCTATAAATAGTTAACTGGCTCATCTGTGGTGAACCATCCTTCATCTGTTTCTCCAGTTTAATCTAGCAGACTGCTCCACTAGGAAATTTGGCCTTTATGTTTATATGTGTTTGGAGGAACTCTTCTGGTGATAGCATATAGGTAAACTATGGATATGAGGGCAGTTTAAAAACATACTTCGAGATTTTTCTTACACAAATGTTTCGCGTTAGAAGGATTTAATTAAATAGGTGGTAATACCGCGCCATCTATAATCAATATGTGAAATTATCATTAAGCTACTTATTTCAATTAAAATTGTATAAGCGAGCAATCATATTCAATAGTAGAGTTTCTGGTAGATTAAATGAGTGAAATCTCTGGCCCCGCTCATCACTGATGAGTCAGACTCTCCCAATGTTTTCTTATTGGAGAAGAGCAGTGGAAAATTTGTTTATAGGTTTTGAAATTGACGTTAAAATAATTTCAAAATTCTTGATTTCAGATGGCGCGCCTCAATACATAGGCATGGAAACTGCGCGACATATTTATAAGAAAATTGAGAATATTTAACCTGAATTTTTTTTTCTCACAAATTTAATAACTTCCTACAGTCCTTACTGTGTGATGAGAAATTATTGATATTACGCGGGAAACAGCTGGGAGAGTTCGCCACTGCTGAATCAAGCTTTTTTTCATTAGTTTTCATCACAGAAATGTCGGTAAAGAATTGTTTTAATTTTGATAAGGAAATTTCGCCCTAAAAAGTTTTAATTATCTTTTTTATATATGCACGAATATAAATCAAAACCCAACATACAGTATATTAATATCTACATTTTTATCACGTAGAAAAATGAGGGAAGAAGAACACATGAGTGTATGTAAATCAATTCATTTTTACAAGGTTGTCCCAATATTCGTATACACTTGTAAAAAAATTGAAATACCAATATTATTCGTCGTTATGTATAATGTCTTTATATTATGTATAAAGTAATTGTATTTATGTATTATTATGTATTCACCGTAATAATATTATTCGCCAAGTAATAAGAAAAACACGAGCCTTTGGGACAACCTTATATATTCATGCACAGACAATTTTAACTTATTTACATAAAAGAAACAGAGAATCAATTTGAGGAGTTTGTGCTGTTTCAAAAATATTAATAATAATAATGATAATTAAATAAACATTTATTATTTTTTGTGTAAGCAATATTTACCCATAATTGATGTGAAAAAGAAAAAAAATAGAATTCAGGTGAAAAAGTTTCTTTTAATTTAGGTTTTGCAAGTTTTCAAGCATATTTTCTGCTCTTAAACAAGAAAATACGCGAGGGCACATGCCAATAACAATTTTTTCAATTATTTTTGTAGAAAGATCATTTTGATATTGTATATAAATTATTTGCGCTTTGAAGAGCAGAATATTTGCTCGAAAGCTTGCAAAACTTAAATTAAAAGAAAATTCTTACACGAAATCTTTTTTTCCCTTTTCAAAAAAGAAAAAAAAATGTTACACTAAGATGCTATTTAAGTTTTATAAAAAAAGTCGGTGGACGAGTGGGTAAAACCCTCGATTCCCGACAGCCATGAACCGGAATCAAATCCCGTATTGGACACATTGTTTTAATATGTGAATAACCTTCACATATCCATTGTTGTAAATATCATAAGCTAGGTTGCTCTTTTTGAGCGGTACCTATTAATGTTAATATGGAACCAGCTATTTTATTTCTATATACTTAAAATGAGCCAGGAATAATGTCGGTGTCTAATATGAGACAATAAGAAACCTTCTCCAGGAGAGACCAATACTCGCCATGTTATTGAGGTCGTCATTTATTTATATAATGCGTGTTGCATCTATTTGAAATATCCTTTCATGTTAATGACATATTTATGAAAATGTAACCGTGTACGTGTACTCAATAGAAAATACCGATATGAATCCTTAACGATATATTTTGAATCAATATGGTTCCTTAATTCGGCTAATTCCACAAACAGAGAAGACACATTTCAACATTTAGCAAATCTCTCTTATCAATCAACTCCATAAAAGATACAGTTTAAAATACCGAAAATCGAGTCCAGATCAACAAAGATTTACTAACTAAAAGGAACAAAGCGAACTAAAACAACTTTTATCGAGCTATTTCGATTTATTTGTTTCAAAATTAATTACAACCAATTTCACGAAGCATAAAATAAATATCAAGGATAATAACCCAATCAAAAGCATAAGCCTTACAGGGTTAGTTCAGCAGAGAGAGAAATAATTGATTGAACAAATACAAGATATGTTTCACGAAGGAGTCGTTCGCCCGCATCAAGCCCATGGGATCGTTCCCAGTCACATTAGTTAAGAATAAAGATGGCAGTTGGAGGTGTTGCATCGACTACAGGAAGCTCAACGATATAACTGTGAAGGACGTTTATCCGATCCCCAGAGTCGATGATGTCATGGGCACCCTTCAAGTGTTGAAAATACTTCTCAGCAAATGATCTTATATCAGGGTACTGGCAAGTTGAAATCGTAGAGGAGAACAAAAGGAAAACAAATTTCACAACATGCCACGGTTTATATGAATTTAATGTTATGCCTTTTGGCTTATGTAAAGATCCAGCCACGTTTGAACGACTTATGTATAACGTTCTCAAAAGTCTAGAATGTAAAATATTGTTATGCTATTCAGATGACGTCATTATGAACAGTCATGATTTTAAAACTCATCTCGAAAGACTGGAGGCAGTTTCAAATGTTTATGTGAATCAAACTTGAAATTAATACAAAAAATCAAACTTTGAAAAACTAGAGATACTGAACTACATGACAAGCTAACATGACCGAAATATCGAGGTGGTTAAATATTTGCCAAATCCCTGGAAAATAAAGAAGTACAATATTGTAGCGTTATTTGTTGTATTGTTTTACATAATTAAGTTTTAGATTTTGTTTGTGTTTGTTTTGCATGTATTGAATTAATGATTGCTATATATATATATATATATATATATTCGTGTATTCTTTGATTTGGGTAGTCTGCTCGTTGGCAGCAATAAACGTTTATCGTTCGATTTATCTTCGCCTGTTGCTTGCAATTCTTACCGCCACAAGTGGTGGAGATGCTGGGTACCGATACCATCACGGATACCTCTGTCAGAAGAAGCCGTCGCCTAGAAGGCGATTTCGACTGATTTCGACGAAAAGAATAAGCCAATCAGAAAAATGTCAATATCGGCTGGAGTTAACACGGGTGTTAAAAAAAATACTTGCAAACATTTGACAAGAAACCCAACTGTGTTTAGCGGCAATGGAACGGAGGATTGTGGCAAATGGATGAAGAATTACGAACGTATTGCGAGATCGAACTGCTGGGATGCCACGATGAAATTGGCGAACGCACCATTCTTTTTGGAAGGGACCGCTGGCCAATGGTATGATAACAACGAAGAAGGAATGGATTCGTGGGATATGTTTAAGGAGATGTTTAGCCGGACATTCGACAATAGCGGTGTCCTTCTCAGACGCGCTAAGGACAACCTTCAGAGTCGAGCTCAGAAGAGTACAGAATCCTGTGAATCCTATATCCAAGACGTTCTGAGCTTGTGTAGGCAGGTGAATTCCGATATGAGTAAAGAAGAGAAAGTGGCACATCTAATGAAAGGTGTGGTAGAAGATGTCTATCAGGTCATCTTGATAAAGGAAATTGATACTGTTGAAGCCTTTGTCGATTGGTGCCGAAAAGTGGAGGCTTGCAAGCAGCGACGCATCGGGAAACCAAGGTTTGAGCGACTCCCTAACGTCGCAAGTATAGAGCAACCAAACTCCTCGTCCCTGGAAGATCTGATTCGACGAATCGTGAGAGAAGAAATTAAAAGTGCCCTACATTCCGAGCCTATAGTGCCGGAGGTGAACTCCCTGAAGAAAATTATTCATGAAGAGGTTGAGAGAAATCTGACCCCAATTGCGCAGCAGGGTCCATACTACCAAGAACAACGCCGCCAATTTGAAGGACCGGCGAAACCACCCCCGTATTACCAGCAGCAAAGTCCTACAAGGCTGACAACTGCTCGAAGAAAGACTGACGAATGGAGGACGGTGGATAATATTCCCGTTTGTTTCCAATGCGGACGCCCGGGTCACGTCGCCAGGTACTGCCGAGAGTGGCGAGGGATGGTGGATCGACAGCCACCGGGGAGATACCACCCTGTCCAGAACGGCCCGCGAACGATCTATAATAGCAATGAAACCCCAGGCCGCGCAAGTTACCGAAGCCCGTCGCCCTATCCAGGTCGTGGCCGATCTCCAGCTGAACGTCGCCCCTCGATATCGCCAAGCCGACGATCTGGCCGATCACCTTATCGTGAGGAAAACTAGAGCAAGCGCCCTTCGCTGGAGGTAAGGTCGCTGAGGAGATTATAAATCCTCCGCCGCTCATAGCCGCTAAACTATCACAGAATATAGTTGACGTTACTATTGACGATAAAACTTTTCCTGCCCTTGTCGACAGCGGCGCTTCGTTTTCGGTTATTTCGGACCACTTTAGACAACAACACAAAAAGACTATGTTCAGTGACGCTGGCATGACACTTAGAGTTGCCGACGGGAAATATATCGTTTCCAGGGGCCGATGTACTTTACGTTTAGAAATAAACGGATTAGTACAGCCGTTTGAATTCATCGTTTTACCAAGTTGTAGCCACGACATCATTCTCGGTTGGGACTTTCTGGAGGCGTCAAGGGCTATAATCGATTGTGGTAGCGCCGAGATTCTGTTAGAAAAAGCAGAACTACCAGAGGATTCTTCGAGCATATTCCAAACTGTGGCCGCCGACGATAGCTTTATAATCCCCGCTGGATCAACCAAGCAGATAAACGTAATCAGCGAAGCTATACTCGGTGTGAGTGATGTCGTAATGGAGCCTTCGAGGATCCTCTTTCTAGAACGTGATCTGATGGTTCCCGCCTCGATCTTCGCTGTCCAGCATGGAAAAGGGAGAATTTGGATAACCAACATCGGCACATGTGATCGAACTGTCCCCAAAGGAATGTGTTTTGGAGAGATACAGGTACTGGAAGAGGGTCAGCTGGCGGTCATCGGTGATGCTTCGGACACCAATCGGCAGGGGATTCTTGGACAAGAAAACTCTCCAAACATTGCCTCGATGATAAGCCCTGATCTATCCATGCTTGAAAGGACCAGGATATGTTCGATACTTGGGAGTTTCAGCGGCTTATATGAATTTAATAAGTTTCCGTCTAATCTGACGAGCACAGCCAAGCACAAGATAAATACAGAGGACCATCCCCCGATTAAACGCCGTCCATATCGAGTGTCGCAGGTCGAACGTCAAACCATTCAGAATGAGGTCGACAAAATGTTGAAAGGAGGTATAGTTCAGCTTTCCGAAAGTCCTTGGTCCTCTCCTGTGGTATTGGTGAAAAAGAAAAATGGTAGTTGGCGTTTCTGTGTCGATTACAGACACCTGAATAAAATCACAAAAAAGGATGTATATCCACTACCAAGGATTGACGATACACTCGATTGCTTAAGAGGGGCGAGTTATTATTCTTCCATGGACCTCCGTTCTGGTTACTGGCAGATTGAGGTGGATGAGGCAGATCGCGAGAAGACCGCCTTCATTACACCCGACGGATTGTACGAGTTCAAAGTTATGCCTTTCGGGTTGTGTAACGCCCCAGCGACATTTGAAAGAATGATGGATACCTTGCTGAGGGGGTTGAAGTGGTCAATGTGCCTTTGCTATCTGGACGATATTATTGTGTTTTCACCCACCTTTGACGAACATGTTCGACGCCTTGAATTAGTTCTCAGGTGTCTCTCAAAGGCTGGACTTGTGTTAAATCCAGACAAGTGCTTGTTCGGAACAAAACGACTAAGCATTTTTGGGCATCTGGTGGATGGAGAGGGCGTGCACCCCGACCCGGGTAAAGTTGATGCTATGTCCAAATTCCCTACTCCCAAATCCCTTACTGATGTAAGAAGTTTCATTGGAATGTGCTCATATTATCGTCGTTTCATTAAGAATTTTGCTCAAAAAGCTGAACCACTACACAGGTTGTTGAGAAAGGACACCAGATTCGAATGGGGACCAGATCAACGGCAGGCCTATGAATCCTTGAAGTTGGCACTCGCGTCGGAACCCGTCTTGGCCCACTTTGACGAAAAGTATGCGACCGAACTGCACACCGACGCCAGTGGGTTTGGAATTGGTGCGGTTTTGGTCCAGGTCCAGGGAGGAAGTGAAAAACCGATTGGATATGCATCAAGAACGCTGTCAACAGCTGAAAAAAAATATTCAACAACGGAGCGGGAGTGTCTTGCCGCGATTTGGGCGATCGGCAAGTTCCGTCCATACCTATTTGGGCGCTCGTTTACAATTGTGACGGATCATCACTCGCTCTGTTGGCTTTCGGGACTGAAGGACCCGTCGGGAAGACTGGCCAGGTGGGCCTTAAGACTTCAAGAGTACAATGTGAACGTGGTATATAAAAACGGCAGAAAACATCAAGATGCCGATTGTCTCTCACGCAATCCAATCGAAGCGAATAACCCAGGGGAATCCGAAGATGACATACCAACATTAGCTGCTTTAACTGATATCGTCGCGGAACAGCGGAAAGATCCGGTAATTGTGAGAATATCGGAGGAATGTTCGAGGAACGATCAAAACCGCTTCAAAATAATCAATGGAGCTCTTTACAAGCGGAATTTCGACCCAGTGGGGCAACCGTGGCTATTGGTGATCCCCAGGCATTTGCGCCCTGACGTCCTCAGAAGTCTCCACGATAATCCAACTGCCGGTCATTTAGGGTTGGCTAAAACCCACGATAGAATTAGGAGGAAGTATTTTTGGCCAGGTCTCTTCTGAGGAGCATAAGAAAATATGTCGGTCACTGTAGGGAGTGCCAGCGTCGTAAACATGCTCCCTTGCGACCGCCCGGATTGCTGCAACCGATACCACCCACCTCTGTTCCGTTCCAAAGAGTCGGAATTGATCTCCTCGGAAGATTCCCAATATCCCATATAGAAAATAAATGGATAATAGTTTGCACAGACTATCTGACGCGATACGCTATCACCCGAGCCTTACCATCGGCAGACGCTCAGCAAGTGGCCAAGTTCGTCCTGGAGGACGTAGTGCTTAAACATGGAGCACCACGAGAAATAATTACTGACCGGGGTAGGGTTTTTCAGTCTAAACTAATATCCGAGCTGACGGGACTTTGCTCTTCGGCTCAGAGATTTACCACGGCGTACCATCCTCAGACGAATGTTCTCACTGAGAGACTTAATAAAACCCTGGCCGACATGATGTCAATGTATGTGGACGTCGAACAAAAGGAATGGGACGTTATTCTTCCGTTCATCACGTTTGCTTACAATACGGCGAAGCAGGACACCACCGGATTCACCCCATTCAGCCTCATCCATGGACGAGAAGCTGAAACTACGTTGGATACATTGTTTCCTCTTTTAAAAGATGAAGATCAAGAGGACTATAATCGAGAGATAGTGACCCGAGCAGAGGAGACGCGACAATTGGCTCGGCTACATACACTGAGAGCACAAGAGGGCAATAAACGACTCTACGACGCCAAACATCGAGAAGTGAGCTATCAGCCAGGCGATAAAGTATGGATATTTATACCCGTTCGGAAAATAGGGATATCCGAAAAATAAATAAAACGATATTTCGGCCCTTATAGGGTGACGAGACGCATTTCGGATGTGACGTACGAAGTCGAAAGTCTAGACACTACTAACCGCCGTCGTAAGCCAAAGGAAATTGTGCACGTAGTGAGAATGAAGGACTACCGTGACCCGGACGAACAACTGGACCTACCCGAGGATGAGCCTGCCGTCTGACAGCGAGGACGCTGTCCTTTTGGAGAGGAGGGCATTGTAGCGTTATTTGTTGTATTGTTTACATAATTAAGTTTTAGATTTTGTTTGTGTTTTTGTTTTGCATGTATTGAATTAATGATTGCTATATATATATATATATATATATATATTCGTGTATTCTTTGATTTGGGTAGTCTGCTCGTTGGCAGCAATAAACGTTTATCGTTCGATTTATCTTCGCCTGTTGCTTGCAATTCTTACCGCCACAATATTTTTAGGACTTTGTTCTTACTACAGGAAAGGTATTAAAGGATTTGCTAACTTAGCCGATCCCCTTACTAAACTCACAAGAAAAAACACCCCGTTTAAATGGAACAAATCACAAGACAATTAATTTAAGAATCCAAAAATGGCTCCATTGAATCCACCTGTACATGAACATTTTGACCCTTAACCTCCCACCCTCTCTCACACAGAGACGTCAAAAGTCGGACTAGGTGCATTCTTAGTGCAAAATATTGATGGACAAGAAAAGGTAGCTTCATATATCAGAAGAACCCTAACCAAATCTGAAATTAATTATTCAACCACAGAGAAAGAATGTTGGGCAATGGTTTGGGAAATATCTAAATTACTGCTTTATATTTACGGTAAGGATTTTAGAGTAATAGCAGACCATCATGCTCTCTTCTGGCTTAAAACCCTAGGATACCTTATGGGAGACTAGCCAGATGGACTAAATAAATTCAAGAATATGACTTTAAGGGTAAACACAAGTCTGAGAAAAAACACTTAGATGCCGACTGTTTATCAAGAGGACCTTTGCCTAAAACTTTTTCCGGGCAGATAAATGATGAGACGGACGAATTCATCGAAAATGTTATAAAGAGCTATAGGTAAAATAATGGAAAGCGCTCTCTCACCCGAAACATTTCAAAGAAGATGGATTTCTTTACAGAGAGAGAGAAAGTGTGTGTGTGTCACAAAATAAGAGTTAATATTTAAATCATCCTAACACGAAAATATTGCACTTTAATAAATTAATTTATTTTTTGTCGAATTCTCCATGTTTTAATGTACCACTATGTTAAGTTTCGACTTTAGGCTAACTTATTTTGTCGTGTGGTTTTAGGATGCCAAACAAACGTAGAGAGTGCAAATTTTGAGCTGTTTCGTCAAGGAAAACTTCAATGCGAAATTGTTCGGCTGCTCAAAATACTTCAAAAAACTGTATCCAAAGCCATCCATCACTACAAAGAACTTGGCCACGAAGGCGACCGTGCCGAGAAGAGTAGGAGAGCGTCACGCCAACACTTCCTCCAACCGTAAGATAATCAAAAAGAGACTTAAACGAAATCTGTGGGCGTCCATGAGAAAACCCGCCCGTGAGACCGGCATGAGCAAGTCGTCGGTACACCAAATAGCGAAAAAGGAACTAAACCTCAAGGTGTACAAGCTTCAAAAAGTTCAGGGCTTCACGGATGGAAAAAAACTCGTACGGCTGGAGGGATGTTTCCAACTTAAGCATCGGGCCACTGGTCAGCGATGGGAGCGCATCCTCTTCACAGACGAGAAGCTGTTCACTCTCGAGCAGGCGTACAACCACCAAAACGACAGTATCTGGTCCGCTGAAGATATTTGCACATCGGCCATCGTCAAACACCGCTAAAATCCACAGCTTAACAGCTATGAGCCGGGATTTGCACCAATTAAAGACCCCCTCGTTTTAGTGGATCAGGGGCGTCAAAATTAACCAAGTGTATTGCCGCGACATTCTCGAGGCCCTCGTACTCCCGTGAGCTCAACAGCACTTCGGCAATCGCGGATTGCACATTCCAACAGGACTCCTCACAAGGCGAAATTGACTCAGAACTGGTGCATGGCCCATTTTCCGGACTTCATCACGTCGGCGGAATGGCCGCCCTACTCACCCGATCTCAACACGATGAATAACAGCGTGTGATCTTTTTTGCAGGCAAGGTCCTGTGCTACACGACATAAAAGTTTGAATTTGCTGAAGCGATCGCTGTGCCAAAATTGGGACCTATTGTCGCCGGAGTACTAGCGGCCCATAGCCGAAAATTTCAAGTTACGTTTGGGCCTGTGTATCGCCGCCAAGGGAGGTCACTTTGAAACTGGCAGGTAAAATTGTTAGTCAGTATCCATCCTTTGCATCTTGTATCCATCTTATGCATTGTTAATTTTTCAATTTTTATTGTTTAATAAATTATTAGTTGAAATATTTAACTTAGTTTTTTAGGATATCCTATATAAAAAGAAGCTATTCCCAAACGATAAATATTTAGCTACTTATTGTGTCACAAATCAGAAAAGAGGAAGTTATTAAAGAATACCAAGATCATATGCTCTCTCTCTGTGTGTAGCTACATAGGAGTTGCAAAAACTACATACCGAATAAAAATAAATATTATTGGCCCTCTATGTTAAAAAATGTCTCGAACTACATAAACTATTGTCATCTTGCCAGAGTCATAAAGGAACAAACCAACTTCCCTCAGGGTTTTATCAACCTATATATCCATAAAATTAACCATTTGAAAGTGCGGGAACACATAGAACAGACCTACACATTCCATCTATGTTGAGAGTGCGGGAACACAGAGAACAGACCAACCTATCCCATCTATGTTGAGGGTGCGGGAACACTGAGAACAGACCGACCCATCCCATCTATGTTGAGGGTGCGGGAACACTGAGAACAGACCCAACCATCCCATCTATGTTGAGGGTGCGGGAACACTGAGAACAGACCTACCCACTCCATCTATATTGAGAGTACGGGAAAACAGAGAACAGACCCACCCATCCCATCTATGTTGAGGGTGCGGGAACACTGAGACCAGACCTACCCATCCCATCTATGTTAAGAGTACGGGAACACAAAGAACAGACCCACCCATCCCATCTATGTTGAGGGTGCGGGAACACAGAGAACAGACCCACCCATCCCATCTATGTTGAGGGTGCGGGAACACAGAGAACAGACACACCCACTTCATCTATGTTGAGGGTGCGGGAACACAGAAAACAGACCCACCCACTTCATCTATGTTGAGAGGGCGGGAACACAGAAAAAAGACCCCTACATCCCATCTATGTTGAGAGTACGGGAACACAGAGAACAGACCCACCCATCCCATCTATGTTGAGAGTACGGGAACACTGAGAACAGACCCATCAACTTCATCTATGTTGAGAGGGCGGGAACACAGAAAACAGACCCATCCACTTCATCTATGTTGAGAGTACGGGAACACTGAGAACAAACCTACCCATTTCATCTATGTTGAGAGTACGGGAACATAGAGAACAGACCTACCCACCCCATCTATGTTGAGAGTACGGGAACACAGAGAACAGACCCATCAACTTCATCTATGTTGAGAGGGCGGGAACACAGAAAACAGACCCATCCACTTCATCTATGTTGAGAGTACGCGAACACAGAAAAAAGACCCACCCATCCCATCTATGTAGAGAGTACGGGAAAACAGAGAACAGACCCACCCACTTCATCTATGTTGAGAGGGCGGGAACACAGAGAACAGACCCACCCATCCCATCTATGTTAAGAGTACGGGAACACAGAGAACAGACCCACCCATCCCATCTATGTTGAGAGCACGGGAACACAGAGAACAGACCCACCCATCCCATCTATGTAGAGAGTACGGGAAAACAGAGAACAGACCCACCCACTTCATCTATGTTGAGAGGGCGGGAACACAGAACAGACCCACCCATCCCATCTATGTTGAGAGCACGGGAACATAGAGAACAGACCTACCCATCCCATCTATGTAGAGAGTACGGGAACACAGAAAAAAGACCCCTTCATCCCATTTATGTTGAGACTGCGGGAATATAGAGAACAGAGAGAGACCTACCCATCTCGTATAAGTGACCAGTGCCGGAACACAGAGAACAGGCTCACCCACCCACGCTATGTGGCAGCCGAAACGCTCACTCTTGTCTCACTGAAAGCGGCTTATGACTGCGCCCCGCGCCCTATCTTCTGGCTCTTGGCTTCAATCGCGACGTCTTATAAATCTTTATCTTTCGGGACTGCCACGGATATTTTCGAGTTGGACACGTGGATCTACTCAACCATATCTCACTTAGGTTTCCGACTCACAGGTAGCTGTCGCTTTCGGTGAAACCACTCGAGCTCCAGTCTTTGGCGAGGTAGCTGGGCTTACTCATCAGGAATCTGCCTGGATCCTCATATTTTATCTCCAAGCCCAATCGCAGTACTTTCGCGGACCCCGTTACCCTGGGAGCCTTCTACTGGCGCCTAGAAGCAGAGAACCTCCGGGAGATTCAGAGTTTTTTGCCTAGAAGAGTCCTAGTGATGTGTGGACAATCCATCTTCCCCTATCGTCTCACCAACCACACAGCCCGTCGTCTGGTGGTATTTGCTACCCTGCCCATTTCCCAATTCTTGAAAACAACTAAAAATGTACCCGCGACGATCATTGATTGGGCAACACTTAGGGGCTTTTGCCTCTCGGACACGATCCTGGCCCTGCATGCCTTCCTCACCTGTACTTTTGGCCTTCACCCTGTAATCCTGCTTAGTCTGCGGCTCCAGTCGTGGAATCACCAGTACTGGTCGCAGCATAAGACCTCTAATCCAGGGGCCTTCAACATCATCCTGCCGCCATCCAGGGTTGGCTCTTCAGACAAGGGATGGATAACGATGCCAATTCCATTTTTGGGTCAACAAAATAGTCCAACCACAAGTTTTATCGAACCTTGAAATGAGGTGAAATAAAACGAACACCTCCTTATTATCTGGAGGAGAACTCTCTTCAGCGTTGAGGAAGCATTCTCAACAGTAAATAACTGTTTGTTCTCTCTTTCCACACACACATCTTACTATATAACTTTTAACTTAGTGTATGTGGTTTAACACTGACGAATATCAATTAAAAAATAATAAAAATAAAAGTTGATAGTGCCGGAACACAGAGATCAGACCCACCCACCCCGCTAATTAAGCAGGGCGGGCGGCGAGGGAGAGCACGTGACGAGGCCGGCACGAGCGCCGCTCGACGGGCGCGAGTCGCCGCTGCCCGTGACATGCTGGCAAACCCCTGGTTACAACTCCTGTTGCCCTTCTCGCTACACAATGGTAGGTGTCACCCCACTCTGTGAACGTCGGGGATTCTGTCCTGTTCCTCCCCGCCTTTCTGCCGAGATTTCCGCTCCGTCTATAAAAATACTTCAATCTTGTGTTGTTCCATTGTTAATCAACTTGGAACGGTTTTAACGCAACAATTATTTTAACTAAATGGTATTTAGTATATTTTCCTTCTTTTCTACATCTTGTCACCTGTTATATTGTATTGATATCTATGCAGCATTATTTAAATGCCGTGTCATTTTCTAGTCTCAGTTTTGTTACAGATATATCTTTATATCCTCTAGTTGTGATCTCTATAGCATCAATAATCCTACTGCTATAGTTCCTAACATTTTCCTTAGTGCACGTTTAGTTTCTATTTCTTCGTCAACTACAATAACACGTACTTTCATTGCATCACGCCACTTCAACATGTTTGGTTTTAAAATATCATAAGTTTTGTAAACATTTTACAAGCGATGATCAAAAGATAAGTTGCTTTGGAGATACTTGTACAACATGTGTCATCATGATAGCGCTAAGTCTATTCTTCATCTATATTTGCATATTCACTGCCACAATATATCCTACCTATTACATATGTACAGTGGTTATAGAGAATTGTAAATAACTTCTTGATTTAACCTCTTATATCACAATGGTCTTTGTTAAATATACCATTCCTAGCTGTTCGTAGATAAAGTCAAATGAGACTTCTAATGATGTGAGGCAAAAAATCTAAAAATGAAACTACCTAACAGAACTTACAGTTGCTCTCATTGAAGGTTGTATTGAACTAATATCTTTGCGAAGAAAAAATAGAAATTGAAATATCTCATTACATCTTTGAGTGCCAGTTTATTAACGAAGAAAGGGAGACGTTCTTTTCAAAGGTAAACTACAGTCAACTTACCTCAGTACAAAATATTTTAACAAGCGCCATATCAAGTCGAATGGTTGCTCTGTCCCTATACAACTTTTACAAAGCAGTAAGTAGGAAAAATAAATTGGATTTATCGTTTTCTCCTCCACTACATGATGGTGATTGATCATCGTGAGGATATCGTTGCAAGCCGGCAATGAGAGAGGAGAATCTGTATAAGACGGATGCCTTAATAAAGGCTTTGTGTGTATTGTACTAATAATGTAGAAGTAAATATAAAGTTTGTTCAGACACAAGATAAACTATCTCAAAAATAAAATGACTTTATTAAGAACTCTCTCACTCTCTATCACACCTGGTTATGGATATTAAGCCCAAGAATGTTTGGTGTTTGCAACTTGGGTTTTGATTATTTTCACCCAAAGGTATTTTTGGTATTGAGACCGTTGTATATGGTAAGCCTCACCATCTATAATCAGATTGCCTTAAAGTATTGAGGTTTGGAGACAGTAAAGTTGCAGGAAGCTCTGATACCACAACTGTCTTCTTACTATCCCCTACAAGCAGTATTCATCCTAAATGTGTTAGAGCTAGGGGCCTAAGTAGCTTTACAATATGTAGAATAGGGATGTGGATGACCTGAGTACGGTAGCTCTCATCCTATGGTAACGTCTTATAGGCTTTAATTTACATATCTCATGGTGTGTTGGATGCAATCGGTTTAGAAAGTTAGGTTGAGGTAGCCATTATTCAGACAAGTACTTGAGTTTATAGTCAGATACTGTATTCTTTTTTTAAATAAGTGCTCTACAGTTTTCTCAGTTACTCAAATAAATACGTCTAATATATCTTGAGGAAGTGTGTCAGAAGTAGAATTGAAAGTAGAAGAATCATTTCTGAACTATACGTTTGAATATGATATGCAACAATATTCTTTAAGCTAGGATGTCCTATTGAATTGGAGGTTTCCAAGAAGAGACTTTTAAAATGAAGTAACGACTTTAAACAAATATAGCGGCTTACATACGCAGCGCCATGAAGGACCCCTCTACTCCCGCTATCAATTATTTCATTTAAGATGTTAAATAGAGACCCTTTATAAATATACACTCATGGAAAAAACTAACGAAGTGGAAAGCCATTGATGTCGCCGTTCCTCTGCTTTTTTTGAAGGGACAGAGGTAATTTTGTTCACACTTGGTTATCTCGTGTGTCTTCAATAAAGGTCACTGTATATCAAATAACTTTCAGAGTTATTGTCTGAATCCCGATATACATACTAGAAAGTACAATTTCCTTAAGTTTTGTCCATGAGTGTATATATATTGATGTTTAACTTATTAAGAACACTTTCTGTGACCTAAATAATATTTCCTTTTCCTTGATAGCAAGAAGAAAGAACAAGAAGAAAAAACATAGGATCCTCCTAGAGTAAATCACGTGAAGTTAAGTGACAGAGTTCATCAGAATGAAGGAGTGAAGTAGGTGAGCAAGAACTAAGGATTCCGGCACCAGACCCGGGCAACAATAGATCGACAACGTCAGTGCCACATGTTCTACCACCACCTCCCAGATGGCGGCTCAACTCCGTCTTCCACAAGTCTCATATCGTCACTACTTGGACGGGAAAGTACGACTGATGAAGAAAACTACAGAATATGACGCCTTTTCTCTATTTTAAACACGCTTTATATCCGATAATTCCTCTATATTAATATCTTCAAATTTGACTAGTTATATTGAATTAATATGTTAATTGTTATTCCATCAGCCTATTAAAATTTAAAATTAATCGAAAAGTTATTTTCCAAGTTATACATTTTCCTCTCACAAAATACTACGAAACGCGGGTATTATTGAATTGAACAAAATGGGTCGATAAAAATGTGATGGATTAAGATATTCATGTATAGGATAGTAAACTGTTATGTTTTAAGTAGAAGCTATGAGATTCTAAGCCTATTTCCTTTTAATTATAAGGTTTTGCCTTCCTAAATACACTAATGGACAAAACTTAAAGTTTTACCTTTTAGCATGTATATCGGAATTTAGACAATAATTCTGAAGGATATTTGATAAAGTGACCTTTATTGAAGACTCACGAGATAACCAAGTGTGAACAAAGTTGCCTTTGTCTACTAAAAAAAAAAAATAAACAAAGGGCAACATCAGACTTTCCACTTCCTTAGGGTTTGCCCATGAGTATATATGTTTTTTCTCTTTTATCATTTGAAACTTTAAAAATAGTGTAAAGCACATTATGGTTTAATTCAAGGTACCTTTACTTGGTACCGTTCAAAATGAGTAATCCATAAAATATTATATTTACAGTGATGCGTATTCTAGGATCAGTATCTTTGATCCTTGTCAGGTCATTGAAGGTCTTACTCTTGACTTTGGAGATCCCACTAATCACATTATATTTCCTATGAAAATTCAGAATGAATTAAAAATGTAACAGTTCTATTTCCTTCAACCAGACTGTAGCTATAGACTCATCGCCTTGAAAAAGCGTTGATTGAGAAGGCACACTGATGTTATTACTGATCCATCCGAAAAAAAAAAAACAAAAAAACTGGCAATTATATAATGAAAAGAAAACTTTAGTTGCATGCATCTTGAAATGTGTTTATGTACGTAAATTCCTGAGAGAAGACTCTGATAGGTTTTACTTAAAATGATAAAATAAAGCATGTGTATACAAAATCAATTTTAAATACTTAATAGATCTTTGTAATAAGAACAGAAGTTATAACTACAGTAAACTTACCATATGATGAGAAATTACTTCTCAGAATGATTCATTGTATTGTGGAATAAAACGTGTCCTTTGACCAAACATAGCTTCCAAAGATATACAAGGTATAGAGAGAATATGAGCTTTAAAATACTTGGTCTCTTATTGGAGGTTTGGTTTTGGAAGTTGAACTCATTTATTCGACTACAAAGGCGATTGCTATCCCCAAATGGGCTGTCAAGGAGAAGATTAAATTTTTCAGCCTGTGTCCCTCTCATGAAATAATCTGTTCTATTTTATAGTTTTAAATTCTGAATTGTCATTCTGCATGTGTCTTTGTGTTTGTATATAACAAGTGCGATCTTGTAAATAAAAATGATTCTAATGGATTCAAGTAAAAGAGGTAAAATCAAGTATATTTATGAGTACGTTTATGTTTTTATGTACTTGAAAATGATACGGTTCAAAATCTCAAAATTATCTAAAACATCCACGATCAAATATTTAATTCTCTCTCTGTTGACTGTTACATTCAGCGTTCACACACACACACATAATACATGAGCATTAGACAGAACAACATGAATATTTTCAAAAGCCACAATATTATTTGCTGGAATCACCAACCCCAATAGCCACATATAATCAATCATCAAAGGGTCGTGGCAAGATTGTGTTTAACTTCTACATTAAGCTATTTTAAGTTGTCGTAGAAGGAAATAAAATTAGAGAGGAGTTAGTTGTTCGTACACATATCTTCTAGTCATACTTCCACCGTTATTACATGTTGATAGAGCATCTTGAAATCTTTGTCTTTTTTAAATCTTGAAATAGTATTTTGTTAATTAAATGATCGATTTTTATATAGATTAGTTATAAATTATTCGAGGAAGCTCCATTAATATATTTATTTACATTGTGTATTTACAATTAAAAAGGCATATATTGGATCGAAATATAATTTATTTTACCAATATTTCAGTTGGCTGAACGCCAACCATTTCCAAGGTATTATAACATTTTATTGTGTGTCGACAACAAACTCAGCGGCACATAACGTCAATAGAATGTATATATATATAATTGTGTATGTTACAAAGAAATTTTAAAAATAGAGGTTGAAAGATTGTGGTAAATAAAATTGATGGTAACATTGCAGATTCTGATCATTCTATATTCTTTACCGAAGGTAAAGTACAATTTTTTGAATTAAGATGAACTAATTTTTTCTTTTCCGCAGAATATTTTCCAAATGTTTCCTATTTATCGAAAAATATTTGGTCTTCATCAGTGTAATTCAGGCGTAGCCTCAACAACAGACCAAAGTGAGCGCATAGAGGTAGCTTGTAATGCAATATTTTAAAAATCATTCTCAGCAAATAAAAATAGTAAATAAAATGGCAGATTTGACAATTTGAAAAATATATACCATTTAGGTCATAAACACAAAGTAATAAGACCAAATCCAAATAAATAAATAGTTTGTGACGTTTCGGTAACAGCGTTGTTACCATCTTCAGACAAAAGTGCTGAATGAGAAAAATATCACAGCATGTTGGGATTTTTTCTCATTACGCACTTTTGTCTAAAGATTATAACAACGCTGTTACCAAAACGTCACACACTATTTATTTATTTGTATTTGGTCTTATTACCTATGTTTTATAATATACTAGACGAATGGCCCGGGCAATGCCCGGGTTTTACCCGAGTGCGAATATATTTTAAAAACGTTTTAATTCAAATACTATTCGTTACAATTATAAATTGGCGCCATGGATGTCACTCTTGTGAAACGTCCCGTTCCAAACTGTGTGTTTTTAAAAGGTTTTAACTATATATAATATAACGGTATAATAACGGTATAAAGAAATAATGAGCCTATAGCCTAGTGGTCATGGCATCTGCCCGGTAAGCGGAAGGTCGTGGGTTCGACTCCCATCCCTTGACCTTGTATACATCTTGTTCCCTAGGGTTGCCTAGAGTGGCCGCTATAGACAGGGTGGTCTGTATAGACAGGTGGATGTATCACACAGCTGATAACAGGGTTGTCTAGAGTGGGTCGCTATAGACAGGGTGGTCTGTATAGACAGGTGTATGTATCACACTGCTGATAACAGGGTTGCCTAAAGTGACCGCTATAGACAGGGTGGTCTGTATAGACAGGTGGATGTAGCACACTGATGATAACAGGGTTGCCTAAAGTGACCGCTATAGACAGGGTGGTCTGTATAGACAGGTGGATGTATCACACAGCTGATAACAGGGTTGTCTAGAGTGGCCGCTATAGACAGGTGTATGTATCACACAGCTGATAACAGGGTTATCTAGAATGGCCGCTATATATAGGGTGGTCTGTATAGACAGGTGAATGTAACACACTGCTGATAACAGGGTTGTCTAGAGTGGTCGCTATAGACAGGGTGGTCTGTATAGACAGGTGTATGTATCACACTGCTGATAACAGGGTTGCCTAAAGTGACCGCTATAGACAGGGTGGTCTGTATAGACAGGTGAATGTAACACACTGATGATAACAGGGTTGCCTAAAGTGACCGCTATAGACAGGGTGGTCTGTATAGACAGGTGAATGTAACACACTGATGATAACAGGGTTGCCTAAAGTGACCGCTATAGACAGGGTGGTCTGTATAGACAGGTGGATGTAGCACACTGCTGATAACAGGGGTGTCTAGAGTGGCCGCTATAGACAGGGTGGTCTGTATAGACAGGTGGATGTAACACACTGCTGATAACAGGGTTGTCTAGAATGGCCGCTATAGACAGGTGTATGTATCACACAGCTGATAACAGGGTTGTCTAGAGGGGGGCAGGGAGGCCACGTGTTCGCCGGCACCCAATGGGCGCGCATTCTATCCGTGAACTTCAGACAGTGAGCTTCAGACAGTGAGCTTCAGACAGTGAACTTCAGACAGTGAACTTCAGACAGTGAACTTCAGACAGACAGAATAAGGCAATTATATAAGTAGATAATCCAAATTGTGCCTTATCAAAATTTAGGTCAATAGAATTGATTTAGACAGATAAATTTCTTTCAGATTTTTATATCTGATCGGTAGAACTATGAATGTGGTGATTTCTATCTATCGAAGTTAACCGATTTCATTTTTATAACTCAATATCGGTCATTTGCCCCGCTATATGGCTAATAGATCATGTTTAAGTTTACAAACTCTTTCTCGATATCAAAAAACAAAGTTCTTCAGATTTTATCGTATTTTCACCTAAACCAACTCACGCACGCCATGTAGCGCCGATTTGAGCATAGATTTAACCTAGAAAATATTTAAAATATATTCAAAGCTATCTTTTTGATCATATTTTAGAGATTTATAATAACCGATTTAAATACCTATTTTGTCTTTTTATGTATATATATAAACAAAAACCCTAACCTTTTACACACCACACACATTATAATTTATTCATTTTTCTATTGATGGGAATTCATATTCATACTGATTCTTTAGCTTCTTCTTCCTCCAACCATCTTTCCTGTTTCTTCAGTCTGATTTTCTTTTCTTCTGGGTTTTTCTTTTCGCCCTTTCCCATTAAAGAATGTCTTGAACAATTGTTTTTAGGCATTTTTTTCTCTGATTATATGACCAGAATATCTCAGAATGGAAACTTATTCTTTCTCCAGCCATCTTTCTTCAGGGTGAGTCTGCAATAGTTCAGTGAGATTATTTTTTCTTCTGGGTCTTTTACCTCGCCCTTTTTCCATTTAAGAATGTCTTGAAAAATCAATTTTATTAGGCATTTTCTTCTCTGATTATATCACCTGAATATCTCAGAATGGAAACTTCAAATGTTTTATTTCTTTTTTTCTTAATTGATTCTCTTTGAGATACATAAAATTCAAACTTACCTGTGTCTACATAACATTCGAAGATCCAAGATTCAATTCCCTAAATACTTATGGTGTTTATCAGTCTACTCAGCAACCTAATATTTATAGCTTTGGGGGTAGAATTTTATATTTATGATATTTCTGAGAGAGAAAATATATAAATAAAATTTACATATATTGTGTGAATCTCTTGTGTGTACGCTTTATCTTTTATTGCCTCTAGTAATAAACAAATTATATGATGTAACAAAATTCCAAACTAAACATTATATCCCATCACTATTCATTACTGGAAAATAAATATTCAATAAATATAGAAAGGATTGAATAAATTTAGTTCACAAACTTGGATGGGACAGTTTGAAGTGTTTTATTAATATGATCTCCTCCAATTTTGTAACAATGTGGTCGAGAACGGTGAGAGTTTAATTACATAGCTTGTGGGGGGCACAGTTTTTGCACTTCTATAAATGCCTCTGGTTCATAATTAACAATTATCAGAGGTATAGAGAAAAATTTGAAACATCAAAATGACGATGAAAACTTCAAAGCGTCCAGACAAATCTCTCCAGCAGAATACGTGGAGTAAACGCCCATGAAATTGCTCGAACCACTTGACCCTACATCCCTGGGGAGAATTTTGAGCGCTTTCTTCCGTTATTCATCGTCGGATTAGTCAGCAGATCGATGGTGCTCACCTGGGGGCTCGTCTGCCACAGATATCCCCCGCGCCATTTGTCTGTTGCCGCCTCGTACTTCCCTGGCACTACCCCACATTTCCCTCGTACTTCCCTGGTTCAACGCCACATTAAACTCGTACTTCCCTGGTACTACCCCACGTTTCCCTCGTACTTCCCTGGTACAACCCCACGTTCCACTCGTACTTCCCTGGTTCAACGCCACATTACACTCGCACTTCCTAGTGGTGGTACAATCCCACGTTCCACTCGTACTTCCCTGGCACTACCCCACGTTCCACTCGTACTTCCCTGGTACAACCCCACGTTCCACTCGTACTTCCCTGGCACTACCCCACGTTTCCCTCGTACTTCCCTGGTACAACCCCACATTACACTCGTACTTCCCTGGTACAACCCCACGTTCCACTTGTACTTCCCTGGCACTACTCCACGTTTCCCTCGTACTTCCCTGGTACAACCCCACATTACACTCGTACTTCCCTGGCACTACCCCACGTTTCCCTCGTACTTCCCTGGTTCAACGCCACATTACACTCGTACTTCCCTGGTACTACCCCACTTTTCCCTCGTACTTCCCTGGAACAACCCCACATTACACTCGTACTTCCCTGGTACAACCCCACGTTCCACTCGTACTTCCCTGGCACTATCCCACGATTCCCTCGAAAACTTCCCTGGTTCAACGCCACATTACACTCGCACTTCCTGGTGGTGGTACAATCCCACGTTTCACTCGTACTTCCCTGGTACTACCCCACGTTCCACTCCTACTTCCCTGGTACAACCCCACGTTCCACTCGTACTTCCCTGGTACAACCCCACGTTCCACTCGTACTTCCCTGGTACTACCCAACGTTTCCCTCGTACTTCCCTGAAACAACCCCACATTACACTCGTACTTCCCTGGTACAACCCCACGTTCCACTCGTACTTCCCTCGCACTACCCCACGATTCCCTCGTACTTCCCTGGTTCAACGCCACATTACACTCGCACTTCCTGGTGGTGGTACAATCCCACGTTCCACTCGTACTTCCCTGGCACTACTTCACGTTCCACTCGTACTTCCCTGGTACAACCCCACGTTCCACTCGTACTTCCCTGCCACTACTTCACGTTCCACTCGTACTTCCCTGGTACAACCCCACGTTCCACTCGTACTTCCCTGGTACAACCCCACGTTCCACTCGTACTTCCCTGGCACTACCCCACGTTTCCCTCGTATTTCCTTGGAATAACCCCACATTACACTCGTACTTCCCTGGCACCAGCCCACGTTTCCCTCGTACTTCCCTGGTACAACCCCACATTACACTCGTACTTCCCTGGTACAACCCCACATTACACTCGTACTTCCCTGGTACGACCCCACATTACACTCGTACTTCCCTGGTACAACCCCACATTACACTCGTACTTCCCTGGTACAACCACACGTTCCACTCGTACTTCCCTGGCACTACCCCACGTTTCCCTCGTACTTCCCTGGAACAACCCCACATTACACTCGTAATTCCCTGGTACAACCCCACATTACACTCGTACTTCCCTGGTACAACCCCACATTACACTCGTACTTCCCTGGTACAACCACACGCCCACTCGTACTTCCCTAGTACAACCCTACATTACACTCGTACTTCCCTGGAAAACTACCCCACATTACACTCGTACTTCCCTGGCACTACCCCACGTTCCACTCGTACTTCCCTGGTACAACCACACGCCCACACGTACTTCCCTGGTACAACCCCACATTACACTCGTACTTCCCTGGTACAACCACACGCCCACTCGTACTTCCCTAGTACAACCCCACATTACACTCGTACTTCCCTGGTACAACCACACGCCCACTCGTACTTCCCTGGTACAACCCCACATTACACTCGTACTTCCCTGGTACAACCACACGCCCACTCGTACTTCCCTAGTACAACCCCACATTACACTCGTACTTCCCTGGCACTACCCCACGTTCCACTCGTACTTCCCTGGTACAACCCCACATTACACTCGTACTTCCCTGGCACTACCCCACGTTCCACTCGTACTTCCCTGGTACAACCCCACGTTCCACTCGTACTTCCCTGGTACAACCCCACGTTCCACTTGTACTTCCCTGACACTACCCCACGTTTCCCTCGTATTTCCTTGGAATACCCCACATTACACTCGTACTTCCCTGGCACTACCCCACGTTTCCCTCGTACTTCCCTGGTACAACCCCACGTTCCACTCGTACTTCCCTGAGACAATCCCACGTTCCACTGGTACTTCCCTGGTAAAACCCCACATTACACTCGTACTTCCCTGGTACAACCCCACATTACACTCGTACTTCCCTTGTACAACCCCACATTACACTCGTACTTCCCTGGTGGTTTTACAACCCCACGTTCCACTCGTACTTCCCTGGTGGTTTTACAACCCCACGTAGAATATGACATGATGAACTCAGGAAAAAAAGTGCCATAGTGATCACCAAGAAGAATGGGCCATGGTGATCTCAGGATGAAAGTACCGTAGTGATCACCAAAAAGAATGCGCCATAGTGATCTTAGAATGAGAGAACCATAGTAATCACCAGTAAGAATGCTTCATGGTGATTAAGAGTGAAGGAACCATAGTAATCATCAGGAAGAATGCGTCCTGGTGATCCAGAATGAAAGAACCATTGAGATTACCAGGAAGAATGCGTCATGGTGATCTAAGGAAGAAAGTGCCATAGAGATCACCAGGAAGACACGAGGAAGGAGGGAGGGGTCGCGCCCCTCCCATGTGCCAGCTGTAGCAGAGCCATTGTATTGAAATCCAAGGTCTCAGCCTGACCGTGACTCGCGCGACGCTAATTGTTACCGATGGACACGCTGAGTTCCGCGAATCTTCCTCGGTCAGGGACAGTGGTCCCACCCATTCATGACTAATTCGACATCTTGTTGTGATAACTATATACACATGTCATAGTCAACACAGTATATATTTGGATCAATGTATATCAACGATAGCAGGGGTATAATAGGAATGCAGGTAGGGCAAAACTGCCTGAACGGCAGGCCTATCAGAATTACTCACCACATATCCCCCTTGTATAAACATCCCCGCTTCCCTCACAGGAGCAATTTACCTCAACCATCATTATGTCTGCTAGCTATTGAGACTGATTTTATTGTTAAAGTTTCATCTCTCCTTCTCTAATGACAATTTTAATGATGATCTAATTTTGAATCGCCTCATCTTGTAGAATGCACCCTCCCCCCTATACTATTTCGTTTTTGTATCGTATCTGCTCTTTATAGAATTCCGATAGTTTATTTGGAGAATACCCCTGAACTACCGCTTTATAAAGCTTATTCAACGCAAGTTATTATTTAATCATTTATTGGTTTACGATTTATATTGCATATATTATATAGATCCTTTATTTTTTAATGGAGTACGCAAAATAGTATCAAAATAAGAACATTAATTAAAAAAAACAGTATTTTATAATAATTATTATATTTATTCTATTTAAAATATATTTCAAAATTCTGAATGTCTAAGTAATATAGTCACATTGAGGAATTGTTTAATACTAATTTGTATTGTAGCAGTTAAACAGTTGTTTATTCAGACGATATAACCACAATATGATGGAATAAAAACCAATATTTCCCAAAGATAAAAATAAAAAGCGTATTCTTATAGTAAAATCAATACGTGGTCAAATATCAGAAAAATAAATAAAATAGTATGCTTATATAAATTCAGAAATGTTACAAAATCCTTTAAAGTAATAATGCTAAACCCGTTGAATTTTTTAAGATTCTGTAATTGACCTTGATAAAATCATCGAAGCAATAATAAACTGGACTTCGTGCCTCTAATTGTTGAAATCGTTGTTCAACTACTAAAACTAGCGACTATCAAATTAATTGTATAAGGAAAGCATGGGGTCTAGAATGTAGATGCGAAAGTTAATTTTATACATTTTCATACTATTTAGATGCACATCTACATATAGACAAACAATATGGTTTCAATTTATAAACAAGAAAGTCAAAGACAAACTAAACTCTCTGCAGTATAATATTCTACAACACCCATACAGGCCATCGTCAAACTGCACACACATTCCAGCACAAATACCTAAACTCACATATTACATTAGATTCAATTTATCGAAAAAAAAAAACAGAAATGTCTAACTCCGTAGCAAGAAAACCTAGAGGAATACAATGATCAATCCAATATATTTTCAATAGTTTTATTTCCATTGCATTTAAGATACAGAATTTTGCTGGCGGTTTCTCCAGTTTAACCTACAATACCGCTGTAATATGGAAATTTGAAGTTTTCTTCTATACCGATATTGAAGCTGACCTCTTGGAAATGGGATTATAAATGGAATATGGAAATAATATTTGAGGACAGTTATGTTTATATGTAGCATATTTTCCTTGAAGGCCAGTAATATCTTATTCTCTTTATCTTATCTACTGCCTCTATAAATGTCTGTGTAGGATGAACTACATTTCAGATAGACATTTCGGCTATAGGAGAAAGTCGTCATCTTATAATTGGCTATATATATTCTCTGATTTGCTTTGGCATTATGGATATCTTATAATAGGATCTATAGAATCTTTACATCTATCACTATCTAAAAAGTGGGTTGTGCAGTAATTTCTAATGCGATTATTATTCTTTTCTTTAACTGATTGAATGCAATAATTAGAAGAAATAAATTCGGCTATTGATTTTGTTTATCCCAAGTACATATTGGTACATGCCATGATAAATGTTGTTGTGCAAAGGTTCATAACTGCTAATACTGGAAAAACCCACATGTTTATATCTGTTAGAGTTTACACTCTCTCGTGGAATTTTATTTGTACAACGAGAGAAATAGATTCTACTTGTTATTTATTAAAATGAAAAAAGGTTGAATGTTGGTTTGAACCTGGCTCCTGGTAGTCAAAGCCGACTGCGCATAAGACTATGCAAGCAGTTTCACATATATAGTTTTGTTTATAAACCTAGTTAAACATACAACGCTAAAATATGATATTCATCCTTTAATCCTATTTGAGAAAAAAATAAACAAGACATTTTTTGGATCTGCCGCACATACGACTATATAAAGATGCTTATTTGGGTAAGAGGCCCCGTATCAGATCAAAATGTCACTAAGGAGAAAAGCATTTTCCAACTCCCCATCATTAATTCAGTCCTCTCCACATAGGAAAAAATCTAATCGCTTTAAAAGGTAATCGTTAGTAAAAGGAAGGGTCCAGCAGAAAAATCATCAACAATTAACTTGGAAGGATGAGGGATGGAGGACAAGGTATAATAAAGTCAGGCAAGATCAATGCATCGCTACCCCAGCGCACGCAAGCTCCCAACTCACGCAGCAAGCCCTCCCTCATTAATTGCTCAACCACAGAACTCTCTCTCTCTCCATCTAGGAAGAGGACGGTCCGAGAACTGCACATGTTGCTTGCACATTAATTGTTCCACTCAGAAATCCCCCTCTATCAGAAGGACGATCGGAAAATGGCAAATGTAAATTGTCTTTCACATTAATTGTTTCACTCGGAACTCCCCATCAAACAGGAGGACGATCAGAAAATGGAACATGTAAATTGCCTTTCACAATAATTGTTACACTTAGAACTCTCCATTTAACAGGAGGACGATCCGAAAATAGCACATGTTACATTGTGTCTTTCACATTAATTGTTACACTCAGAACTCCCCATCAAACAGGAGAACGATCCGAAAATAACACATGTTACATTGTCTTTCACATTAATTGTTACACTCAGAACTCCCCATCAAACAGGAGAACGATCCGAAAATAGCACATGTTAAATTGTCTTTACATTTGACAAAAGTTACTTTGTACGGGTTAACACAAAAAAAAATGGAATAAGCTAGGGCCTAAATTAAATGTACCTTAATACACAGAAAAGCGTACACTAAGGAGTAGATCACCAACAACAAAAAAAGGGGTAAACAAAAGAAAAAACACGATTTGTTAAATAAAATAAAAACTACTTATCTTTTATTTGCAGCGTTGATAAGGAGCGGACCGGGGTTTCACAGGTTTGCGAGGAGATTCACCAGACAAGCACACAGAGAACGCTTTAAGCGTCTCCACTCGAACACCACTCCTCGCATTCCGTTCCAACCCTCTTTTATGTACAAACATGGCCACATTCGTCCAATGAGAAGGCGTGGGAGATCAGTTCACTTGACAAATAAACAACATTCTTCCCGCATAACTGAGAAGATTAAAACTGCTATGTTTGTCAAATAATTTGACACATTAATTGTTACACTCAGAACTCCCCGTCTAACAGGGGAACGATCCGAAAATAACACATGTTACATTGTTCTTTACATTAATTGTTACACTCAGAACTCCCCGTCTAACAGGAGGACGATCCGAAAATAACACATGTTGAATTGTCTTTCACATTAATTGTTACACTCAGAACTTCCCATCAAACAGGAGGACGATCCGAAAATGGAACATGTAAATTGTCTTTCACATTAATTGTTACACTCAGAACTCCCCGTCTAACAGGAGGACGATCCGAAAATGGCACATGTAACATTGTATTTACATTAATTGATACACTCAGAACTACCCATCAAACAGGAGAACGATCCGAAAATAAAACATGTAAATTGTCTTTCACATTAATTGTTACACTCAGAACTCCCCATCAAACTGGAGAACGATCCGAAAATAACACATGTTACATTGTCTTTCACATTAATTGTTACACTCAGAACTCCCCGTCTAACAGGAGGACGATCCGAAAATAGCACATGTTAAATTGTCTTTACATTATTTGTTACACTCAGAACTTCCCATCAAACAGGAGGACGATCCGAAAATGGAACATGTAACATTGTATTTACATTAATTGATACACTCAGAACTCCCCATCAAACAGGAGAACGATCCGAAAATAACACATGTTACATTGTCTTTCACATTAATTGTTACACTCAGAACTCCCCATAAAACAGTAGGACGATCCGAAAATAAAACATGTTAAATTGTTTTTACATTAATTGTTACACTCAGAACTCCCCATCTAACAGGAGGACGATCCGAAAATAACACATGTTAAATTGTATTTCACATTAATTGTTACACTCAGAACTTCCCATCAAACAGGAGAACGATCCGAAAATGGAACATGTTAAATTGTCTTTACATTAATTGATACACTCAGAACTTCCCATCAAACAGGAGGACGATCCGAAAATGGAACATGTAAATTGTCTTTCACATTAATTGTTACACTCAGAACTCCTCATCTAACAGGAGGACGATCCGAAAATAAAACATGTTAAATTGTCTTTACATTAATTGCTACACTCAGAACTTCCCATCAAACAGGAGGACGATCCGAAAATGGAAAATGTAAATTGTCTTTCACATTAATTGTTACACTCAGAACTCCCCATCAAACAGGAGAACGATCCGAAAATAACACATGTTACATTGTCTTTCACATTAATTGTTACACTCAGAACTCCCCGTCTAACAGGAGGACGATCCGAAAATAGCATATGTTAAATTGTCTTTACATTAATTGTTACACTCAGAACTCCCCATCTAACAGGAGGACGATCCGAAAATGGCACATGTAACATTGTCTTTACATCAATTGCTACACTCAGAACTTCCCGTCTAACAGGAGGACGATCCGAAAATAGCACATGTTACATTGTCTTTGGATTAATTGTTACACTCAGAACTCCCCGTCTAACAGGAGGACGATCCGAAAATAGCACATGTTACATTGTCTTTGGATTAATTGTTACACTCAGAACTCCCCGTCTAACAGGAGGACGATCCGAAAATAGCACATGTTACATTGTCTTTGGATTAATTGTTACACTCAGAACTCCCCGTCTAACAGGAGGACGATCCGAAAATAGCACATGTTACATTGTCTTTGGATTAATTGTTACACTCAGAACTCCCCGTCTAACAGGAGGACGATCCGAAAATTTCACATGTTACGATGTGTTCCATATTAATTGTTACAATCAGAACTCTCCCTCATCTATAAGGAGGACGATCCGAAAATAGCACATGGTACATTGTCTTCCACATTAATTGTTACATTCAGAACTCCTCACCTAACAGAAGGCCGATCCGAAAATAGCACATGTAACATTGTAATTCACATTATTTGTCACACTCAGGATTTATTAACTCAGGACTCTCCATCTAACAAGAGGATGGTCCAAAAAATACCTGTTACTTAGTTCCTTACATAAAATATTCCATTCCGAACTCTCCATTTATATAAAAAGATAAAAGGTACGAGAGCTGTAAATGTTACAATGTTTTCTACATTAATTATTCGTTTCCTGAAACTTCATCTAACAATATGGTCTAAGAACTGTACCTCCCACATTGTCTCTCACATTAATTGTTCTACGCACTTAGAACTCTTTATCTAACAAGAGCATGGTCCGTAAACTATAGATGTTACATCATCTTTAACATTTAATTGTTTCAAACACTAAGAACTCTTCATCTAACAAGAGCATGATACGGAAACAGTAAATGTTACACCATATTTAACATTAATTGTTTCAAACACTCAGAACTCTTCATCTAACAAGAGGACGGTTCAATGACAGCACATGTTACATGGTCTTTTGCGTCATTCTACGTCTCCAAAAACTCCATCTAACAATTTTGGTCCAAGAACTACACATGTTATGTGTTCTTTTGCATTGATTCTAAGTCTCCAAAAACTCCATATAATAATTTTTATACAAGAACTGCACATGTTCCATTGTCTTTTGCATTGATTCTACGTCTCCAAAATCTCCATATAACAATTTTGATACAAGAACTTTACATGTTACATGGTTTTTAATTGATTCTACTTTCCAGAAACTTCATCTAACAATTTTGGTCCAAGTATTTCATGTGTTACATGTTTTTTTTAATTGATTCTACTCTCTCTCTCTCTCTTTCCAAAC
>CP092864.1:172767598-172836956 GCA_030710605.1 Cordylochernes scorpioides
AAAAATAAAACAATTTTACTGCCCTTACTGCAATGAAAAAATTAATGGGAGGGCCTGGCTCATCAGTGGTGAACCCTCCCAGCGGTTTCACTAGTTTTAATTTACCATACCGCTGTTATATTGCATTTTCGATCTTCCTTTCATAGTGATATTGATGCTAGTTTCTTGAATGGGTATTTAATATGAACTATAGGCATAAGCTTTGAGGAGAGCAGAATTTATATTTTTAATTATTAAGATACTTCAATATCCTGACTCTGATGAGATAATATCCTGACCTTAATTTCCTATTTTTCTTATTTTTTTCTTTGTCCCATGTTATAGTGAATTTACGAAAATTTGCCCTTTACTACCTATTTCATGGTTTCACAGAAAGACTTTTGGTCGTTGAGATAGAGTCTGCCACACGCTGACGTAAGCCAACAGGACGAAACGGGTACGAGGTTGGCTTTTCTTGATTTATCATGAAAATGAGTTGGCCAATATTATACAATAAACCTGAATCAACATTTAGTTATATTTATTACACTAGATGGCGCTCGAATATCTAAACAGTTCATTTGAGTGCTCAGAATATGCCTATTTTTTCATATATAAATTATATGAGAGTAAAACTTCAATTTAAAATTCTCAGAAGAACGACAAAAATTCTTCGTAGATAGAGATTGTCGGTGAATCAAAATAACCTCGTTAGAGCGTAAAATATTGCATACTATATATATTTATTTTTGTAAACTGATGAATATGAGGTATCACACAAATGAAAGCAACTATCAAAGATAAGAAGATATTATGTTTTCTAAGAACTAAAAAAAAATCTTATCTGCTCTCTTGTTTACATGACTGAAAACAGCAACAACTATATAATAAATAGGACCTCGATATTTTCCTCATTTTGGGGGCTCAAAAATCATTCAGTTTTGGTTAGCAGCCCCATAAATAAATATATTTCTAGAATAATTAAAAATCAACGAGAATAGTTGATATTTATTCCGATAGATGGCGCAAGCCATCAGCAACTTTCAGTTGCACGATAAGGAGATGCCTTTTTCTTTAAATGACAATTTAAACAATTTTATTGATTCTTTAAATCAAATTTTACAAAGGTGGAGTGGAGTGGTGAAGTGGAAATACCACTGTAAATACAAATATTGAATAGTAAAATTAAGTTATATGATAAGGAAAAGGGTAAAATTAATATCAGAAACAAAAAGTCTTATCGCTTTGTTGTCTTATGCGCGGCTAAAATATTTCGACATTAAGATATGAACAAACTACAGTTACGTAGATGATTGCTGTAAAGACAAATGGGTATTAAAAATATTGTAACATTTAATTATTACAGATAACTTCATTAAATCAACTTCCATCATTGCTTAACATATTGTAAATAACTACCTTGTGGTTTCTTCTATCTGCTTATGTTGTTGCTTATTTGTTCAATGTATATGTTTATTCAATGCTCTTTTTCTTAGTTGTTTATTTTCTTTTGACAATTCTGTTACCTACTCTACTACAATATTGTAAATATTTTTACGCGCAATTATCCAGATAGGATATAGCGTGTCTTATTTGCAACTGGTAATAAATAATTTATTTATTTTTCACTGAATTATTATTTTTTAATAATCTGTTGCCTTTGATGATGAAGCAGAAACATCTAGAATCCTTCTTTGTATTTGTAAATTAATGTGATTAATCGTTTTGTTCTTTAGACTCATAAATAAATTGTTTTATCTTATCGATAAGTTTTATTTGTCTAATTAATTACTTTATAATATTGTAGAAAAGTATTTATTATTTTATTAACAGATTATCCATTTTTATATTTATATTTTCCTCTTTGGGTAAACTTCCCTCATTGTTTATCTTGTATTTTATCAATTTTAATTGGTACTTGACTTATAAATAAATTCCTATGTCATCCTGATTTTTGTCTTTCCTAATTTTCCAATATTAAAAGTAAGTTTGGCAATATTAAAAGTAATGCGCGCTATTATAATAAAAATAGCGACATATCCATCGAATATTCTGTAATAATTGAATTTCAGAAGATAGTGAAAATTAAATCCTTAAATTATGGGGAGTCAATAGTTTAGAAAATATTGATGTGTTTTTCAATCAAAATTTATTGAGGATATGATCAAATGAAAGATATCCTTAAATCACCGATCGTAAAATCAAACTTTTTTTCAATCTGCATTGAGCAACAAATTCTTTCATCAACAACAAATACAAATATTTTAAATGTTCAAAGACCAGAATATGTATCATTTAATCAATTTTATGCATTTATTAAAATGGAGAAATCCCTTCTGACTCAAAATATATATATTTCTATTTCATTAATAAAAATAATATAATAAGATGATCAAATTACTCGAAAGAATAGTAAATAAAAAAACTCCAAAAGATAAAAAACATATAAGATACCACACTACCTACAAACCAGAACAAAACTTAAATTTATTATACCAACGCACTCCATAAAAATGTCTTTAAAAAAGGAAAAAATATTTCCCAGCAGATAAATGTAATCCTTTTAAAAAGATTGGAAATAACTTGAGTCTCAATTAACCCCTTTTCCGCGGGTGCTAATTGAAGGATTATAGGCCTAAAAATGTTCGTCTGCGGGGTGCATACATCTGTTTAAAAACGTCGATACCTTATTTACATAGAGAACGGTTTGAGAAATCCACTCACGAAAGGCATTCTAATTGTCAAACTCTTCAATTGAATGTTTATGGGCTAAACACCTAGGTATATTAACTTATATTATTTTAAATTCCCCTCAGAGCACTATGTTTATTTATTATTGTTATTTACCGAGTCTCGAACGTATGGAGGATTCTTACTTAATTTAATCTTTGAAGGCTTTTTTTGCTGTTACTTATTCTACTTATCATATATTCAAATTGGGGAATAAAGGGAAATAGATTAATTGTTGGGTTTTTCTGGGAGGAATTTTTATTTGAAGATGGTGGATTTCGAGAGAATTTTTTTCTTTGTTTGAATATTTTCGAGAGGCATCTCATGTTTTTGTGTCGTTGTTATAGATTCGTGTTGTTTTGTGATTCTGTTTATAGTTTATATTGACGGAAAAGTATTTCAAATTTTACAATTCAACAAATCTCTATTTTTATTATTGACGTTCTTGTGTGTATTTTTATTCAAATCATTTTAAAAAACCCTTTCAAATTAACCAAATCTCTCTGTGAACAAAATATTTTTACAATTAAAGATCATAATACAATCGTGCACAGTATATATATAGTTTATTAATCTTTATAACTGTGATAAAAGTCTCACTCAACGAATTTACTTAAATTTCTTATAAAGCATTGAACTATATAAAAAAAAAACATTTACATATTCACTAAAAATTTGTTTTAAAATTAACAATAGCCAAATTTTGTGATAAAAAATGTATATGCTATTTTTGTCGAATATTTGTTGAAAATGAAATAGGTTTAATAATAATCCTTGTATTTTCGATTTCGGCTCAAACAATTTTGAAAAGGAATCGGAGCTGCTGAAAAGTGGGTTAAAAAAAAAAAATCTCTCCCATGAGCGACTTATCTGCAGAGCGAGTAGTTTTGTATAAAACAGTAAAAATATGCAAAATAAGTTCGACTTTTGGTGACTCTATGGGCAAATATTCTCCAATTATTATCAGATATTTGGCCCATTTAGTTTTCTCCACAATGCTTGATACTGAAGTGGTTACCTATGTCTTCTTCCGTCTATTGCCGTTGTCGAATAAATTTGTCTCTTCCGCCTTTTGAGGCGATTTTTCCTCTTTTATTATAAGAGAGGTATTGCGGACCGCAATGTTTACGATATTTAAACGAGCAGTAGGCTTGTCTTTACATTCGTAAAAAGGACTGCTTGTACAAATGTCATGAAAGCCGCCCCTGTACTGATGAAGCCTGAAACACCATGATATACAGGTTGTTGGCTTTTTGTATAAATTTGCCGAAACTGGTGTTGTGGCTCATTTTTACCACCACTATTACGTTTTTAATAGAGTGATAACCAAAAGGCATTGTTTTGAAGCAATTTAAAATGTAGAGGTGACACTTTTGGTACGTGAAATATAAATTTTATCGATATTTCTGGTCGATATTCTGAAATATTTATACGTAAGTTAAAGAAAAGTTTTTGTGCTATTTTTACACTTTCTGAGAAAATATATTTAATATTTTTAAATATTTAGCTACCTTACCTGTAGGCCACGGTTTCTGAAGATGTTTCAAATACACTAGCAAATTATGTCCTGTCATCATCGTGTTTGTGGAAATATATCAAAGTTAAAGAAAACATGTAAGACAATATACCTACCAATATTGTCTTCAATTATAAATTTGCATATCTTTATATTGAATCTTTTAGATCGGTAAAGATATGTAATTTGAATATTTTAGAAAAATAAGTAGAGTTCAACCTTGATAATCCATAAATTTGTCAAATTTTGAGCTTCAAATTTTACACTAGAAAACATCAATGTTTATTTGAATCGAATAACAAAAAATTCAATATTAAATATAAGAGATCGTTGATTCTTTATTATAGGAAGTTCTCTTTTTACGTTTTTGGAGTATTTGATATTTAAATATTTTACATTTTTATAGGCATTCTCTCAGTACTTTTGAAAGACAACTATATTTCAGAATTATATTTAGAATTATTTGGATATACAGTAGAACTTTGATAATTCGATAACTTCTTTAATTCAAATATTTATCTTGGTTCCTAGAATTTCCCTTTTTAATTTAGAATTTTTGGATATTTCGATTTTTTTTTGTCCCTTGGACTTCGAATTATTCAAATTCGACTGTAATAGGCTTTTTTATTTTTGTATTTTCTAGGGATGCTTGTACTCTATATTTGGTATTTTAACAACGTGAGAACACTCAGTTCGCTCTATTATATCCACGCTATTCTTGAAATGTGTACAGGTTTGATGCTCCAGTTTAAACCGCAGTTCCACTAAGATCCACCTGTTAGCTGTATTGTCCGGTATACGTACATATGACATCCTCACCACCTGTCAACCTTGCGAGATCCTCTCTCTGGAATATCAAACGACCATTTCCTTAATCGCTTTTCATTGACATTTTCTTTAACAAAGGCTATTTGATTTATTAATGTATCACTCGGTAATGGATACAATTTATCTATGTAGAGAATGGCATTAACCATCAGCCTACAGTGCTCTATAATATAATTTAAACATTTTCAACAATATGCAAAAATGGTACAAATGTGAAATTGGTTCAGGTGGTTAAATTAAGAAAAATGCATCGCCTGATCGTGCAACTAAAAGTTGCTGATGGTTTGCGCCATCTGTCTTGGAGATCCTGTCCTTTAGCAAATTATGGAATAATTAAAAATCAACGATTAGTAGATATTTATTCCGAGGGATGGTGAAAGCCATCATCAGCTTCTAGTTTCTCGTTTAGGAGATTAATTTTCAACAATTTTGCAAAATATCAAAATAAATATTTTATTAACTCAATCATTCATCTATTCACGTTGTCTGTAATTTTAATTAATGAGTTTTGACTCCAGAAATATTCATTTCGCTCTATTCTTTATGTCTCTGTAAACATATACATGTATTCAAATCAAGGTTTTATTATTTTATTTTTTTGGCTTATCCCTAGTACACGTGGAACAGGCCTTGATAATCATGGTGGGTAGAGGAAGGCGACTGCTTTTACTGTAAGTGCACCACATGTCTACACATGTGAAAAGCAGTTCGACTTTGCACTTACAAATATGCCAGAGCCCAGTTTTGGTTACTTGCACTCGCTGGTGGGGTTGGACTTTTGCAAGAGTCGGAGGCCATTGGAGCATTATTTTTTTTATCAGAAAAAAAGTGTCCAATGCGGCGGGAATCAAACCCGTGTCGTAACGGTCAAAAACCAACGGTTTAGACCATCTTGTCACCGACCCCCCCCCCCCCCCCCCCCCCCCCCAAGGTTTTATTTAGATTAGCTCTATCTTTATACTTAGTTTCTAGAAGCTTGCTGATATAGTGGCTCTGTCGTGATTATATTTCCAATATAATTACTACAAAACGAATTAATTCATTGTGCCCAAAATAAATGCAATATTTCACGGGATTTATAACATTCAGTTATTTATATTTTATAACTACATTCTAGTGTCCTCATTGCGGTGAAAGATATTGGATAGGTGTGCCTCATCAGTGGTGAATTTTCCCAGCAGTTTCGTACTGCGTGCTTTTTAGAGCTCTAAAAGCCGGTGAAAGTGGAGAAACCGTTGGGAGAGTTGACCAGCCAGGCCCTCCCAATATTTTTCATCTTAGTAAGGACAGTATGAAATTCTTTTTATTCGAAAAAGAAATTATAGAGATGGTGTGGTATGGTCTAATGTCCAATTAACCGACTTTGTATGATTTGTTTGCGGAAGTGCATTGCTCGATACAAATATTTACATGTAAATCTATTGTCTTCAAAGCATATGTCCATAATTTTATAGAATGCCATAACCAAGATTCTCCCTACATTATCGGATATAAGTGCATAAGCAGAAACTCCTCTTACAGCACTAGAGGTCTATAAAATGCGGTATGTAGATTAAACTGGGTAAACCACTGTAAGGATTCACCACTGAGTATCCAGGCCCTCCAAATATGTTCATAGCAGTAAAGTCATTATGAAACTCTTTTAGTCTAAAAATTAAAACCCGAGCTTTAATAGTTTCAGTTCTTATATTTATTCATCTGTTATGAATTCCATAAATTATTATATACATGGTCATAATTCCATATTTTATTATACCAAGTCAGGATATGCCTTTTTTGATTATATAGTAGGGTTTATCTTTTTTAAACATGGAAAACTTTCTCCTTGGATTATAAATACTATAGAATAAAGCGATAGGAGAAAATAATTTTTAATCTTTAAAATTATTTTCTCCTATCGCTTTATTCTATAGTATAGTAAGGTTTATCATTTATCTAAATGTGTCCTTATACTGGATAAGTAGCCTCCCGTTCTATGAACGTGTGCCTCAAACTATTGCCAATCTTATAATTTTAATAATGATTTTTCAAGGGACCGACGCAACTAGATTCTAGAATGGAGACATGCAATTTTCAATGTGCCCATTCCCTTCTTACAGAAACAGCATCTTATGTGATATGGAAGTAAAAAAATTGAATTTTAGGGTAAAAATTTCGGGCCTCCAGAGAAAAAGTTTATTTTCAAAATCTTTTAATTCGCAAATTTCTAACTTTCGAGAACGAAATCTCTTCTAGGAGAAAACACGATACAGTAAATTGCGAATATGTTTCAACATAAGTATACCATTAGTATATCATGTCTAAGTACCCAGGCCCTTGATGGGATAATGTTGTTATTGAGGCAACATTTTATTAAGTCTGCGGACTGGTTTGTTGTTCTAGGCATGTTCGTGGAATCATGTCGTAATAAAATATAAGGCAACCGAATTTATTGTTAGTTAATATTATAATCCCTTCGGTATACCATTATAAATAAAAAGACAATTCGCTGAGGAAAGGGTTTTTTATATATATATAAAATGGCAATTCAAGCTTTCGGGCTCAACAGCCCTTTGACAGGTATAACTACGCTACTGGTAGTGGTGTCTTGCCCTCTTATTTTGTTGCTCCATGGAAAGGGGGGGGGGGGTGCCATTGCCCCGTTAGTCAACCACATTTCAGAGTTCCCTGTTCACGGTTACCGTAGCGGCTCGGAGCTCACGACACCGTACTTCGCCCCACAGGGCAGTCCCTTACTTGAGCTGCTTCTCCCGCCCGCCACGTAGAAGAGGAATTCTGGGCAGGATAACTGGTTTAAAACCTGGTACAAAACCTGGTTTAATAGCGTAGTTATACCTATCGAAGAGATATTGAGGCCGAAATCTTTTATTGTCGTTATATATAAAAAGAAAATCTTTCCTTAGCGAATTGTATTTTATTTATAAGAATTCTG
Organism: Cordylochernes scorpioides; assembly: GCA_030710605.1. NCBI lineage: Eukaryota > Metazoa > Arthropoda > Arachnida > Pseudoscorpiones > Chernetidae > Cordylochernes > Cordylochernes scorpioides. The sequence continues at coordinate 172,775,584 of CP092864.1, forward strand.
TAGCACGCAGCTGAAACAAGGCAGCAGCCTGTACATGGACCTACGTTGATATGTCCAGACATTTAAATTCAATCCCCTAAATGCTCTTCAATGATCTTCATCATTCCGACATCTGTTTATTCTGGTACACTCACATTTTCAGTGATCTCTCGGCAAAGTGAGTGGCGAGAGACCTCCAAATGGGGAATAAATTCATTTCCCGGAGCGCGAGATAAGCGCCAACAATGGCCGGGTCAAGGTTTCTAGACGGTCTATCTCCCAAGTCTATCTCCATGCATCGGTGGCCACAAACATCCATCCCTCCCTGGAATACAATACCGTGATTAATCCATATAGACATGATAGCCGAGATTTTACCTCGCCTATTTAAAGTTGCGAGCCTTAATGGGTCATCTTCAGAAGGTGGTTAAAGATTGACTTGGACTGATATAGAAACATTCTTCACTAATTTTCCACGTAATATTATCAGGTCTGTGTTCATGCGCAAGATCTGTAACACCCAAATATGCCTTTGTATGAGTTAAGGTTCTTCACAAAACAGTTGTGCGCATGCATCTGTCAAAGTAAATCTTAATTTGTTATGAAAGTATGGATTATACACAGTCAAAATACCTGTGTGCAAGTACAATATCCGTTACACTCAAGCATAGCTGTATTTGAGTTAATATTATTCGCAGTCATAATACCTGTGTGGGGAAAGTAAGGGTCTACACGGTCCCTGTGTGGGATAATAAGGGTCTACACGGTCCCTATGTGGGAGAGTAAGAGTCTACACGGTCCCTATGTGGGAGAGTAAGGGTCTACACGGTCCTTGTGTGGGAGAGTAAGAGTCTACACGGTACCTGTGTGGGAGAGTAAGAGTCTACACGGTACCTGTGTGGGAGAGTAAGAGTCTCCACGGTCCCTGTGTGGGAGAGTAAGAGTCTACACGGTCCCTGTGTGGGAGAGTAAGGGTCTACACGGTCCCTGTGTGGAAGAGTAAGAGTCTACACGGTCCCTGTGTGGGAGAGTAAGAGTCTACACGGTCCCTGTGTGGGAGAGTAAGAGTCTACACGGTCCCTGTGTGGGAGAGTAAGAGTCTCCACGGTACCTGTGTGGGAGAGTAAGGGTCTACACGGTCCCTGTGTGGGAGAGTAAGAGTCTACACGGTCCCTGTGTGGGAGAGTAAGAGTCTCCACGGTACCTGTGTGGGAGAGTAAGGGTCTACACGGTCCCTGTGTGGGAGAGTAAGAGTCTACACGGTCCCTGTGTGGGAGAGTAAGGGTCTACACGGTCCCTGTGTGGGAGAGTAAGAGTCTACACGGTCCCTGTGTGGGAGAGTAAGAGTCTACACGGTCCCTGTGTGGGAGAGTAAGAGTCTACACGGTCCCTGTGTGGGAAAGTAAGAGTCTACACGGTACTTGTGAGGAAGAGTAAGAGTCTCCACGGTCAAAATATTTGTACGGGAGAGTAAGGGTCTACACGGTCCCTGTGTGGGAGAGTAAGGGTCTACACGGTCCCTGTGTGGGAGAGTAAGAGTCTACACGGTACCTGTGTGGGAGAGTAAGGGTCTACACGGTCCCTGTGTGGGAGAGTAAGAGTCTACACGGTCCCTGTGCGGGAGAGTAAGGGTCTACACGGTCCCTGTGTGGGAGAGTAAGGGTCTACACGGTCCCTGTGTGGGAGAGTAAGGGTCTACACGGTCCCTGTGTGGGAGAGTAAGATCCTACACGGTCCCTGTGTGAGAGTGTACGGTCAAAATACCTGTGTGCAAGTACAGTATTCGGTACAGTAAATCACACTTATACGTGAGAGCAATATTACTCAAACACATATTATCAAATGAAAATATCACTAAACAAGTAAATTACCATTCAATAAACAGTGTAGTATTGAAATATTATACGCTTCAATGCTGATTATCTGAACAGGGCTGTTTTCCAACTACGGAATCTCTTGTTTGTGTAGTCAGAGATTGAAGGGTGGAGATTGCAGACGACACAATCTTGGCAACCCCGGGTGAAGTTATATTTTGGCTCTCCTTGCAGCCGCTGGCATCACAATGGGACACCACCTGCTGGAGACAATGGCACAGCACCTGTAGACAATTGGAAAGTGGATCACGTATAGAAGCCAGATGGTGTGATTGGTTTTCAAGGTGACGCTACTGTGCGCGGGGGGATGGCTAATTGCTCTGTGTGTCCTTCCCTTCCTGGACATTTGCCCCGATCACTTTTTCCGGCTTTGGTTTATTTGAGAGAGTTGGATATGGTTTCCAAGGTGGCGCTATGGTACGTGAGGAATGGCTTATTTCTCTGTAGATCCTTCCCTTACTGTACTTTTACCCCGATAATATTTTTGAATTCTGCTACAACTTTGGTTTCCATATAAATACAATATATTTACGAAATATCAGGTAATAAGAACTATTTTAAAATCTTAATGCGCTACCAAGTCATCAACTTATGACGATTCGCATAAATATTTCTGCAATAGGCAAAAGGGATGGTAGAGGTTGGTTTCCGTCGTCAAACAGCATTGTTACGGTAAATTTCAGGCGAAATTACTTGTAAAAGATATGTGTTCGAAAGGTTCCTAAGTGTCGTTTTCCCTATGTATATTCTACAGACATTTTACATTCTATTCTGTATACAATATATTCTATTTCTTATTATTTGATATTGGGGGTATTTTCATTATACAACAACAATCCTTTTATTGTGGACCTATGCCATACACAGGATTCTCCTTAAGTGGATAATTGTTTAGAAAAGATGAGTTAGTTATTTATAGGTGATCGTTCATTCAAATATCTATTTATATACGGCTTTCTGTGGTCTTTTCACTATTTACCCCCTAGATCCTTGAAATATTCTACAATATTCTTGTTTGTTTCCAAGGTGACTAACGTGTCAACGGCACCCATTTTCCTATGAAGAGAAAATTGCGACAGCTGTGATAGAGATGCATAGGGACATCTGAGGCTATTAATTGGACACGAAAACAACAACATACGGCTCTCTATGGTCTTTTCACTATTTGTTTTATTGTCTCCTTGTTTCTAGGTCTGCTCAGAGTGCTCTAGAGATGTTAAATACTTTTTTTATTTAAAAATATTTTGATTATTACACCTATTGTTTCAATGCGGGGTATGATCGCGCTATTTTCACTGATCTGCTCACAGGACTATTTCTTTTATGCATCTTTCTATTTTATTTCGTTTTCTTCTAGTTATCTTAACTCTTCTTTATTCCTCTTTTTAATAATTTTGTCTGTGTAAATTTAGCTAAATCTCTGTCAACCAATGAATTTATCACAGTCTTCTTATGTGGCAATGGGGTGTGACTATTTTTAAATATCGCCGCGCTCTACGCGTTTTAAACAACATACCATTCAAAACTTGGCTTCAAGTATGCTGTATCACAATAGATTTTCTTTAAAAAGGCGACAGCGGTTTGAAAAAAAATCTGGAGAGAATATAACGTAAAAATTATAATATATTATAATTAATAACGAAAATTTTGAAGAAAAACACAACATTTATAACTTCTGAGATAGTTACAACTTCGAGAATTAGATAAATAGATCACTGATAACTTGCCAACGAAAGAAGCTATCACAGTATTCCACTAGCATCAGCAATGTAGTTCCAGAATTGTTTCAGCTCCACCCCCAACAGTAATTAATGCGGACTACAATGGCCCACAAATATGGAGCGCTCCATTGTAGCTTTTGTTTGGGAATTCCGTCTATGGGCAAACTATTAAGGGAGCTCAGCGGTCTTCGGCGCTTTTAATTCTGCCCGTTATCCCTCCCTCTCCCTAAAATCAAGTTTTCTTAGCGTCCCGCATTCCTGACGACTTCCTTATAATCGCCCACCGTGGATTTGTGTAACCAGCCGTTTATTGCTTCTTTTAGTTCGCCACCATCGTCTAGGGTGAACCCCCTACTACCTAATTTCCCAAAATATCAATATAATCTTTATTCCTCCTCATTATACACCGTACAAAGATCACATTGAAATGTGAGGGGTTCTGAAGACAAAGTAGTAACTTATGATGCATTAGCTCTCCATCTGTTATGAGAATTCGACACTATTATAGACGCGTCTGATTCTTTTAAAGATTAAACAAATTTCTCTACTGCCCTTACTGTAATTAAAAATTAATGGGAGGGCCTGGCTCATGAGTGGTAAACCTTCCCAGGGATTTCGCCAGTTTAATCTACCTACCGCTGTTATATTGCATTTTTCTGTTTTCCTTTTATACGGATACTGACGCTGACCTCTTGGAAATGGTATTTTGAATGAAATATGTGGTGGTATTTTAAATGTTTATCTAATATATCAAATATTCTTCTGCGGATCGATTTACCCGCTAGGGTATATTCTTACTTGACTACTTTTAAAATCAAGACATCTCTTTTTGATTAACAAATTTATTTTATAACAAAAATGAAAAACTTTACATATTAATTTATAGAAATTTAAAACAAAAACATAACATACCAATTAGCTGCAAAAACTCTACAAAAACTACTAACTTTTATCTAAACAAAACAAACGAGAGTTCTAGAAATAAGGCAATTACAATGTTGCCGAATACAATCAAACATAACAAAAACTATTCATAGAAATATATCTTGAAATATATTCCGAAATATTCACAGAAGCCGTTGGCCGGATCCCAACATTTCCCTCCTTATCCGTCCAACTACTTCTGAGAGTCATTATCAGTGCTCTTCAAGTTGTTCTGTACTGAAGATTTCCTTTATGTGGTATTCATGTCTGGGGATGGAGAGTCCTTTGGTCAATATATCTGCTTCTATGGTTTCGGATGGTTTATAGACAGGTGTTATCATTTTTGACTGGAATTCTTCCCTTACAAAATACAATTTTCTATTAAAATGTCGACTTTTCAATCCTTGTATTGGGTTTTTCAGCCATGCTATCAGGGATTGGCTATCTGTATATGTTTGAATTGGCTTTTGAGTTTTGCGTCCAAGATCATCCAGAAGATTATCATACCATTTAACATCACAAACTCCTTCACAAAAAGCTAATAACTCAGCCTCCATTGTGGACATTGCAACCATTCTTTGTTTGTTGCATTTCCAATTAACTATATTGTTGCCAATTTTAATAAGTGTCCACCAAATGATTTGGCATCTTTCGTAGTGCACCAGCCGGCATCTGATATGGCAGTTAATTGTTCTGATCCTTCACTGAATTTTAGTTTTATATTTCTTGTGTATTGCAGATATCTCAATATACGCTTGATAGCTCTCCAATGTATTTCTCTTGGATCTTGTATATATTGTGATAGGCTATTTATAGCATATGCAATATCTGGTCTTGTTGCATTAGTTAAGTATAGTAATGATCCTATTGCTTCTTGGTACATCTTCTTTGAATAAGGTGGACTCTTTTCATAATCGTCATATTTCTCTCCTAAATTTATAGGTGACTTCACTGGTTTGCATTCACTCATTCCATATTTATCAAGAATCTTATCAATGAATTCTTCTTGCGATAACAGTATATCATTCTCTTGTTTTTCTATAGTAATTCCTAAGAATTTTCTATTTTGTGTTACTTCATTGATAACTAAGTCTTCTGAGAGACTTGATATTAGGTCATCCACATCCTTAGATGAATTGGATAGGATCAAGAAATCATCTACATATACTGCTAGAATTATTTCTTTTCCTGTTATTGGGTCTGTTCGATATAAGCAAGGATCTGTAGTTGTTCTCTTCAAGTTTCTCTTAGCGAGTATAGAATCCAGCCTTTCATTCCACTTCCGTCCTGATTGTGGTAATCCATATATTGCCTTGGATACTAGGCATACTTCATTAGGATTGGTCTCAAAGCCTGGTGGTTGTTCCATATATATTGGCGAGTCGAGATCACTATTCAAATAGGCAGTTTTTACATCAAAAAGTCTTATATTCTTCTTTTGGTTAACAGCTAAAGATATCAAAACCCTCAAAGTTCCAAGTTTCATAACTGGACTGTATTCTTCTACAAAGTCTTCTCCTTTTATTTGGTTGTAACCAGCAGCCACTAACCTGGCCTTATATTTGGGTTGCAATCCTTGTTCAGAGTCTTTCTTTGAGTATACCCAGCGACTGTTAATGACCTTTTTATCTCTAGGCCTCTCTACTAATTGCCATACTTTGTGTTTTTTCATTGAATTCAACTCTTCTAACATTGCTTCATTCCAGCCTGATCTTTCACTTGAGTCGATCGCCTCTTGATAATTATTCGGTATGTCCTTATCTGTCTTATAGACAACATATTCGTCAAATTTACCAAACTTAGTTGGCAGCACACGTCTTCTTTGTGGACGTAGCTCGGCTTCTTGTTGGGGATTAATATCTGTATGACTCTCATCTTCCATTATTGATGGTTGAGAAATCACTCCATCATGGGTATCTTCTCCAATATTCGATTCATCTATATTTTGATCTTGTGCCTCAAGAGAATTCCGTATTTCATAGGTTGTCGCAGATTTGTATTGGAAATAATTGTACTCTTTATCACATGAGGTATTTTGGTTAGTATTTCTTGGTCTTCGTTCATCAAACTTAACATGTATTGTTTCATGAACCATTTCTTCCTCCATATCATATATTCGATATGCTCTTCTTTCATTTGAATAGCCGATGAGTACTCCTTCCTTTCCTTTAGGGTCTAGTTTGGATCTTTTATGATCATTTATTTTATAAACAACTGGGCTTCCAAAGATCTTGAGATGTCTGACTGATGGTTTATGGCCAGTCCACATTTCCATTGGAGTCTTAGTCAAATTTGATTTTGTAGGTGTCAAATTATGGAGATAAACAGCTGTTCTTGCCGCCTCACCCCAAAACTTGATAGGTAAATTGGCCTCAATCAGAAGAGTTCTCGTCATATCCAAGATTGTTCGGTTGGCCCTTTCTGCCATACCATTGCTTCTCGGCAAATAGGGTTCTGTTTTCTCATTCTTAATGCCCTTTGATTCTAGAAAATTCTTCATTTCTGTATTTATAAATTCACCGCCATTGTCTGATCTCAATTTCTTTACTTTCATGCCTGTCTCTTTTTCTCTTCTCTTTATGAAATTTTCAATGTTGCTGGTAGCTTCATCTTTACTGTGAAGAATTTCTATAAAGTATCTTCTAGTGTATTGGTCAACTATGGTCAACATGTATTTCCTTCCTCCAATTGTTGGTGTCAAAGGCCCACATATGTCAACGTGTATTCGTTCCAGTGGTCTTGCTGTAGTTTCTCCGAGTGACGGACTTCCTTCAGCTTTTGTGATCTTTCCTTTGTTGCAGCTTACGCAGTAAGATAGTTCTCCCTTTAAGTCTTCAAGACCTTTCACCATTTTGTTTTTGTGCATCCTCATTAAATAGCTTGAGTTGATATGTCCTAGTCGTTTGTGCCACAACTCCATATTGTCACTAGACACGTGCATACACTTTTCACTTTCTTTTATAACTTCTGGTTTGAAAGTGACTTTGAACATATTGTTCTTCATTATTCCCTTAGATATTATTTCCTCCTTTTCACTTAGAATCGTTGCTCCATTCTGATCAAATATCACTTTGTTTCCTTTGTTAACTATAGAAGCAACTGACAATAGATTGCATCTTAGATTTGGAACATAGAGTACATCTTGTAATTCAACATGAGAGTTCTCATTTGAAACTATTTTAATATTGCCTTGTTGGGTTGCTTCTATTGAGCGATGAGTTTCTGCCAATAGTATAGGTTGATTGCATTCTATGACTTCTTCTAGACATGAGTTATCATTTGTCATATGAGTTGAGCATGCAGAGTCAAGTTGCCACTCCGTTTCTAGTGTTCTAGGCTGCTCTTTCCAAGCCATAAGGGCATGATGTCGTTGAGAAAAATATTCCTTACGCCGATTATTATCCCTATTAGTTATTCGATTTTGCATATTTTCGCTTTGATGGCGTACATTTTGGTATTTCTTTGTAAATTTTGAATTTGCATTGTCAGGATTATACCAACAGTCTCTTTTGAGATGTCCCAATTTATTGCACACATGACATCTTTTTTCCCTAGACATGTGGCCATATTCCGCTTTTAGAGCCTGTGTATGTGAGTTGCTAGCGGTCGTTTCCAATGGTTTCTCGAAGTCCAATAAAAGTTGTCTTAGTGCATCAATGGACATGTTTCTATTTGCGATGATGACAGGGCGTAGAGGGTTAAATCTGGGAGATAAGCCTTCTGTTATATATCGGGTAACTTCTATGTCTGAAACCTGTTTCCCCAATTCCTTAACTTGTACTGTTAACGCCTGAGCTCTTGTTATAAATTCTTCAGCACTTTCATTGGCTTTCATTCTTAATCTTGACAATTCTAGATAACAATTCATCATTTTCTCTTCAGATATGCCTGAATATCTTGTTTTTAAGGCCTCCCATAGCTGCTTTGCTCTTCTATATTCCTTATAAATTAATGCAATTGATGGCTCAATAGAAAGTATAATCATGCCATAAGCTTCTCTATTTAATTTTTCCCATTTTAATATTTCTTCTTTATTTTTGAGATCACTTTCAATTCTTTCAGGAATATCATTTTCAATTACTTCTTTGAATAAGTCCTTAGCATTTAAAAGGGCTTCCATTTGCATTGACCATATCTGATAATTATTTCCTTTAAGAATTTCGATCTTCATATTATTATAAATATCCATAATACACTTTTTAGAATATTTATTTTCTATCAACCGAGTTCTGCTACCAAAAATGGTGGTATTTTAAATGTTTATCTAATATATCAAATATTCTTCTGCGGATCGATTTACCCGCTAGGGTATATTCTTACTTGACTACTTTTAAAATCAAGACATCTCTTTTTGATTAACAAATTTATTTTATAACAAAAATGAAAAACTTTACATATTAATTTATAGAAATTTAAAACAAAAACATAACATACCAATTAGCTGCAAAAACTCTACAAAAACTACTAACTTTTATCTAAACAAAACAAACGAGAGTTCTAGAAAAAGGCAATTACAATGTTGCCGAATACAATCAAACATAACAAAAACTATTCATAGAAATATATCTTGAAATATATTCCGAAAATATTCACAGAAGCCGTTGGCCGGATCCCAACAATATGGTCATAAGCTTTGAGGACAGTAGAAATACATACAATTATAAATATATAATATGCTTAGAGCACTCGCTCTTCCGCACACGCAAAGTAGTGTCTATCCAAAGAGCTCTCACAGTTTTTACAAAACACGGTCGTGGAATTCTCCCAGTTTACAGGAATAATTGTATAAGCCATCATATATAAGACTTGTAATATATTGTAGTGGCCTCTCATGAGCCATTTAGTCATGAGAAAGGCGTTGTTACTCTATTTAATCGGTTAAACTGTTCTCTGTAATTCTGAATATTTTGTATTTGATCATATATATATTGTATACTACATATGTATACCAAAAGATCCACCTCTCCTTTTAAATATGCATTAGAACAATGCATTATGCTTGTCTCTCTAGTAAAATGAAACTTGAAGGTGATGATAAAGAACGAGAACAACATCAGTTTTGGCCAATTCAGACAAAAAGCCAACGTTTATCTATGGTTTCAGGTTATGGTCGCCTCATTAGTACAGGGGCGACTTCGATTGAATGAAACTTGAAGGTGATGATAAAGAACGAGAACAACATCAGTTTTGGCCAATTCAGACCAAAAGCCATTGTGTATCTATGGTTTCAGGTTATGGTCGCCTCATTAGTACAGGGGCGACTTCGATTGAATGAAACTTGAAGGTGATGATAAAGAACGAGAACAACATCAGTTTTGGCCAATTCAGACAAAAAGCCAACGTGTATCTATGGTTTCAGGTTATGGTCGCCTCATTAGTACAGGGGCGACTTCGATTGAATGAAACTTGAAGGTGATGATAAAGAACGAGAATAACATCAGTTTTGGCCAATTCAGGCAAAAAGCCAACGTGTATCTATGGTTTCAGGTTATGGTCGCCTCATTAGTACAGGGCGACTTCGATTTCACAAAATCCTACAAGAGAAGTTCTGAAATCGGTCGAATTTGAAAAAGGTGTTTAACCTGGTGAAGTGGCAAGGCCGATTTTCAGGCTAGAATACAACACAAGGTTAAATGATATTCATGTACCTAAAGAGAGACACCTCTCCCTTTAAATATGCATTAGAACAATGCATTATGTTCATCACTTCAATAAAAACCATAAAGGTGGTGATGAAAATTGAGCCACAACACCAGTTCCCATCATCACCCTTACGTTTTTTGTCTAGGGTGATAAAGTTAATGAATTGTTTAATATATATATATATAAAAGGAGAGATGCCTCTTTTGGTACATGAATACCATGCTCCCGCAAATCTATGTATATTTATATGGTATATACGTATTAGAGCGAAACCTCCAATGAGCGGCCTTCAGTGGCGGACCCATCAATGAATTCACCAGGTTGATCTGTCAGTCCTCTCGAGATAATTATATTTGGTTGTCCAACATATTGTAGGCCATTTATAGAGCCATTTTAATGACCAAGTATTTAGTTTGACTTTAGAGGATTATTTAAGAATTACAAAATATTTTCTCACAATGAGTTTCTTTTTATTTCAAAACGCTAGTTTTCAAGCGATAATCGTTCTTCAAGGGGATATGGGGATTATGTTTATGGAAATTCGAAATATATGTTTTTACGATTACATTAATTGAAATCCTTTCCGCAAATAAAACACAAATTTAGGCCTATTGGACAACAATTGGAATACTTTTAAATTTATTTATTTATTTAAATTTAAAAGCGCTATGGCTCCCCCTAGGGACACTTGCGCTGTCAAACATGTATGCCTTTACATTTGTCTATACATATTCACAATTATTTTAGGTCGTGAATAATAGTCATATGATATTATAACAAGGAGAAAAAGAGAGAAAAAAAATGCCCATCAATACATTTAAATGGACAAGCATATTTTTAGACTAATATTTTATTAAAAATTATGAAAATTGAGGCGCAAAAATCAGTCTTGTTTTATGTATTTTAAAATTCTAATATATAAAAAATGTGAAAATTTAAAAATATTTCGAATAGGCAGAAATATAAAACAGCACTTCTCTCCAAGAGATAGGAATCACTAGGAAGTATGGTCACCTCTATACAACTTCTGCACAACGAGCTTTACATTCGGGTTGACAGACTTCGTAAAAGGTCTTGAACTCCCACTATTGTAAAAGAGTAGATTTGAGTTGAAGGAGTATTATGGGAAAGACTAACGAGCACCAAAGTGTTTCCTTAAGGCCGTCCAGACATTGGATTCAAATCCGAAGATCTGGCTGGCCAGTCGATCCCCTGAATAAATGCTCACTCTCGAGGAAGTCATCGACTAACACTGTCCTGTGATAGGAACAGGGGCAGTGATACTTGCCCTGAAAGATCTCATCTAGGGTTCAAGAAATTCAGTCCTGTAGCTTTGACCATATGCCTCCCTCTTAACATATGGAGAAGTGAAAAATATACAAAAATGGAATTGTACTGGCATCTTGTGGGTAAATTAAGAAAAGCTGCATCTCCTGAACGTGCAATTAAAGTTTGCTGATTATTTTCACGATCAAATTACTTTTTTCTTAATATGGATAAGAGTTCGTCTATTCGAAATTAAGCTAGCTGGACCATGAGACTCTCCTCTAAAACGGTCTTTCTTTCTAAAGTTAGTAGGATAGAAGTTGAATCTATATGTGATTCAGATAGAGACTAGCCGTGTATATATATAGACTGAATATTGTCTCTTGATTGAAGGGAACAATAAGTCCACTGTGTGTGTAAACCTGATACCAGGGATGATGCACCGATTCAATCCTGTGGTAAGGTGAAAGGGATACATACCACTGGTATTCTTGCAGCCTCGTGAAGCCTTCGATAAGCAGTTTATTTCAAATTTGTAGTTCCAGAGACACATGAAAGCTCATTAAAGATCTGTTTAGCTGTCATCTTCCTATAGCAATCCCCAATCAGGGAATGGTCTTCTTGATTCGTGATGGACACACACATCCGCCATGTGTGTATGACCTAGACTTCTAATCATGGTTTTGGCTGCATTTGTTTGTTCCCAGAGCTGGACGACCACATTTCTGTTAACATTGAGTCATTTCGGGAGTTCTGTCTGAGATTGGCCTACTCTTCTAATACCAATATATCACAACAATGTTAACCAATATAAACAATTATATGAAGCTAATTTGTCAAATGTGCAAGATTTAAAAGAATAACATCTATAATGTGTCAACAGAGGGTTAATATAACATATATATAATTATCATATAATTTGGCATATATGTGCCAATTTTTTAGGATAACATATATAGAGTTCTATTTAAAATTATTTATTCTCTTAGTTTTGGACAAAAGCTTGAATTACAGTTCAGCTCGCTGTCTATCGATCAATATTAGAGATAACTATTTGTGCTTGTGTTTGCTTACTAAAGGTCTGGTCTGTGGAGCATGAAGGCAATGGAAAATTTCCAAACTGTTCTTTCTTCCTTGGTTGGATGGAGGTCGGGTGGAACATGACGTCACAAGTTGTCATCAGCGAGATGTATGGAGACTTTACCAAAACTGTTGTCTATAGTTTTTTTACTTAACTTTGTAATTTGTTTATATAAAGAGAGACTGTGTGTAAGATCTTAAAAAAAAAAATAGGCGCAACCGAAAGAAGATATGAAGTTTTTGTTTACTGTCGTTATAGGTTTTGTTTGTTCTCTTTCTTGTAACTTAATAAAAGTAATGTTTTATCTATCTGCTAGGAAGCAGTTTCATTGAAAAAGTCTAACAAAAGTCAGGTTCACAAGCATGTATGGAGCTTTACAGATGTTGGAATTATTGAACGCTATTTCCTTCAATCTTATAGGGCGGATTTCTACAAGTAGTAAAGTGAAAATGATTAAAAAGAATTGGGAAGGCTTGGCTCATCATGGTGAACCTTCCAAACTATTCTGCCAATTACATTCTCAACATGCAGCTGGAGTTATGTATTCTATTTACATATAACCTGTCCTCAGTTATTTACATGCAATTATAAGTTCAAAAATACTTCGCTAAGTACGCCAGAAAAGTACTTTAGTTGTGATGGACACGTAGTCTGAAGTCAAAAGTTTTATTTCTTGCCTCACACCACTGCCTGAAATATAAAATAGAGAGAATATTCACATTAGAGCCTCCCATTAGTTACATTCCCTTACCAACTACCCTGGAAATTTAACAAAAAGGCGAGAACTGGACTAATTCAACGTTAAATGTTATACCTAGATGTGGTAAGGTATGGAGTCTTAGACGTCTATTTTAGACGATCACTAATGAGATGTCGATGGTTAACTCTCTTTTACCTTTATGAGAATAATATATTACACTCTCTACCTCAGCAATGCCTTTTGGAGCTTTTCAGTTTTCTGTTAATGATAAAGCACAATTCGGATTATAGATTATAATACAAGAAAATAAGACCTAATTCAAATCATTTAATTATTTTATAATAATAATTAAATAACTTGGATTAGGTCTTATTTTCTTGTATAGTTTTATGTTTAATTTTGTTGTTGTTTGTGTTAAACGATTAAACTTTATTTTTTTATTATTTCTCATCATACAAACTTTTAAAAAACGCTTCTCGAAGCATGATTCAAGTCTATTCCATTGCAGATAGTAGAAGTTTGTTTTATCTATAAAAGAAACATTCATGCTTCACATACACTGTTTTTATTTCTTATTTAAAATGTGTATTTGTGTAACTCTTATGCTATAATTTAGAAACACCATATGGATAGAGACAGAGAATAAGAGACCATTTATCTTTGTACTTGTGGAGACTGTAATAAAAACGTTTTTGCAATTATAATAGTTCGTTAAAATATCAGTGTCTTCATAAGTCTTAACAAAAGGTGTAAATTAGGTTTTTATATATGAAAATTACCTAGAGTAAAAACTTCATTGTTTTTCTATAAGAAAAAGTATTTACAGAAATTAGTAATCTTGACTTGTAACATTATTAAATGATTCTAACATTAATCATTTTTGCACTGTTTTCTCGTTCATACGAATGTCATCAAATATTTTTCTAAATTTATCCATTTGAATCTGAGAAAATGTCTAGAATAAATATTTTTGAAAAAAAAAACACAACTATATTCGATTAAAAAACGGTGCATTTGGTGTCCCATAAACCACATTTATTGTATATAGAAGTTTTAAAAAAGTGTATTTATATCAATATGTGTAGAGAGAGATACAGTGTAAAAATTTAACCCTAGTTTGAAGCGCGAAATATGTGAATGAGGTTTTTTGGGACAGTTAAGCCCCTTTTGGGCGGGAAAAGGGACGTCGTCTGCCCTGATCTTGTTAGGGTAGGCTCTTTTGTCGGCTTAGGCCTTCTCGGTCAATTCATTAGGTGGTGGGCGCTAAAAAAACGCCAATTGGTCAGAGGGATTATTCCTTCTCTATCTGTGAGCTGCCTTTTTTTTTTTTTTTGTTTCTGACCACAAAGCCCTCTCGATGATTTCTTCTATATTTCCTTTTCTTTATAAATATTAATAAAAATATGTTTTGTTATATGTATATCCCTTTATATGTTGCTTTTTTATCATTTGGAGAACTTATTATTTCATAATTAGAGAGAGTGAGAGTTTCTAATTGTTATTGTGGTATCTCATAAACCATATAACTTCGATGATAAAGCACAATTTGGATAATAGATTATAATAAAAGAAAATAAGACCTAATCCAAATAATTTATTAGTGTGTGACGTTTCGGCAACAAGATGGTGACAATGTTGTCGCCGAAACGTCACACACTAATAAATTATTTGGATTAGGTCTTATTTTCTTTCATATAACTTCGATTAAGAAAAAGGCATCTCCTTATCGTGCAACTGAAAGTTCCTGATGGCTTGCGCCATCTATCGGAATAAATATCAACTATTCTCGTTGATTTCTAATTATTCCAGAATTAGCCAAATACCCATTCTTGATTAATCAAGAAAAGCTAACCACGGACTCGTTTCGGGCTATTGGCTCTCATCAGCGTGGTGCAAGCTGTACCTCAACGACCAAAAAATTGGTCATTAAGACATCCTGAAAAATCATGAAACGGGGTAGTTAAGGCCAGAATTGCGTGAGACCGCGACACAATGTGAAAAAGTAGTACAAATGTAATATTGTACTGGGATAAGGTGCTTAAATTAAGAATAAGGCATCTCCTTATCGTGCAACTGAAAGTTGCTGATGGCTTGCGCCATCTATCGGAATAAATATCAACTATTCTCGTTGATTTCTAATTTTCCAGAATTGGCCAAATACCCATTCTTGATTAATCAAGAAAAGTTGATATTTCAACGAGAATAGTTTATATTTATTCCGATAGATGGCGCAAGCCATCAGCAACTTTCAGTTGCACGATAAGGAGATGCCTTTTTCTTAATTTAAGCACCTTATCCCAGTACAATATCACATTGTACTATTTTTTCACATATAACTTCGATTTACCGATTCTTTAATTATAAAGATATAGTTTTCAAACTGGCTGAAATATACTAAAAAATAAAACCCTATTTAAATATTGATTTACTCGATGAGTAATTGCTATTTACAATTTTTTTCATAGTTTTGAATGAAAATGTTGGGGTAAGGATAATTCCTTTTTTAATCTTATAAACTCTTGATCATCTTTGTGGCGCGTGCTATGAAACTTTTGAGATTATTAGTATCATATGTGTATATGTTTGAGCATTTCCTCTTTTGAAATAGAATATGTGTAAATAAAATAATACTATAAAGGTATTCAATGATTTGAAATGTCATTGACTAAACCATGGTAAATCAATGGAAAAAAACCAATAGATGGTAGGGCCCCTAGATGTATGTCTTATAACTTCCATATATATATATTTCGAAAAGCTGTCAAGCAGCTTCTATCCAGAAGTCATTAAGAACTTCCATACAGGTGGATGTTGCCGGATGTTTTGTAGTTTCCATCCAGAAGTCATCTTTAAGATTCTCCATACAGGTGGATGTCGCCGGATGTCGTGTAGCTTCCATCCAGAAGTCATCTTTAAGATTCTCCATACAGGTGGATGTCGCCGGCTGTCGTGAAGCTTCCACCCAGAAGTCATCTTTAAGATTCTCCATACAGGTGGATGTCTCAAAGTTGTCGTGAAGCTTCCACCCAGAAGTCATCTTTAAGATCCTCCATACAGGTGGATGTCGCCGGCTGTCGTGAAGCTTCCACCCAGAAGTCATCTTTAAGATCCTCCATACAGGTGGATGTCGCCGGCTGTCGTGAAGCTTCCACCCAGAAGTCATCTTTAAGATCCTCCATACAGGTGGATGTCTCAAAGTTGTCGTGAAGCTTCCACCCAGAAGTCATCTTTAAGATCCTCCATACAGGTGGATGTCGCCGGCTGTCGTGAAGCTTCCACCCAGAAGTCATCTTTAAGATCCTCCATACAGGTGGATGTCGCCGGCTGTCGTGAAGCTTCCACCCAGAAGTCATCTTTAAGATCCTCCATACAGGTGGATGTCGCCGGCTGTCGTGAAGCTTCCACCCAGAAGTCATCTTTAAGATCCTCCATACAGGTGGATGTCGCCGGCTGTCGTGAAGCTTCCACCCAGAAGTCATCTTTAAGATTCTCCATACAGGTGGATGTCTCAAAGTTGTCGTGTAGCTTCTATCCATCTAAAAGACCCTACTTACATATGGATGTCGCCCGGCTGTCGTGCAGCTTCCATCCAGAAGCCCATCGACCGTGGGATGCCATTACTATGGGAAACACATTAGCCCGCCGTGGCCGCTAATGCTGCGATGCCGTGAGGCTGCCCCGCCAACCTGTGGATTCCGCGCAATTAATTTTTATCCAAAATGCTACAGAGTTTTTTATATCTCCGATCGATGGACGCGCTATTGATTGGGCGGTGTCCCGCCGCGGAGGTCCCGGCGACCATCAACCCTCCCTCCATTCTTGGATTATTCACTAACGTGGTATTGCATCTATTTTTGAAATGATTTTAAATTTTATTAACAGTAAAACCCTCTCCTAAACGACCCATATATATTCTCTGAAATCCTGAATGACTTGCCCTGACTTAGCGCCAAATATCTCAGAAGATACCAAGAGTATCCGTGTTTCAGACGAACTTCCATCAGCGGTTCGTCTAGATTTCCTATATTTATTTTTCTGAGGACACAAAGTATAATTTTGCAATTTTAATAAAATACCTCTATATAAGACACATATTGTTTTTTTTTTTTTCTTATATATTTTTTTGTCTTTTAAGGAAATATCAGAAACAGCTTACCTTAAATATGTTCATAATAGTGTCTAAATATTCCATTTGAGATGGTATCATTGCGTGGTATTAAGGTGTGGAGTTGTGTAGAAAAACGAATGTAAAATTCACATCTCCATTTCCTGTGGAGGTTTATAAATTATTACAATTTTGGATTCATATTTATCTATTTTTTAATATTTTATATATTTCAGATCGAAAAATTAAATATTAATCTATATGTAAAAAAAAAAAAATAAGTAAAAATAGAAAAATGGTGTTAATATTAAATTATCCTTTTCTAACCGCTCACATGAGCATTTTTTTGTTCCACTAAATAGCGCTCTGCCATTTAAAAACTTCTCTAGTGAGCGGTCAGAAAATATCAAATTTTGTGCTTTCATTAATCTATATATGTGCAAAAAGTACCTTTATTTCAAATATATGTGTTAAAAGTATTTATTTAATATTCTAAAACTAAAACGCGCAAATTTGTCCAAGAAAGAGGCCACAACAGCAGCTCTGGCACTCCAACCTGTGTACCATGGTTCTGGCTATGTCCTTTATCAGTACATAGAAAGAGGAGTTACGATTTCATACCATCCAACGGAGGTATTTCTAAGAACATATCTTCTCAGAGAACATCAAATAAAGCCCTTGCCTCAAAAGTGGTCACAAAAATATATTACTCTTTTTTTTATTATTATTATATCAATATGTTGTGCCCGGCGTCAAATACCGGCTATTTAAAACTAACTTATACTAGAATGCTCTTTTCCTCACTATCAGGATTTTATTTTCTTAAATCATTTTCCTCTCTATTGTTCCAATATTAGCCATTACATATAGAAGAGCGTAGTTTAGTGTAGTACACATTGCTATAATGGCCCCGGCTGTTATACAAGTCCGCCAGAGAGGATAAGTAACTAAAGCGGAATCTTGTAAATACGGAGGTCGAAGGGATGTGTAGACAGATATACGGTGTAATTGGAATAGATATAAAGCACTCGCTAACTAGCATCCTGATTATTGTGGCCTCTACCATATATACCAGGGGGAAATGATTGGTATATAGTTTGTTAAAGTTTTTAGTGTATAGTTTATCACAATATAAAAGCTTCATTATATAACCAGGCCATTCTGTGATCTCGAACAGTGGCGTACTATAATCGAAATAGACCGCTTTATACGGGAAATCTAAAAACTATATTTTGGGAACGGAACTAGGAAAAATAGCGAAACGAGTAGAGTATCGTTGAAGTTATGCTGTACAGTGAGTACACATAGAAGCCGTGTATACACACAAGGAAACAAGTGCCAGAATAATCACCGATGTCCTCACCAGTGCGCACGTAAGTCAAATTAAACCTTAAAGCAAGGTCCTCTGGGAGGCATCGCGGCAGGACGTGAATGCCAAAGTAACTTCTGGGATGGAGTCGTTAGTGGTTCGATTGTAAGCCCTTCGTATTGGCCTGTGGGTACGTACATTTAATGCTGTCCTTCATTGGCGCAAATTGTATGTACAAGGTGTGTCCAATAAATAATGAGACTGGTCAAAAATAAAGAAAAAATAGAATGATTAAAAAATATATATATTAGTATTTTTCAAAATAGTCCCCTCCCGCATCTATACATAATTTCCATCTCTTCTTCCATGATTTAAAACATTTAGAAAAGGCATCTTTCGGGATGTTCTTCAACACCTTTTTCAAATCCGCTATGATGGATTCTCTATTGTCAAATCTCCTTCCTTTTAGAGCCATTTTGAGTTTTGGAAAGAGAAAAAAAAATCATTTGAAGCTAGGTCTGGGGAATAGGGAGGTTGTTGAAGTATTTTGATGCCGTTTTTAGCCAAATAAGTCAGTACAGATGTAGCGGTGTGTGGTGGTGCATTGTCATGATGGATAATCCAATTTTTGGAACTCCACATTTCACTTCTTTTCAGACGAATTGATTCACGTACACGTCTCAAAATATTAGCCTTAAATAAGACTCCTTATTGATTGTTTGACCTTCCTCAAGATATTCATAATGCACAATTCCCTTTATGTCAAATAACGTGACCAATAAGACTTTGTTTTTTGACTTGAAAAGTCGGGATTTCTTCGTTCTTGGTTCATCTTTTCCTTTTCACTCCATGGATTGGCGTTTTGTTTCCGGGTCATGCCCGTAAACCCATGTCTCGTCTCCAGTTATTACTTTTCCTTCCAATTAGGGTTTTCCACCACCATTTCAAGCTTTTTTTTTTTTTTTGCAACTTCAACGCGATTCTCCTTTTGTTGGATTGTGAGCATTTTAGGGACAAATTTTGAAGGTGTCTTCTTTAACTCAAAGTCTTCTTTAATTATCGATCCAACTAATGGTTTTTATATCCCTGTTTCTTCCTCAATGCCCCGTAACCCTATTCGTGGAATTTCTTTTATCAAATTTGAAATTTGGCTCACCTTTTCAGGGTTCCTGTGCAGAATTGGACGTCCAACGCGCTTCTCATCTTTCACCGATTCCATTCCATTTTTAAATCGTGAAAACCATCTAAATGTGGCGGGCTTATTTACATTTTAATTTCCAAATTTCAATTTCAACAAATTTAAAGTTTCTGAAGCCGATTTTTCAATTTTGTAGCAAAATTTAATACAAATTCGTTGCTCGAATTTTCTATCCATTACAAATTAGAAGTTGTTATGCAAGGCGTTCTTTTTACAAGCTTACAATTTATCGACTGCGCGCGCAATCACGTGATGTGATATACCGCAGTGTAGCTGAAGCTTTTTATTTTTTTAATAGACTTAAAATATATATATATTATTTCATTTTTTCATTGTTTTTGACTGGTCTCATTATTTATTGGACACACCTTGTATATTGTTTGATTTGGATGAGTAATTTGCAGACGTACAGTTTTAAATTTAGGTAACCCACCTGTGGAAGGACACACAAATGTAACATATTCCTCGTCATTTGGTAAGTGAGGTTTTTTCAGGTGCTCGATAGAACCTGCCATGAGAGACCAAAGCCTAAAAATAATGGCTACTGCTGGTCTATTCTGTATATGGTCTTTCATTGGAGGTTTGGATAGATCGGGTCTTTTTAGAATTTTAAAGGTGGCTCCTGATCTCTAGATTGTTCTTTCACGAGGTATTCCATTAAGGTGGAAGGAAGCAGTCCACATTGTATTTATTTCTTCTCCTACGCTCCTTTTCTTCTAACGTCTTGATAATTTATTTCGCAAAAGACATATAGCAATCCAATACATTAACACCACCAGTAGAACCTATTTATACAAATACAAATATCCTTGCAGCTCAGTTTTCATAAAGGCCGAAAATTTTAGACTAACAACGTTTTTTTAAAGAAAAAGGCATCTCCTTATCGTGCAACTGAAAGTTGCTGATGGCTTGCGCCATCTATCGGAATAAATATCAACTATTCTCGTTGATTTTTAATTATTCCAGAATTGGCCAAATACCCATTCTTGATTAATCAAGAAAAGCTAACCACGGACGTGTTTCGGGCTGTTGGCCCTCATCAGCGTGGTGCAAGCTGTACCTCAACGACCAAAAAATTGGTCATTAAGGCATCCATTTTGGCCAATTCTGGAATAATTAAAAATCAACGAGAATAGTTGATATTTATTCCGATAGATGGCGCAAGCCATCAGCAACTTTCAGTTGCACGATAAGGAGATGCCTTTTTCTTAAATTATGCACCTTATCCCAGTACAATGTTACATTTGTACTATTTTTTCACAACGTTTTTTCAATTATTATTATTCTATTGCATACTAGGTCATGGAGACTGAATTCAATTATTCAATTCTTGGCTGGTATATAGGTCCTATCTGGTCCTGGTGTTGTATGGCCAGTTTTGAGCCTGCAAATACAGGTTGCTGCCCTTTATCCCATATTCCAGAATAGCACAGTTTTGCCGTATTGCGTCACATATTTTATTTTGTGTGTGTGTACCAGGGTTTTAGTACTTTTGTGTTCTATACTCAGCACTTAGTAACATTTTAAAAAATCAACCTTGAGAATCGAAAAGGTTACTGGTAATACTACTGTAACGTAGGGTGCTGTCGTTTCTTCAGCAAGTCGACCGTAGTAGTCAGCCCTCGCTAAACTTACATTTTACACTGTTCATGATAAAATTGTGAAAAAGTATTAAAATTACAATTATATTCCCACAATGAGTATCTTTTTTTATTTAAAAAAACGCTAGCTTTCAAGCGTTAATCGCTCTTCAACGGGCTTACAATAATATCGACTTGATCCCTTCAGAAATATTTACAAAAAACAAACGCGCGCCGCGTGGATATTCATAACTGAAAATTTTGAATTGGTTTGTAATTTAACTATCCACGTTATGAATATCCACGCGGCGCGCGTTTGTTTTCTGTAAATATTTCTGAAGGGATCAAGTCGATATTATTGTAAGCCCGTTGAAGAGCGATTAACGCTTGAAAGCTAGCGTTTTTTTTTAATAAAAAAAAATACTCATTGTGAGAATATAATTGTAATTTTAATTAAAATTTTACACTGTGTATCACACAAAACACTAGGTTTTAACCGTAACGATGAAAGGCCCTATCCAGATCACATTCTTTGCGTCCATTGTTGTTCTCCCATTCCCCAATCTTTTTTTTTTTTTCTGGTCCCTAGTACACGTGGCATACAGGCCATGATAATCATGGTGGGTAGAAGTTGGCGATTCTTTTACTGTAAGTACACCACATGTCAACACATGTGAAAAACAGTTCGAATTTAGCACTTACAAATGTGCCAGAGCCCCGTTTGATTACTTGCACTCGCTGGTGGAATTGGACTTTGCAAGAATCGGGGGCCATTGGAGCATTTTTTTTTTTTTTTAATGCGGGATTCGATCCCGGGTCGTAGCATTTTAAAACTATTGCCAATAATACATAGTACTTTCTAGGTTGTCTAATTTATAGGCGCAACAAACTTTTTAACAGTAGAAGGAATTCCTTCACTTTAGATAAGCCATCTTTGGAAAAGGTTATTTTAATACGTTATTTTCATAAGTTTATTTATCTTTTTTTTTTTTATTTCTCATATATTGCAATGAGTGAGTGTGTGTGTCTACTTTTTAAATAGCATACCTCTCCTCCACATGATAGAGGAACATTGTAACTTTGATGTAGGGCAGCGAGTGTGCGCACGGTGAAGTCAGTAGGCGGGCTACATCGATCTGTCACATGTCCCCAGGTCGCCCAGGTAGCTGCGCGACACGGAGGCGGTCCTCAAGGTCGTGTCCCCATTTGTCGAGATGTCGCAGGGGGCGGGACATTCCTCTTGAACCATTGGCTGAGTCTGGTCCAATCAGATTACTGTGTCACTTTGAAATGTCTTGTATTCCGTGATTTTATTCAAGACGTTTTTTTTTTTTTTAATGATATTTTTCTCAAATTTTCAACTTATATTTATCAATAAATATTAATGATAATTGTGTGAAATATATGTTTTTGTAAAGGTTTTGGATTGGATTTTGTGATATTTTAAATTTACTACTAAAAAAAAACGTTATATTTTTTAGGTTTTGAGATATAATTTTGATTCAAAATGTATAAATTATTGTATATTTTTAGCAAATATGAGACGTGTCTTAAAAGTCTTTTGATTCTGCCTAAAAACTAGAACAAGATTTAGATACTGTTATTATCCTTCAATTTATTTTTTTAAATATATATTTTATTATTATTTACGACGTAGAGAGAAAAATAAACGGATCATTTTTTTAGAAAGTTTGCAAATGGAACAGCGCTACGATAACATATTCAGTTTTCTTTGGAAAAAAAAAAACAAACACAAACACATACAAATTGTTATGAAAATAGAGCAATCCATTAATAAATCTTTTTAAAAAGGCATATATTGGATCAAAATTTTATTATTATTATTGGTAAAATAAATAAAATGTTTATCCAATATATGCCTTTTTTATTTAAATACAAATTGTTAGTAAAGGACTCGATAAGCAGGCCACTTAATTTTTTATTGCCTACAGGTGGTTTGGTAAAACTATAAATGACCGAGAAAATGGGCAGTATAAGCCAAGGTCAAGACGTCCAGTTCTCCAGAATTTTGTCCAAAGACAATTGACAATTATATAATTTTATTGACATCTTGTCAATACATGCAAAAGTGCACATTCTGCACTATATACATATCACACTATTGTTCTGAATATAGAGCAATCCATATTTGAATCTAAACATAATGCTATGTACAATGAATATGACGCCTCTGCCACCGCTATAGAGTTTGGTGAAGAATCGCCAGCGGGTCTCCAGCGACACCACGTATTTTGTCCGAAGATCTCCGCAGATTGAAAACCAATCAATTAGTAGACGAGAAACAGAAACGTGAGTAATGATTTTCTTCGGCGTATTTTGGGAAAGCATCTTAGATAAAGAAAACTTTTGACAAACATATGGCTATTTTAATTTTTTTTTTTTTACTATTTTATAAGATATCTTTGAAAGACACACATGCTACTAGAAGAATCTCTATGAGAGTTTGAATCAGTAATTTTCCTCAGTGTATTTCTTCCGAATAAAAGACAAAAATAAAGAACTGATACCCAGTAATTCATACAATCCTGGTCGTTGTTTTAAAAAGGAACCCACAATAAAACAGCTTATTTAAGACTGCAGCTATTGAAACCAAATATAGGTCTTCAATGAGACTGTAATTGATGATGAAATAACAAATGGTAGTGGTCGATGGTCAGATATGAAGCCCTGGTCGTTATTTATAAAACTTTATTTTCAAGTCGTTGCTTTGAAAATTTGTCAACAGCCTGAATAGGTCGCTGAAGAGGCGTGATCACAAAAAGGTTTTACTAAAAATAATGATTTTCCAGAATGGTTACAAGGTTTTCCCACTATGTGCTAAGTGCAATTCTCAACCTGCAACCCCAAAATACATTATTGAATGTATTGAGTCATCCATTAATGAGCTCTACTCATCCCCAGAAAACACAATCAAAAGTCTCAAGCTCTACAAGCTTGATACTCTAATATGATTGAATCAAGATAAGAAAAAAGAAGAAGAAGACTAAAAATATAAAGCATATTTTTAAAGCATATATTTCTATTCGTCAATATGTGCGTACGATCGGACCGGGTTCCAAAAGAGAGAGCAGGGGAGAGTAGCATGTCGTAACAACAGAAAAGGGAGAACGCTATAAGCCGTCATTTGACTTTAGGAAAAAGCCCAGCGCATCACCTTTGAATCTCTGTGTATAAACATGGTCACATTTGTCCAACAGAAGGACATTTAAATCTGTTCACACAACAAATAATTAACACTTTCCCCATTTAATTGAGAAGCTTCTAACTGGTTATGTTTGTCGAATAATTTAACAAAAGCTATCGTTCAAAGGAAAAAAAAAACTAATCTCGGAAACATTCTTAATGTTACGTTAAAGGTTAACCTCCTGTTCTGTAACCTCAAGGCACATTCATTACCCTATGATTCGTATTCTCCAGTGACTTGAGAATTTGAAATGGTTTGTGATCACAGTATATTTCCACCTGCTGACCATAAATGTAGAAGTCAAACTGCTCAAATTCCATAATAATATCCAGACATTCCTTTTCTATGGTGCTGTAGTTTTGACAAAAGTTACTATTTACGGGTTAACACACAAAAATTGCAATATACTGGGGCCTACCGTAAGAGTAACTTGAACACAATAAAACCGTACACGCAAAAGTATAACACACACACAAAAAAAAAGTAAATAATAATTCACAACTAGTTAAATAAAAATAAAAGGTACTTATCTTTTATTTCTGCTTATGTAGGGATCGGACCGGGGTCACTCAGGGAATGCGTAGAGAACACCAAGCACGAAAAAAAAAAATACGAAGAGAGCACTATAAGCGTCTCTGCACAGGATTGTCAATCACAATGCCCCACGCATTCCCTTCAACCCCCTTTATATACAAACATGGCCACATTCGTCCAATTAGAATGCTGGAGAGATCGGTTTACTTATCTGATAAAACAACGTTCTTCGCACTAAAGAAATAGGATAAGATAAGCGTGCGAATATTGTCAATATAATTTGACAAAAGGTCTCTTTCCAAAAAAAAAAAAAACTAACCAATCTACCAAACATTCTTATTGTCCCGTAAGGAAAACCTCCCGCTATTCGGGAGGGAAAAGCTCACGGGAGCCATGTTATAAAGATACAAAAAAAAAAACTAAAGAGAGGAGAAGTTATAGGCCTCCGGTGTCGTTCCACAAAATTTTTGCCTTCCATCTTGGACCAAGGAACAACAGCAGGAGGAGAGCTAACTCCTGCACAAACTACAGTGAATTACCTTGAGTAATATCTTACAACCGCATATCTCTGTATAAACATGGAGGGGGGCAATGCGCTTTCATCTGGGATCAGCAGGGCGAGGATTTGGTCTCAGAAAATAAGGGCTGAAATGTGCCCTGTCGAACGCCCCATCGACCACTGTAGGTTCGTGATGAGAATCTCCTTTCTCCTGGTCGGGAACAGTCTTGGTCTCTAACGGTGGTGTGGACATCTCTCGGCGGGGAGAGATACGACAGGCACTCCCACCTTCCCGAGCCAAAGGAATCATCCTTCTCCGAGGATAGCACTCGCGTTTAGCAGCTGTGGGCTTTCTATGACGCATGCCCCTGAATGCCTTCATCCTGTCAATATGCACAACTTGTTCATCGTGCAAATTGACTCCGCGCACTCTGAAATTTACTTCAGACACCTTAGCTACCACACGGAAAGGTCCATAGAATTTTGCGGAGAATTTAGAGGACCCCTTGCCCTTAGGAACAGCCAACAATACCAAATCCCCCGTCTCAAAGGTTCTAACAGTCTGCGTTTTATACTTCTTGACTCGTTCATCATAGTTTTCAGACAGGAATTTCCTAACAGTTTCCCTGGCATCTTGCATTTCCTTCAACCTCTCCGCCAAGGATGGCTTTCTGAATTCGCTCACATCTTTATCGCTAACTTCATGATTGACTGCGTCGTAACCAAAGAGCATGTAGTGGGGGCTCTCACCTAACGCTGAGTGCACGGCATTATTGTACGCAGCAACCGCCGCACCGAGGTTGTCTTCCCAATTCCTGCTATTGGCATAGTGACGCAGAATGGAATAAATGGTGCCATTAACTCTTTCAACGATCGAATTGCAGGTAGGACGATAAGAAGTTGTGGATAACTTTTTAATACTATATAATTTACATATCTCTCTGAAAAGGTCTGACTCGAATGCAGCTCCACGGTCAGATAAAATTTCTTTGCACGTTCCATATCTGTTCACTATCTTATTGACAAACTCGAGCTCAGCAGTCTCTGCGGTACAATCCCTGCCGGGGATAACCTCAGCGTACCTGGTAAAAGCATCAATGAACACGAGCAGGTATCTATTCCTGTTCCTAGACAAGGTAAGAGGACCCACGAAGTCTACGCATAACCTTTCGAAAGGGTAGTTAGCGGGTTGAATGGGCATATTAGGAGCCTTCTTAAGCCTACCATTGTTCTCGGCACACACTGGACATGTCTTCACGTACCTACGTACATCAGACATGGCCCCCTTCCAATAGTAATGGCTTAAGACCGCGTAAAGTGTTTTCTCTACTGAGAGGTGCCCTCCTATGGGACTGTCATGGCACCTTTCCAGAATGGTATCGCGGAGAACTGGAGGTATTACGATTTGCTTCACCATCCTTCCCTTACGAGTGGGTCTACTGTCTGGACTGACCTTGACGAGATATCGGGTGGACTTGCTTATAAAATACGTGCCATCACTCTCTTCTACCTCACTATCAGTGCTCAGAGCCCTCTTGTAGATGTTTTTCCATACAGGGCAGTTCAGCATGGACTTCTCATAGTTGGGAATGGTAGTCACCCCTTCATAGACATCGACTACAGCAACCTCGGTATTATAGGTGTCGCGGGACAGCCAGTCAGCCATCGCATTCTCCTTCCCTTTTACATGGAAAAATGTTAATTCCCTGTCCTGTAGCATCAATGCCCATTTCATGAGCCTACGATTTTTATTCTCTAGTGACTTAAGATATTGCAATGGTTTGTGATCACAGTATATTTCCACCTGCTGACCATAGATGTAGTAGTCAAACTGTTCAATTGCCATAATAATAGCCAAGCACTCCTTTTCTATTGTGCTGTAGTTTAACTCGGCACCTCTGAACTTATGGCTGTAGAAACTAATAGGCTGCGGGGTGCCGTTCTTCAACTGTGATAACATACCGCCACATCCTATGTCGCTAGCATCAGTGAATATTAGGAACTTTTCCCTATAGTCAGGATGGATTAGGATGGGTGCAGAGATAAGACAAGACTTTAGCTTGTCATAGGCACGCTGCGCTGCCTCGTTCCATTCATACCTGGTGCCCTTCTTAGTTAACTCATATAAAGGGGCCGCTATTTCAGAGAAACCAGCAATGAATTTCCTATAGAAACCAACAGCTCCAAGAAAGCGTCTGACACCTGATACAGTTTTAGGAGGACTCATGTCTTTAATTTTTAAAATGTTGTTCTCCTTAGGATGAATGCCATCCTTGTCCACTCTGTGTCCCAAGAAGGTCACTTCTTCCTGAAAGATCTGGCATTTGCTAGGCCTCACTTGAAGCCCATATTTTCTAAGCCTGTCCAACACCTCAGTTAAGTCAACAGATGCTGCTCCAACGACTCTGAGTATATCAAAACGTCGTCAATAAAACATTGGCAATTCTTCCCCAATAGGCCGCTTAGGATACGATGCATTTCTCTCTGAAATACATTTGAAGATATCTTACAGCCCTGAGGAAGTCTTGACATCTCAAATTTTCCGAAAGGGGTTTGGAAAGCGAAGCATTTCGTTACGTTACTATCCAGCTTCAGCTGATAATACCCACTGGCTAGATCTAAGGTACTAAAATATTTAGCACCTCCCACAGCTGCCATGGCGGTGTCTATCCGGATCATGGGATAATCTTGATTCCTTAATTTATCGTTGACCTGTCTAAGGTCCAGCACGAATCTCAAGGAACCGTCACGCTTCTTGACAAGATGTACTGGACTGTTCCAATCAGATCTGGATCTTTTTATGATACCGCTCTCTAAGAACTTGTCTAAAAGTACTGTTTCGTTTTATTCTAACATAAGTGGGCAGAGGCAGCGCGCAGCGATGTAAGTACACCAGCTACGTCATCGCTGACCAATGGGAGGCCAGCTGGCGGACTGCCAGCCGAGGGAGCTCGCCACCTTCTAGAAGATTCTTCTTACCAACGCGCGCCACTAAAGACAATGCATTTCATAGCTGCTGCTTTAAATCATATTCTTTAAATATTCAATGTAAAGAAAAATAAAATAAATTCATTTGTAAAGCTTGGATGATTGCCTGACCAAGATAAGTAAATTTGTTTCTTTACACTAGTATAAACATTATATTCAATTAAGCCTAACGAGAACAAATTGTTTTGTAAACAATCATTCTGATTTTCCTACTTGCGTATTTGCCAAGTGGGAAACAAAACATTGGTGCCGAAACCCGGGAATAAATCTATTAAATAATTATTTAAATATAAATAATTATAATTCATTTTTGAAATATATTATTAAAATTAATAATAGCAAAAATTAAAAATGGCTGCCAAATTTAAAGCTACTTTAAATATTCTTGAATTTCATTTCAAACAAGTGGATTATTTTGAGCAAATTTCCCTCAAGATGATTGAATCGAAGGATGATGCAAATTTACAGACATTTAAAAAAGATATTTTAGATATAAAATCTAACATTGAAAAAACTTATTGTAATCTTTTAACATTTTCTGAATTTGATGATGAAGATTACTTTTCTAGAGTTATGCAATACAAGGATAATCTTAGAAATTTAGTGGCGAATATCAATAAAGTATCTTGTACAGCCAGTTCAAGCAAAATTGATGATCTAAATCAACCAACCACAAGTAAAATAGAACTTCCTAAATTTAATTTACCTTCCTTTTCTGGTGATGTTAACGAATGGCTTAGTTTCAAGCAATTGTTTTCTCTGTCTATTGATTCCAATACCGCTCTAACTGATTCACAAAAGCTGCAATATTTACAATCAGCTGTTACTGGAGACGCTGAACGACTTATTAGGGGATTTCCTGTTATTGATGAAAACTATGCCCATGCTTGGGCCACATTGGTCTCCAGATATGATAACAAAAAAGAACTTGCCTTTTCACAATGTACAAAATTATTCACTTTAAAACCTTTAAAACTAATAAATTCCAAGGCCATTTTCGAACTACTAGATATATGTAATGAAGCCATGAGAAATTTGAAATCACTGGGTTTGGAGAGAAATACACTTGTTGATATCTTTCTAATACATTTCCTACAAAGAAAAATAGGTGATGATTTGAAAAGGCAATGGGAATTGACGTTGATAGATGATGGCTTTCCATCCTACGAAAATTTTATTATGTTTCTTGAAAAACAAGCAAAAAGTTTGCAATCGATAAAAGGTTATGCTAAAGAGGATAAATCTGTAGTGAAACAAACACATGTTTATAATTCTATTTCAAAAGGTGATGATAAATGCCTATTATGCAAAAATTCACATCCTATATTCAAATGTAACAAGTTCCATAAAAGTTCTCTCCTTGAAAGATGGAACATAGTAAAAACCAATAACCTTTGTTTCAATTGTTTGCGATCCAACCACAGAGTAACATCATGTAAAATCACTATGCATTGTAAATCATGCAACAAAAAACATCACACTCTTTTGCATTCCTTCCAACCCGAACCTTTGAATACCACTTCTATTGAAGCCCCAATTGCCCAATCTAGCGTTTCATGTTTTCTCAGTGATACAACAAAGCCCAATGAGACAATCTTATTATCTACTGCTATCGTGAGAGTGAGAGCAGAAAATGGATCGTTTCATCCATGCAGAGCTTTGATTGATACTGGTTCTCAAAGAAGTCTAATAACAGAAAATTGTCGTAAAAAGTTGAATCTTCCTGTTAAAAAGAGCCAACTCACAGTTTTTGGAATTGGTAACCAACCAATACAGCAGTCTGCTAGTGAGACTTTTCTTCAATTTAAGCCTCATTTTTCTGATAGAATATTCAAAATTTCATCCATAATACTCGATAAAATCACTGTTGATTTACCTAATTTTCTGATAAATAGAGATAATTGGCCTCATCTTAAGAATACTTTATTAGCAGATCCCAATTTTGATAAAACAAGTCCCATTGATTTAGTAATTGGTGCAGACCTAGCCCCATTTTTATATACAGGAAAACTACGATTCCAAAATCATCCAGGACCCACTGCCTGTAGTTCCAAGTTAGGATGGATACTTTCAGGAAATGTTTCCAGTTCTGAGACTGGAAACAACTATATCTCATTATGCGCAACATCCCAAGGAGATGATAATCTGCGAAAGTTTTTTTGAATTGGAATCAGTTCCTGCCGCTCTTCCATTTACTAAAGAGGAGAAGAGTTGCGGGGACATTTATGACAAGACCTTTTGCATATCAACAGATGGAAGATATTCTGTTGGTCTACCGTTTAAATCTGTGCCTAATCTCGGGGACTCACGTCATAATGCCATGAAACGATTTCTTGCTCTTGAGAGAAAATTGCACAAATCTTCGAATCTTCTTCAGCAATATAAGGATTTCATGATGGAATATCTTTCTCTCAACCACATGGAGCTCATTCCGAAAAACGAACGTGACAAACCATCAGACAAGTGCTATTATATACCTCACCATTGCGTTCTGCGTGATCAGAGCAGCACTACTAAATTAAGAGTAGTGTTTGATGCATCGTGCAAAACGAGCAACAATTACTCCTTAAATGACTTTCTTCATACTGGACCAAAATTGCAGCATGATATTTTCAATATTCTTGTGAAGTTTCGTACTAATCCTATAGCTTTTACGGGAGATATTGAGAAAATGTACAGACAGATAAAAGTGAACTCTTCTGATCTCGACTTTCAGAGAATCTTCTGGAGAAATAGTCCATTGGAATCTTTATTGGAGTATAGATTTCTCACAGTAACTTATGGAATGTCGTGTGCACCATATCTTGCAATCCGTACCTTGATGCAACTTGCCACCAACAAAGAACTCCTGTTCCCAGAGGCATCTAAAATCATAAAAACTGATTTTTATGTAGACGACCTACTTTCTGGCGCAACAACAATCGAAGAAGCAAAAGTTCTCATTGATGATATCCGGAAAATCCTTTTATCTGGTGGCTTTTGCATAAGAAAATGGATGTCAAATGTCCCTGAGGTTCTTTCAGAGGTACCAGAAGCGCTGAAAGCACATGATTCATATGAAATCGGAGATAATTCATCTGTTAAGATTCTTGGGATAAATTGGAATCCATCCACGGATAATTTCACAATTACAGTCAATTCACTAAAAGACGTATATTCTAAAAGACAATTGTTATCGGACATTTCTCGAATTTATGACCCTTTGGGATGGTTATCACCGGTGATCATTAGCTTCAAGATTCTGTTCCAAACTTTGTGGAAACAGGATTTGGATTGGGATGATCCCTTGTCTGAATCGTTATGTTCTCATTGGAGGAGAGTGAAAATGGATTTGGCCATGCTAAATCATATTAAAATTCCTAGATATATTTCCTGCAAGGGACTTTTACATTCTTTAGAACTCCATGGATTTTGTGATGCTTCCGAATCTGCATATTCATCAGTTGTTTATATGAAATCTCTTTTTAAATCTGGTCATGTTCAAGTCACATTGATTGCTGCCAAGACAAAGGTCGCTCCCTTGAAGGCAACGTCAATACCTCGTCTAGAGCTTTGTGCTGCTCTTCTCCTTTCAAATTTATATGATTCCATTTGCAGCTCATTGCTGTTGCAGATTGACCGAGTAATTTTGTGGACAGATTCCCAGATTGTTTTATGTTGGATAAAATCTGAATCAAAACATTGGAAACCTTTTGTTGGTAACCGGATTGCAGAAATTCAGCGACTAACTCTGCAATCTTCTTGGTACTATGTGTCTACCAAGGATAATCCTGCAGATTGCGCCTCCAGAGGTATAACTTCTTCAGAGCTAGTAAACCATTCACTTTGGTGGAATGGTCCTGATTGGCTATCAAACTCAAGTTTACAAGATCCGCTACCAATCACATATGAACTTCCAAAAGAAGTTTGTCATGAAAAAAGAAAGACTGTTCCGATTGTTCATTTCACTACTTGTCCTATTCTAGACTTTATTTTTAAATTCTCAACATTCAGGAAGCTGAGCAGAGTTACGGCATGGCTCCTAAGATTTATCCACAATGCTAAACACAGCAGCGACAAAATAAAACACAAAGAATTGTCCTCTAATGAGCTCGATAATTCAATTCGAACTCTTATTCAAATAATTTAAAGTTCAGAATTCAAAACTGAAATTAAATGTTGTAATCAAAGCAAAGTACTACCAACAAACTCAAAACTTTTATCCTTAAACCCATTTATTGATTCATCGGGAATTCTACGTGTAGGAGGTCGACTGCGCAAATCCAACCTGCAATTCAATGAGAAGCATCCAATAATTCTTCCTCACAACCATTTCGTTACAGAATTGATTGTTCAACAATTCCACGTAGAGCATCTTCATTCTGGTCTCCAATTAACTCTGTGTGCCATCCGACAAAAGTACTGGATTCCATCCGGTAGAATTCTAGTTAAAAAAGCTCATTAATCGTTGCATGACATGTTTCAAGACGAAACGCCAAGTGTCAAAACAAATCATGGGAGATCTGCCTATCCATAGAATCATACCCTCAAGCCCTTTTAGCAAAACAGGAATAGACTTCGCAGGACCATTTATAACTAAACCTAATGTCATAAGAACAAAAGTAACATTAAAATCATATATAGCATTATTCATTTGTTTCTCAACGAAGGCTATTCACCTTGAGATAGTTTCAGATCTGTCAACCCCTGCCTTCCTCGCTGCTTTTAGAAGATTCATCTCTCGTCGAGGAAAACCCTCTGATATTTTCACCGACAATGCTACTAACTTTAAAGGAGCTAAGAATATTTTGAATAATATACATCAACTTGTAAAGGATTCTTCAATTCAAAATTATGTCGCTAATGAACACATCACTTGGCATTTTATACCTCCATCTGCTCCAAACTTCGGCGGCATTTGGGAAGCAGGAATTAAATCATTGAAGTATCATCTCCTAAGGTGTTTAAAATCTGCAGTTTTAAATTTTGAAGAACTCAATACTCTGACAAGTCAAATTGAAGCGTGCTTGAATTCTCGCCCGTTGTATCCGATGAGTTCGGATCCAAATGATTTCAACCCTCTCACTCCAGGACATTTTTTGATTGGAAGACCATTAACAGCACTCCCAGAGCCCAGTTATCACCCTAATGACAACTACTTAACTAGATGGAAATTAATTCAAAAGGCCAGAGATGTTTTCTGGCAAAGATGGTCCAGGGAATATCTGAACAATCTGCAACAACGGTCCAAGTGGAAAAAACCCTCTTCCAACCTGAAGGTTGGAGATTTGGTGTTGGTAAAAGACTTTCCTATGCCTTCAATGCAGTGGAGCCTTGGCCGCATCACCAAGGTGTCACCTGGAGCGGATGGCAATGTCCGAGTTGTGGAACTTCAAACAGAGAAACAACATCATCTAATAAGACCCATCTCGAAGATTGCACTTCTGCCATTCTAATAATTCTTCTCCTTCTTCAAAAAAAAAAAAACTTTCTACACTATGTGATCCTTTTCTTTTGCCTTGTGTGTGGACTATGTCCAAAGGAGGGGAGTATGTTTCGTTTTATTCTAACATAAGTGGCAGAGGCAGCGCGCAGCGATGTAAGTACACCAGCTACGTCATCGCTGACCAATGGGAGGCCAGCTGGCGGACTGCCAGCCGAGGGAGCTCGCCACCTTCTAGAAGATTCTTCTTACCAACGCGCGCCACTAAAGACAATGCATTTCATAGCTGCTGCTTTAAATCATATTCTTTAAATATTCAATGTAAAGAAAAATAAAATAAATTCATTTGTAAAGCTTGGGATGATTGCCTGACCAAGATAAGTAAACTTATTTCTTTAAACTAGTATAAACATTATATTCAATTAAGCCTAACGAGAACAAATTGTTTTGTAAACAATCATTCTGATTTTCCTACTTGCGTATTTGCCAAGTGGGAAACAAAATAAGTACCTTGTACGGCTCTAACAAACTATATGGAATAGGATACTGCCGCCTAAAAGTAACGTCATTTATGTCAACGTCAATTTTTATTGGCGGAACCTTAGCTGCTTTTAACGCTGCGACATTTTCCACGAACATATCTGATCTTTGTTGCAGTATGTCGCGGACCAGCTGCTGATGTTTGCCATTAACTTGGCCAATATCTACCAGTTGCCAGTCTTCAGTCGCCGCAGACATTACATTGCATTCCTCCCACACAGGTGGCAATGGAATGTTTAATCTCCTTATCTCCTTTATACCTAGAATACCGTCGTAGCCCTTATCTTCAAGTGGCATTAACCAGAAACTTATGTCTCCTAGTTCGACACCTTTATCTGTATTTACCCTACAGGTTTTTACCTTTGTCAATGTCTGGACGTGGCCTGTGACTGACACAATTTTAAGATTGTTAATATCTTCGTCCCAGTCCTCATTCAGAACATTACACCTTTCTGAATCCATTATGCTAACTTGGCTTCCTGTATCGTATAACAGGTGCCAAGTATTGCTGTTTATTGATACTCTAACAATAGGCAGAGTTCCAACAGGATCCCGGTTAGAACGAACATTAACAATCTTAGCAATTTGTCGAATACCAGTGGCTGACTTCTGCCAACTCGAGCAAGCACTGGCCGTTTTGCCCGAGTTTAGTAGTTTAAAGCTCCTTTCTCCTTGCAAAACCTGGCAATATGCCCCATCTTCCCACAGCGGAAACATGTTAATTTATGCCTACCGCCATTTTTAGAAGAACCCGGCTTACTCTCGCTAAGCAGTTTAGTCAGCCTTTCTATTTCCTCCTTAAGGTCGTTAATGCACTTCTCTGACTCGTGCTTTGTCTTGCCTACTACAGCATTGAGCGTATCTAACCTTCCCTTCAGACTGCTAACCTCCTCTATGCCCGCCGCACATGCCCGTTGCTTAAAGTGGCAGCGGTTCTCTACACCATCCTCCATGGCCATAATTCTAACTGCCTCGTCAATACAGCTGACCCCACTACGGACAACAGGTTCCTTATACTTATCAAGAATATTGTCTACGAAAATATCGAACACTAAATGCTGTCCAGATCGAAATCAATATCTCTCCTAGTGGCCATGAATCTTTCTCTAAACACATTAGGAGTTTCTCCTACACGTTGCTTAAGACCCTCTAATTCTTTTAAACATTCCCTAAATCCGCGCGTTTTTTCAGGAAATAAAATGCCTAATTTATCTATAATGCTCTCTACACTACTGTCATTTTTATGCCCATCTCTTCTATGCTAGCCCGAACTCTAGGCGACAAAGCCTCGAACATAAGCAGTGCTTTAACTTCCTTATTCCATTTACCTATGCTAGCTTTCAGCTCTACTTCCCTGATGAAAGCTTTTAGCCCCACTCCATTGAACGTAGAAAGTTTGATAGAATAGTTACTATCCATGATAACAGTAAGAAAGACAAAAATTACACACAATAATTAATTATATAAAAGATAATATAAAAAACCTCAAGGCCAAAATTACGGGAAAATAGGCCAAGAAACTATCCTGGCAAGGCTCGCCAATGACAAAAGTTACTATTTACGGGTTAACACAAAAATTGCAATATACTGGGGCCTACCGTAAGAGTAACTTGAACACAATAAAACCGTACACGCAAAAGTATAACACACACAAAAAAAAAAAGTAAATAATAATTCACAACTAGTTAAATAAAAATAAAAGGTACTTATCTTTTATTTCTGCTTATGTAGGGATCGGACCGGGGTCACTCAGGGAATGCGTAGAGAACACCAAGCACGAAAAAAAAAAAAAAAAAAAAATACGAAGAGAGCACTATAAGCGTCTCTGCACAGGATTGTCAATCACAATGCCCCACGCATTCCCTTCAACCCCCTTTATATACAAACATGGCCACATTCGTCCAATTAGAATGCTGGAGAGATCGGTTTACATATCTGATAAAACAACGTTCTTCGCACTAAAGAAATAGGATAAGATAAGCGTGCGAATATTTGTCAACATAATTTGACAGTTTAACTCGGCACCTCTGAACTTATGGCTCTAGAAACTAGTGGGCTGTGGAGTGCCGTTCTTCAACTGTGATAACATCCCGCCACATCCTATGTCGCTAGCATCAGTGAATATTAGGAACTTTTTCTTTGTAATCAGGATGATAAAATGGGTACATAGATAAGATTTGTACTTATCGCTTCGCTGTTTCGCGTTCCACTGATACCTGTGCCCTTTTTTGCCAACTCATGGGGCTTCTATTTGCGAGAATCCAGAAATAAACTTCCTATAAAAATCAACGGCTCCTAGAAAACTTCTAACGCCAGATGTAGTTTAGAAGGACTCATGTATTTACTTTTTAAATGCTAAACTCATTAGGATGAATTTACATCCTTCTCCACTCTATGTCCTAAGTTCCCAACTTTCTGAAAGAGCTGTTATTTGCTAGGCCTCACTTGACGCCCATATTTCCTAAATCTGTCCAACGCCTCAGTCAAATCAGCTAGATGCTGCTCCAACGGCTCCGAGTATATCAGCACGTCGTTTATAAAACGTTGGCAATTCTTCCCCAATAGGCCGCTTAGGATACGATGCATCCCCTGAGGGAGCCTTGATATTTCAAATATTAAGTAAGAGGTTTGGAAAGCGAAGCATCTCGTGACGTTACTGCCCAGAGCTTCAATTGATAGTACCTACTCGCTTGATCTATGGTAGTAACATATTTCGCATTTCCTCCCCATCACACACATAGCTGTCATAACGATGTCTATCTGAATCATGGGATATTATTCACATTTCTTACTTATCATTGACCTGTCTGAGGTCCAGCACGAATCTCAAGTAACCGTCAGGCTTCTTGGTGTAATTAGAGACTGCTCCAATCAGATTTGAACTTTTTAATGATGCCGCTTTTTAATAAATTATCCAGAAATTTCTTATAATGCTCTAGAAAACTATAGGGTGCTGCCGCATAAAAGTGACGTCATTTATGTCAACGTCGATTTTATAGGCGGTACCTTAGCTGCATTTAACACTCCGACATTTTCCACAAATACAGATATATCTTATATTTATTTCAGCATGTCGCGAACCCCCCAGATACTGATGATTACAATTAATTTAGCCAATATATACCAGTTGCCAGTCTCCAACTTCCTAAACATTACATTGCAGCGCTCACACACAGACGGCAAAGGAATGTTCAGTCTCCTTATCTCCTTTATCCCAAGAATGCCGTCGTAGCCCTTATCTTCAAGTGACATTAACCAGAAGCTTATGTTTCCTAGTTCACAAAACCTTTATCTGTATTTACCCTACAAGTTTTTACCTTCGTCAACGTCTGGACATGGCCTGTGACTGACACAATTTTAAGATTATTAATTGCTTCGTCCCAGTCTTCATTCAGAACTTTACACCTTTCTGAATCCATTATGCTAACTTGGCTTCCTGTATCGTACAACAGGTGCCAAGTATTGCCGTTTATCGATACCCTAACAATAGGCAGAGTTCCAACAGTATGCCAGCTAGAACGATCATTCACAATCATATCATTAGGGTTATTACCAGTGGCTAATTTCCGTCAACTCGAGCAAACACTGGCCCTTTTGTCCGGTCTTAGTAGTTTTAAGCTCTTTCCTTATGGAAAAACCTGACAATATGCTCCGTCGTCCCACAGCGGAAACATTTTAATTTACGAAAAAGGCATCTCCTCTTAAGTTATTCACCTTATCCCAGTACAATTTCACATTTGTACTATTTTTTCACATTGTAATTTACGTTCACCGCCTTGTTCGGAAGAACCCAGCTTAGTTTAGTCAGCCTCCTTACTTCATCTCTAAGGTCGTTAATACACTGCTCTGATTCGTGATTTGTCCTGCCTACTACAGCATAGAGCGCGCGTGTCCAACCTTCCCTTCAAAACTATTAACCCTCTCCCTTTGTCCGCGTCAGTTGCTTTAAGTGGCGGCGGTGTTACGCTATCACCCCAATTTTGACAACAGGTTCTTCATACTTATCAAGAACATGTTCACGAGAATATCAAACACTAAAAACTGTTGTCAAGATAGAATTTAGTATATTTCTCAGGGGCCATACATAAATATTTCCCTAAATACATCAAAGGTTTCGACTTTAGGAAAAGGCACAGCGCAAACCTTTGAATTCCTTATTGTGAAAGCATGACAACATTTGTCCAATAGGAAGGTGTTAGAAATCTGTTCGCTTAGCAAATAATCAACATTTCCCCTAGATAACTGAAATTGTCTCTATAGAGTTATCTAACAATGTCTATATAATTACATGGGTAAATTTGACAGATTAAGAGCTCAACTATACAGGAAATAGACATGCACGAAGTCCTAATTATGTTTACAAACTTCCCACATTCCGATATATATTGCCATCTACATTTATGTTGAATTTCATATTAACACACGGGAATAAAAGTCGTTTACTAAAATAATCCCTTGTATCAATATTAACCCATCAGACTTCCAGGCAAAAAAAAAAAAACTTATTTCTGGAAGCCTGTTGATTTCACCTCAACAAAAATCGTTAAAAATACACTATTTTAACCTGGCAAAGGTTTCGTTTCTAAGAGAACTCTGAGAGACGGCCGCCAGGAAACTCCAAGATATAAGAAAGTTGTACCATTAAGAGACACAAGGAGGGGGGGGGTCCAGATGAAGGATTTAAGTCCATTAGAAGAGGAGTCCTCGTCACGTTCCCAGCTGTAAATGGACCGATTGTCGAGACGGCCCCATTACACAAAGGTACCTTAAAGTTTTATAGAATTGATTCCTATAATAGTCCATGTTCCTCCTAATCCACATATGTAGAGCACAAGAGGCTAAATTAGATCATCTATTTTTTCACTCTCTTTTGGAATATAAAGATTGCAAGCCTGCCCTACTGTAATTAATTAAAATAATGAGCATGTATTATAAGTACACCTTAGAAATTCAATCATTTCGAATATGTACTCATAAAATAAAAAAATCAAAATCTTCAACAGGAATACAGTAGGAGACTGTTCTGATATCGTTCATTGAAGGTTTGATTAGTTCAGAACATGTCATTTTGCGAAGGTGGTTTCTATTTGGAGGCCGCGAGTTACGAGATCAATAGAAATAATAAATTATTTATATTTTCCATATATTATTCAATAACATTTTAGTAACTCAAAATTATTCTTTTATTTTTTCCATCGCTGTAAAGACAGTAAGTAGAAATTGTTTTTTTTTTTTTTTTTTTTTTTTTTTAAGAAAAAAATCGTTCCAGCTACTTTCACCTCCTATCTTGGAGACTTTACTCTTGCTGTAATGTAAAGTTTTGCCATGTAAATATGATTCCATAACGTCTGACAAGCAAGATACCTTTGGCGATGATTCATTCGATGCATAATTTAAAATAACAATAATAAAGTGCTTGAAATCTTGCGTCCTATCCACCAATAAAACTCACACTGAGATTCCACCCTTCAGTGCAGTACATATAAGCAGAATGATCCAATATATATTAAAGCTCTAAATAAGCGGTCTGGATAGAGAAAATTGGTGAAACCGCTGGGAGGGTTCACCACTGATTAGATAAGCCCTCCCAATATATATTTTCCATCGCAGTAAGGACAGTAGAAGTTTGATTGGTGTGTGAAAGAAAAATTCGCGTCTTATTGTTTTCATTTGCTGTAAATAGATTGCGCGTTATCGCTTTATATATACTGCTTTATTTATTCAAGAAACACCAGGTGATTGTACGAAACAATTAAGTGACGAAAGTAAAATTCAACAAACGTAATTCATCAACATATCAGTTCGATTGTTGAGCCACAAAATTGGGAAGTACTCCAGGCCACCAGCCTTGTGCACCACTGTGTTAGCATCTTTCTCACGGCGGCTGCTGCGAGAGGCCACCTGACGACATGGAAGTAGAGGTGAACGACTTCGATTGCTTATCGACGAAGGTGGCGTCATTATTGGTTCCATCGACCGGGGCTGGAGTTAGCCGGACCGCAGAAGGATCCAAGAAACCTTCCATCGATGACCCCCCTACATGAGCGACCGCTTTTGTAAAATTCAAAACGACTTTACCTGGTTAAATATAACCTTCAATAGAAAACCACCTCCACGAAAGACCATAAACTCTAGTTTTAAAGGAATGGGGTATCAAACGGAAGGTGCCAGAACTTGCAGGTGGTATTCTGGTCAAGGAAGGGATTGCAGCTGTCCACATTGAAAGCTCTTCGACTTTCTTCTTGAAAAGCTTGAGAATTCTAGTTATTTATTTACCTGTAGTCTCGCTGTAAACTTGTGAAAATATGAAGGCCTGCAGGAACGTCTAGTGTTGATAGAGTTGGCAATGAGTTGGATTTTCTGACAAGATGGCCATACAACGAGCTAACTTGCTTTACGTTCCGAAAATCTCACTGCAAACTCTCTTATCAAAATCAAAACTTGAAGTTTTTCGGCAGGCCTCCATAATTATGCATATACCTAAAGTTGCATCTCTCCCTTTAAAAATGTATTAAAACAATAAATTTATAACTCCAGTGTAAAAAGCCTAAAGATGATGATAAAGAATGAGCCACAACGCCAGTTTTGGCAAATTCAGACAAAAAGCCAATCTGTATACCATGGCTTTTGTCTTTGGATCTCATCAGTACAGATGCGGCTTCGATTTAATAACGTCCTATGAGAGAAGTTATGAAATCGTTCGAATTTTCCAAAAAGGTGTTTAAGTTGCGAAGTGGCAGAGGCCGATTTTTACAGGCTAGAATACAATTTAAAGGTGCGTGAGGATAGTATCCATGTACCAAAAGCGACACCTATCCATTTAAATATGCAGCAATGCATTAATCCAGCTACTTTAAGTTATATATGTGAAATGTAGAGCTGACAACGTCGTTAGCTTCTTGTCCAACTTGTAGTCATAGGCCAGAAGTGGGGAGTGCACAGCCTGAAGAAAGAGATATTTATAACCCAGGTTCCTGGAGCGCAGAGCGCCAACTACCCGGGGAGTCCAGCTCACTAGATAGTCTGAAGAGAAAAGAAGACCACACGTAGAGGAGCATAGGTATTGTTAGGGCAGCACCCGGGAAGGTGAGATGGCCTAAGGGGATGCCTATGAAATTGCTGGTCAATCTAGCAGCATGGCGACCTAATGATATTTAACTCTTCTCTTGACTCCCTGGGTCTCAAAACCAGCTTATATGTTGATGTTGACGTCAAAGAGAACGGACTCTGTTGGCATTTAGCGTCCAATCAAGGACTGACACTACCGATATGGTTACATCATCCCTTGAATGCTTGGAAAATTATAACGACATTTTAACGACCTTTCCGAGGTTCACCAGCATTTACCAAGTATTCTTTATTTGACGATACTTTGAAAACAACATCATTTGCTTTTGTTTGTTATGTACAACATTGTATGAATAACGTATGACTATAAAATACGATAAAAAAAATATGTGTGTGAAAAGGTAAGAAAAAATGGTAAAAAGTCAGGTTGAAATATTATTATAATATTATATTTTTTAAATTGAAAAAAAAAAAGCATAAAGCAATAACGCGCCATCTATACATATAAAATAAAAGGATTTAAAAGCGCGAATGTTTCTTTTATACATAAAACGAACTTCTACTGTCCTTACTGCGATGAAAAATATATTGGGAGGGCTTGGCTCATCAGTGGTGAACCCTCCCAGCGGTTTCGCCAATTTAATCCACCAGACCGCTTCTCAGAGCTCTAATACTGTATTGGATCATTCTGCTTTTATATGCTACACTGAAATGATCCAATACAGTATTAGAGCTCTGAGAAGCGGTCTGGTGGATTAAATTGGCGAAACCGCTGGGAGGGTTCACCACTGATGAGCCAAGCCCTCCCAATATATTTTTCATCGCAGTAAGGACAGTAGAAGTTCGTTTTATGTATAAAAGAAACATTCGCGCTTTTAAATCCTTTTATTTTATATTTAAAAAAAGCATGTTCTGACTAGTCAAATGAGAATTTTTATATGGCAGAGCGCCATCTAATGGAAAAAAAATCAACTATACGTTGATTTAGGTTTAATTCATAATATTTGGCCAATCTATTTTCTTGATTAATCAAAAAAGAGCTAACCACGTACGCGTTTAGGTCTTTTTTTTTAAAAAACCTTTTTAGTATATTATGCGTATTTTCGCAAATTTGGCCTTAAATACCCATTTCTTGATTATTTCGCGAAACCTCTTGGACAAAATATTTGATAGTTGAGATATAGATGCACCACGCTGATGAGGGACAACATTATATATATGTTTGTGTGTATATAAAAAAAATAATAATAAATAGGAAAATGGTCAGGTGCTGATATTAAAAACCAAATTGGCATTTCCTGACCTTCATATGAACATTCTTGATTTCTCAGGAAGCCTCTAGGACCAAAACTTTGGTCGTACAGATACAATCTGCATCACGCTGACAAGGGCCAACAGTCCCAAACGCGTACGTGGTTGAATTTTCTTGATTTATCAAGAACTTGGGTTGGCCAAATATCTTTGTAACAAGCTAAATCAACATTTAGTTGATTTTCGATCCACTAGATGGCGCTCTGCTATATATATATAATATAACCTATAGTTTTGTAAAATTTCGTAAACCTAAGCCAAAATACTCGCCAAAATTAAAAGTTACAAATAAAATATGATTGTATTATTTGATATATATCGGCAACTATATAAATTTTAATTACTGAAATATGTCGAAAGTAATTGATTATTAAAATTTATAGATATATAAAATGGATTTTTATCAAATGTTGAACTCTATAGATTCCCCTAATATTTAGAATCTTAGA
Source organism: Cordylochernes scorpioides (assembly GCA_030710605.1). Lineage (NCBI taxonomy): Eukaryota > Metazoa > Arthropoda > Arachnida > Pseudoscorpiones > Chernetidae > Cordylochernes > Cordylochernes scorpioides. The sequence goes on from CP092864.1 coordinate 172,818,980, forward strand.
AATTCATGAATAGATTTAATATATAGCTGTGTCCCACAATTACTCCATGTTCTATGTAATATTGTAATAACATATGCTTGTGTCCACAACAAAACTATGGCATATTTCTAGAACCTGATATAGTACGCTGTAGAATACTGGGAAATATGATTCACATCCTTGATTCAAATCTTTTGGTTCAAATCTCTGCTTATTTTTATTTTTCACCATTTTTACCTATGAACAAATAATTAAAAGATTTTCTATGTATAGCTATAAGTATATATTAACATATTCAAACTTTTACATATTTGCCTTTTAAAAACCAGTTTGCATATTATAGTGTTATAAGATAATGACAAAGAATAAATATTAATGACTTCTTTCAAAGCAACTCTTTATACTAATTAAATACAAGTATAATTGTAACACACAAGTATAATATATTATCATTTGTTTAAAACAGTATTTTCGTTGGTTAAACATTCACTCGATAAAAATTCGAGCGAAGCCGGTTCATTCGGCGCTAGTAAATTATATTTCTCGAAAGTGAATATTCATTATAATATATGTAAAATATTTAAAATAAGATTCAAAGAAGCTATGTAAACATAGAAAAAGCATACCGCAATAAAAAAAAAATTAAAACACTAGAAAATAGACAAATCGAAAAAATAATAGAAAGCGCAACAAAGTCAACATTTTAAAAAATCCAAAGCCCTCAAAAAAGAGGTGTGACTGAGATAACAACAACAGAACCCAATAGTTGTCTTTTAACATCGAATTAGAAGAGAAAAAGTTTCATTGATATATAAATTAGCGGCAAAAAAAAAACATCCCAGGAGGTTGATGGCATTGTTAGAGCCGAGTAAAAAAGCTGTGATTGCGCCAAACGATACTGTAATGAGGCTGTCACACCTATTATAAAATAGCTCTACAATTAATTCCTCTATCATTTTGAAGAAGTCTCCAACCCAACAATTTACTCGCTTGCTGCCTGCAATCATCGTTTTTCTTTCGTCACCCAGTACTGGACATTTTAAACTGCGACTGGTCATCTTTAAATCGATACAACTTCCCCCTGCCTGTGCTTCTTTCTTTTGATTTTTTAAATATAAAAATACGCGTGTATTTTTAAAAATATTATTCTATTAATTTGTGTGTGTTGGTAAAGCTCATTACTTTTAAAGAAAAAGGCATCTCTCCCGATTGTGTGCCATTCCAGAAATTTAGAAATAATTTTAAAAAACCAAACGTTTAGTTGATATTTATTCCTACAGATCCTTCAGTAACCTTTAGTTGCACGATCAAGAGATGTCTTTTTCTTAATTTATCCACCTGATATTTGCTCTCGAAACATATAAAATGATAAAATATTTCTGTAAATTTATTTCAATGCTCAACTTCGCCATTATAGAATGAAGAGATTCAGCTCATTTTGATTTTCTGCTAATCCAATTGTCTATTGGTTTTGATTAGATGTTCTAATAAGAGGAAATGAAAACTTAATCATTAACCTAATTATAACCGTTAAAGGTATTTGCTTTGTATTTTTGTATTAAGAGGGTTGGTAAATGCTTTTGAAGTGCATACATTTTTTTCTCTTAACCTACGGATAAAAGGGTTAAGAAAAAAATGTATGCACATTGGATAAGCAAGTTTAAACAATATTTAGGTAGGAGATTTGGTGTTAAAACAGAGTATAAATATAGTTAAATTAACTTTCTTAGTACAAAGATATAAATATGTTCAATATTTTGTACCTTTCACGGGGTGCAAAGATATAAATATGGTCAAATTACCTTTCTCTCAGTACAAAGATATAAATAAATAAAGGGAGAGATGCCATTTTAGTTTTTCACTAGGGTGAAGACAATAATGCATCGTTCTGATGCCTAATAAAAAGAAGAGATTTCCCTCTAGGTAAAAATATATAAATGTGATCGAAATAGCTTTCTCAGTGCAAAGATACCGAAATACTACACAAATCTCATCTAGATGTATATATACTAAATTATAGTCAAAGTTAAAACATTAGGTAAATAGTAAAAATAATATAACTTTTTAATCAATATAATATATTATGATGCATTAGCGCGCCATCTTTTATAAAAATTCGAAACTATTATAGACGCGTATGTTCTTTTTAAAAATAAACAATTTCTACTGTCCTTACTGCAAATAGAAAAATATATATATATTGTAGCAATATAATATATTGTTATTTAAACTATTTATATTAAATATATATACAATAAATATAAGAATATTGTATACATTAATAGGTTTTAGAGTTTTATATTTATAATCAATCTCTGTAGGACTTAACCTGAAATATAATTCAACCTAAATGTTTGGTCAGCCGGGGAGTTGACAGTTTGTCACAATGGTAACATGTGAGTACACACAAGGATTATAGAAATGTTGTTGTTGTGACAGAAAGTCCCGGGGATTAATGAGAGAAGTATATTTATCTGAAATGGTGTAGGCGCAGTAAGGAAATGGTGTCATCAGGTGTAATCCAGGATCTCTGTTGTCGCCTGGTCGCTTGAGATGATGTTCTTGGTGTGGTGGACGGCAGCCATCTTGTTGCTGATTACATCCGTGTTTTGTTTTTTTTTTTGCTTATCCCTAGTACACGTGGTACAGGCCATGATAATCATGATGGGCAGAAGTAGGCGACTGATTTTACTGTAAGCGCATCACATGTCTACACATGTTAAAAGCAGTTCGATTTTGCACTTACAATTGTGCCATAGTTTGGTTACTTGCACTCGCTCGTGGGGTTGGACTTTTTCAAGAATCGGGGGCCATTGGAGCATTATATCCGTGGACACCTTGAGTCTGAACACGGCCGAATGAGTCCATTGCCGAGCTGATGCGATGCTAAAAAACAACGTTGTCTCTGCGCCGATAATCAATTCGAAGAAAAATATTGGAATATAAATAAAACCAACAACAATTAAAGTTTCACCGCATAAGTTTCTTTTCTGTGAAAAATCAATATTTATTTCAAAGAGAAATATTTACTATTTCTAACTTTTTTGGATGAAGTATGAAAGGGTGAAAATATGAAGAGTAATGGCGAACGGAAAAATAAAAGTGTCCAGGGGCGGGAATATAAATATAATATATTATAATATAAATATTGATTTTTCACAGAAAAGAAACTTATGCGGTGAAACTTTAATTGTTGTTGTATAATCATACGCCGCAGTCCTTTATAATGTTTTATAATATAAATAAAACCACCAATCTGGTGTAGACCAGTGTCGGGCAACCTTTTTCGAGTTGCGGCGCACTAAGCTTAATTTCTTTTTTTCGCGGCGCACCTGTGGTTCTCACTATAAATTTCCTCGTAGGTAATTAAAATACAACAATAAATACTAGTAAAAATTTAAACATATATATCACATTTTATTAATTTTCAATATTAAATTAACATAATCAATGCGAGCATTGCGATTGTTTTTGAGAGCATATCAAATCAATACGGGGATCTACTTGTGAAAGACAAACGCGCATCTCCTCATCTATCATTTGAAGTCTTTCGCGCTTCTTAGACTTCATTTCTGTGAGTGTTGAAAAACCTTGCTCACACAGGTAGGAACTTCCAAATGGCAACAATGATTCGATGGCCGCATTACTAAGTTTAGGAAATTTGGAGTTTAAGCACAACCAAAACTCAGATAGCTCCTTTTCAGTGAATAGTCTTTTGAAAACTAAATCGTTTTTTAAATCAATTAAGTTTTCTTGCATTTCTTCTTCCAGATGTTGAATTTCACAGTGCATAAATGGGTTAACTACCCATTCCATCTTGTCAACGTCCAAGTAAGGAAAATATTTATCAAAAGAAGCGGATAGTAATGTCAAAGTTTCTTCGACTTCTTTTTTGATAATAGATTTTGATGGATTCTCTTGAACCATGGGAAAAGATGCAAAGTTTTCTTTAGCAATGTTTTTTTTATATAAAATGAAATTTGCTTTTTTTTTTAATTTCATTTTTTATATGAACATTTTTGAAAAAAATTATTAAAATTGAATAAAAATTATAAAAAAATATTTTTTGAAACATTATTTTTAAATTTAACCAAAAGTTCTAAATACCTACAAAAATGTTCGCGGCACACCTAGAATTATTCGCGGCACACCAGTGTGCCACGGCACACCGGTTGCCCGACACTGCTCTACACGGTCATTTATTTACACGAGACGGCCCATGCTTACGTTGGGGAGATGTCACACCTCAACAATATTTCAACATTTAAACATGAAAATATTAATGAATAATCAAATTTATGTTTTATCGTTATCTAGATATATCTCAAATAATTTATGATGATAAATTTTGATCATCAATTTGAAATATGAATTAGAAATAGGTCTTCTTATAGAGTATATATATTATTTTTAACGGTTTTCTCGAAGATCATTTTATCAAACTTGAATAAAAAAAAGAGCGGCTGTTTAGCATTTAAGATGTAGGCAACATTGAACGCTCAACAGGAATATATATTCACGCGTATTTTAGCATAGAAATAAGTGCGCACCTTTGATCAATCTTTGCATCACATTTGGTATGCAAATAAGATTCAATATCAAAATCAGAGGTTCGGAGCCTTAATGAAGTTTTGCCGCTCCTGTCGTTCCAGCTAGTTAGTGTCCCAACTTTTTTTTTTTTACCTCCCCGCAAAAATGGTGTTATTTGGTAAGGCCTGTATGTAGATTAGGACGGGGTAGGAAGGGGTTGGTTGAGCGAGCTTATTTGAGTCTCTAAATTTAAAGCTTCTTTTTTATTATTCAACCTTCCCCGCCTATCTCCAAAGTTCTGGGGATGTGCACCGGTTTATTCCTCAAAAGAATTTTCTCTTGAATATCACCGTCGTTTAAGAAAAAATAGAAATTCTGCCTAACAATGGAGGAAGTTAAACATCCACTTTTTTTCTACCGTTTGGTAAAATTGGTAACTAGAACAATGGATATCATAACTACAATATTTATATCTAATGTTTCTGTCTGATACGTGGAAATACCGAATTTAAAAGCTTGTAGTTAATATATCATATTTATAATACACCAATCTACAAATTATTATTATTTTTTTTAGAAAAATTAAATTCTTTTGGTGGAAAAAGAAAAATATATTTTATTTGGAATATATAAGGAAAAGTAATTATTTCTGTTAAATTTCTTCAATAAGAAATGGAAGCATTTGAGCACAAATATTTCTTTTAAATATAAAACAAACTTCTACTGTCCTTACTGCGATGAAAAAATACGGGGAGGGCTTGAGCTCATCAGTGGTGAACCTTCCCAGCAAAGTTTGTTTTGTATTTAAAAGAAACATTCGTGCTTTCATTTCTTATATACAGATGCCAGGTTATCGCCGTATAAAATTGTTTCAAATGGAAACTATTAAAAGTACTACTTCAATACCGAAGGGATAATTAGTATTTTAAAAAACTTGGTAATTTTTTCTTCATTTGTTCTGAGGAATATAAAATCCAAGTTTTTTTTAATTGTGATAATTAATAAAAGTCTATTTACTGAAAGGGCAATTAAATTCTGTCAATGACTTGAGCCATTTATCCAGAAATAAATATTATAACCAACTATTGAATAATTCTCAAATATTGATCAACACCGAAACGCCTACTCTTTTTGTGGACTTTTCTTATATCCTTTCCTTATATCTATATAAATGAAATCCAAAATCGATGTTTGTTATCGCGTTTCGCAAAATCTACAGATTCAATCATTATGAAATTTCGCATGTAGGTAGCTGAAGATTTCGTTTAACATATAGGCTATTCAAAAAAACTAAAAAGGTTAATGTGCTTTTTTTAAATGTAAAAACCAAAAAGCGTTAGTTGCAGCTTTTTTCCGCTTGGCGCAGCACTGGTCGCGACGATAAATGAATTTGATTGGTTGATAATTTTACACGTAGTTTGTTTACGCGATGAATATAAGTTTGATTACACGATGAATGTTTTTAAAAGGTAAGATTATCCAACCGCCGTTCAACTTTAGGAAGTTATATATTTACCATACTACTAGGAAGGTTTCTGGCTTGAATTTGTTTTGAAATAAATATTCGTTGCAATTTTATTTGCAAATTTTCTACTTTCACTCGCAAGCAGCGCCTCTCGCGGTATCTGGTGAAATTACATTTATAAATTGTAAAAATGCTAAAATGTGTTCCAAGTATAATAAATTTAATATTTAATTTGAGGATTTAGTAATATAATATCTCAATGACGTTGTAAAAAAACTTGGCATTTCATTGACATTTATTTGAAGAAAATATCTTATTTAAAATTTAATAAATGTTTTCAAAAAATGATGTGTTTCAAAAATATATTTAAACGCATATAACAATATATATATACGTTTATAGACAAATATACAGGTAAATTGGATGTTCTCCAGAATCGTTTTAACAAATGTTCGTTTAGGAAAACTTCTACTCGGGTAAAAATGGGCGAGGCCGGGAACATTCGCTAGTAATTTATATTTTTAAACAATATTTAATTTTGAATTTTCTAGAACAAAATCTGTGAAGTCGACCGCCATATAGCGCGGCTTTATATTATATACAAGTAAATTTAATAAAATATTATAATTAAATTTATACAAGTAAATATATTTGTAAATTTATTGTTTTTTTTTTCTTTGGCCTGCACAAAACCTCTTGTAAATATGTAAATACGTCATCAAGTATTATATTTCTTCTTTACGCTCATGTCAGGTATTTCTACCTCAATTATCAGCTCAATAAAACCAGTGATTTACAGTTGTTTTATTTATCAAGATATCACGACAATTCCTACCTCACCAAAGTTTACTATAACATATAAATTGATATTTAATTAAAAAGGCATATATTGGATCAAAATATCATTTAATTTACCAATATTTCAGGTGGCTGAACGCCAACCTTTATCATGGTGTTATAACATGCTTGATGTGTGTCTTTTTAATTTAATTTAATATGTTATAATACCTTGATAAAGGTTGGCGTTCAGCCAACTGAAATATTGGTAAAATAAATGATATTTTGATCCAATATATGCCTTTTTAATTAAAGATATTTATGGATTGCTCTATTTTCAAAATAAATTGTTATGTAAAATAGCATTTTGATTTAATTTTTTTTCAAATTTTACAGACATTTTTCAAGGAAAACATTTTCTTCTCTTTAACTAGGTTGCTTTATAATAATACTAAATCTCATATGAGCTACACATTTGCCTTACAAGACCATTGAACAACACCATCTGAATCACCATGTGATCGAGATTGAATTAAATAGAAGGAATTCAATTATACAATTACCGCCATCTTACCTCACGACGCTATTTTAAACGATTTACAAAGATAAATTGATGACGCGCTATATTTTATGGAAAACTTGGACGAACTGCGATGTTAACTGTCTACGCATCGCAAACGGCGGACTCGGTTCACTCCACTTTACTACATAACGATATCTATTCCTAAGGAAGAGTAAATCTAGAGAACCAAAGACAAATTTTATTTCATATTATAGCGAAATTAGCATTACAAATAGTCTAATAAAATCTAGAATTAAGACAAAACTAGTCTTGAATTCAATTTAGTCTTTGGTGTATCGAAAGTTCTTTGTGAATTTAAGTTGAAGTATTCTAAAATACAAGTGAAGAAAATTGATAATTTGCACACACACAGTTACACATTTTAAAAATCAAACAAGGTGGACGAGTGGGTAACCCCCTCGATTCCCGACAGTCATGAACCGGGATTGAATCCCGTGTTAAAATTTGTTTAATATGTGAATAACCTTCACATATTATTCATTGTTCAATTATCATGAACTAGGTTGCTCTTGCTGAGCGGTACCTATTAATGTGATTTGAACCAGAAAAATCAAACATTAAATGAGAATAATAAAATTAAGTTATTTAAAGACCATAAATTCTTGAAAAAATATACACAAAAGTGAAATTGTACTGGTAAGTAAATCTGCTCCATGCTTGCGAAGGCTAACAGCCTGAAACTACTCACGTGATTGGCTCTTCTTGATTAATCAAGAAAGGGTATCAACGATTAGTTGCTTTTCACTCCGACAGATGGCACAAGCCATTAGAACATTTCAGTTGCACGATCAGGAGATGCCTTTTCTTAACTTGAATTTATGTTTTTTTATTCCGATTTGGGGCCTCAAATAAGATAGATTTCTGATCAACCTTCTAAGTGGATGATTATTTGTATGCGACTCAAGAAACCAAGAGATCTCAGCTTAAATGCAGTGATGAATCCTGCAGGCTTTAAATTCGGAAGTTTTTTGAATAGGTTAGTTTAAATTTTGAGGCAATAATCCATTTAAAATACATTTATTGAAAATAGTAAAACTGTATGTGCACAGAATCAGTTGCTAAAAAATTCAAAATTAGAAGATATTCAAAATTACAACAAAATTTTTACAAATTTGTTTTTACAATTGACTATCTCTCGAAAAAGCTTAACCCAATTCCATACACTTTAGGGGCGCTAAATAATATCCTCTTCTGTAAATATTTTCTATTTTAACAAATAATTTCTTCTATTATTCCTGAACTGCTCTAACGAGAACAATATAGGGAGAAAGAATAATTCAGAGAAAATGTATTTTTACTCAGATAATTCTCTAAGCGAAGTAACAATGATCGCGGTAAACCTAAACAATTAAATTACAATTAAAACAATAAAAATACATCTTTATATAGTCTTATATTAAAGAAAAGGTTATTTTTAGTAAGAGCCAACACACCGATTGTCAGTAGAAATGGCAATGAAAGACAAAGAATACCTAAAAATATAGAAGATCCATTTCCTTAAAGGAAAGATTCGGTAGGAAGAAGATGCACCAGCTGCCAGAAAGCAAATGGTTTTATTTAATTAGATAAAGGAGAGATGAAAAAAGTATGGGCTGAATGATCCATCCATCACCAGTTCCATTTGAATGGGGGTGTCAAGATGCAGGGACAATTCATCCCCGTTGTCCGCTGGGGATTGTCGATATTGATAGGTCGAGGAGGATGGAATATATAAACAGGTCGCCATATTTCACCCAAATCTGGCCAGACACGCCCGGCAAATGACTCGCTTCACTCAATTGATGGGAAGGGTTGAGAAAAATGATTTGGGCGATGGAGGGGCTATGATTTAAGTGGCTGTTTGGCATAAGTACTGGCCTCACAGAGTGTAATGGGAATTGCGATATGGGAGGAAGTGTACAAACGACGTGGGATTTTTCACTGCAAGCTTCGGTGGCTTTGGTAAATGTTGCTCAATGAAGATGGTTTATGGATCTGGGAAGCTGACATGAAGTATGAGCATTTGCCTGTCTAAACTAGATTGGAGCTACTTAACATACACCTATGCCTGAAATTTTACACACATTTCAAAGTTATTCGTAAAGAAATTTATATAGAGAGAAAAACCTCTCGTGAACGACTCCTCTGAAGAGAAACCATTTACCTGAAATGACTTAACCTGATATATTAATTAAAGTAATGCAATATGTTTCTGAAGTGGAGTTTGATCTCCAGGAATCTGTTGTATTTCTTTAATTTATAGCCAGGATATTCTCTAATCAAGTATATTGATATAAATTCATCTAGTTAGAGATCTCATGAATTTAACGCCGGATCATAATAATTATTATTTGAAGCAATTCATAAAAAAAAAAAAAAAAATATTACAACTAGCCAAATGGCATTGCCATTTAGATTTTAACAGGAAATTCAAAGTGCATCACTAAGAATAAACCTTTAATTCCAGATTATATAATGAACATCACGATAATTTTAGCTTAGATCTGATAGCTTAAATTAGCGAAATCGCTTGAAAGCTCATCACTGACGAGCCAAGCATTCCCTAATATGTATTTTTCATCTTTCAGAGAGTTCAACTTCAAGAGAATATCGCTGAATAATTCGATCCTTGTAAAACAAAGGAAACTAGGTGTTTTGTTTACTGATGTTTATCCATATACCGAGGTGAGATCCTTTTTAAACTTTTATCAGTCTTTATATGTAGAAATACGTATTGTTGAATATTCTAACAAACACACACCTCTCTCATATGCCGTCACAATTCACGTTATAGCTCTGCATTTCTGCTGAATAACTCTGTGAGCTTCCAGATTAAGGATAGAAATCTTTTCACTACACTGCTTCTTTAGTGAACAGCTTAGTCTACCCGAAGATGTGTGTTCAGTTCTTATTATTTAGAACAACTTCGATATCCCCAAATGCTCGATGTCGTCGAATGGCCCCTAATACTTGCAAAATTCCACCTCCACTAGCGAGTGAAAGTAACCAAACGGGGCTCTGACACATCTGTAAGTGCAAAGTCTAACTTATTTTCTCATGTGTAGATATGTGGTGCACTTACAGTATAAGCAGTCGCTAAATTCTACCCACTGATTATCATGGCCTGTACCGCATGTACTAGAGATAATAATCATAAAAAAAGGAACGAATTCGATATCTTGATATCGTCTGCAATATTAGATTTTTCAATCCTAAACAGAAGGAGATGGCGTGGTTTGATATACGAACGGTTTGAAAACGTCAACCATACATTCCATTTTATTAGGTAAGGGATCAAATCCCATTCTAATCTTTAACTTGTTATAGCGGTAGGATCCATTTAGAAATGAAGCCCATATTGATGCCATTTAACACCTTATTGAACTCCAGAAGAATATTAGTCGTTGACAATTCAAATAGTTCAGCTCTCAATTGGGGGAGACTTTATTATTAGTAATATGCTATGAAGTCAGCCAACCTAACCTAATGAAAGTGAGACGTTATCAAATACTGTTCTTTGAAATTTACTTAATATCTACATGCCTAAGTACGTATATAAAATAGTTTGTTATTATTAAAATGTTTATAATGCGCTCGTTTCAGTAAATGTATATAAAGTTATTGAAAACTTTTTCAACCACACTTTCGTAGATAAACAAACATCATTAATAATTAATAACTTAAAAAAACTATATAAAGATGTTGGTATGCTAAATCTTGAAATACAATAAGATATATATTTTTTTCATGGTCTGGACCTCATATGCAAAACAGGAATATCCTAAATAACCAATAATAATAAGACAAGGTTATAAAAGTCACAAGATTTATATTTCTAATGTATTCCAAACTTTCCTTAGAAGGATAAATAGAAGCAACCAGAAGGGAAGGTCTTCTGCATCCATCCATTAGAAAACTTCATTGTTCAGCCAGTCACGCTTGATTAAAGCAGAATTAATATTGATTTAGGTTTTGAGGAACAACTTGTTTGTCTTTTCTTTATTTGACTTTTATAGGAGATTCGCAAATATTGCCCCTCTTAAAATCATATCTTCTCGAAGCTAAGTAAATACCCACCATCATTCCTGTTTAATGCGCATCTTTGGCTTTTATATTGTCGGCATATGGGCCATTTTTTTCAATAAACGTATCATCTCCTAGTATAATTACTTTAATACGATTATATATAATGCAAATACATTAGGTATAGAGTGGTGGTGTCTTGTCCGGTTTCTCCATGGAAGGGGGGGGGGGGGGGGGGGGAGTGCCGTTGCCCCGTTAGTCAGTCAGTCACATTCCAGAGTTCCCTGTAGGCCTTCACGGTTACAGTAGCGGCTCGGGGCTAACGAAGTCCCCACCGTACTTCGCCCTACAGGGCAGTCCCTTACTTGTGCTGCTTCTCCCACCAGCCACGTAGAAGAGGGGCTGGATTTCTGAACGGGATTAGGTATAGAGTAAAACTTCCAATAAGCGACCACCTTATTGAATTCAAAAAATTGCTGGAACAGTGCTAACCCAACCTTCGATGGGCTGGTTCCTCCAGGATGTAGTATCTCACGGGAGGTATCTCTGAAAGATTAAACGTCGCTCCTGACCTTCGTCACAAAGTAGTACATGCTGAATGCAATATGTAGAGAACTTAGATAACCACTTTCTATTCCACGAGCACGTCAAGATGCCGAGGAACAATTGGCAAAATGAATTAGCACCGTTGTCAACAAAGAGAAACAACAATGGCGGTAAACAAGCCAGGGGACGATCAGCAAGTCCTTGAGACAGTAATTGTAGCAGAAGGGCCCGTCAAGGGCGACTCCATCCATCAAAAAAAGAACAAGTAAGGAAGCTGCTCCCTTTGTGCTTGTGTAGGCGTGTGAGCGGGAATACAAATTCGGCAAAGAATGGTCTTCTACAGGGACGTCAGCTCCAGGAACTTCAGGGCGGAGTGCTCCAATAGACCAAGTCCTGCTTTCAAACTACAGTCAAATAATGACCCATTACTCAGACAAGCTTCCAATAAAATTTACTTTGAATTCTCTTAATGTAATTGATAAGCCCATATTCGGATCGCCGATTTTCATATGGATTTGTAAAAAAAATTCTAATATTTGTAATAATGCATCAGTCAAATCTACAAGTTAGAGTTCAGATTATGGTTAATTGATTGCTTATGTTTTTTATTTTAAACTCTTGCTGTTTATTACGGTAATCTTCAAATGTTGCAATTTTGAAATCATATATAATCTTATTGAAAAAGAGTGTGATTTTCTAATTTTTCTTTTAATTGAAAATATGAAGTTTTTTTTAAATGAATGAGAAAACATATTTCATCTTTTTTTTAACTATACATTTGTGATTTTATTATTAATTCACGAATGATTCCACGGATTCTCCCTGCTCGACTGTATATTTGCGCAGCCGATATTGTTTTAAAAATTTCAATATTAAAATTTGTTGAAGTTATAATAGTAGCAGTTATGTATGATTATACAATGAAAAAGCACAGTTCCCCGGTGTGATCATGCAATAAAACTTTGCTGATGGCATATAGCCATCTATCGGAATAAATATCGAATGTACGTAGAAAGAAGTCTCCCCACTTCGGAGTCTTTTCATCCATCTTCTCACATTACTTACATAAATTGTGACTTATTTGTATATATTTATAGTCTCTGGTTAATCTCTGAAGCTCTGAACATCCTTCTGTTTTCAAAAATTCAATAACTGTTATTTGTTTCTGTCTTGAAACCATACTTTTACTTAAGGTATCAGTAAAAAAAAAGAATAATTATTAGTTAAGGCTTTACTTAACAACATATTAAAATTTAAATAAAATAGGTCATATATTATTCGAGTTATAGGCAAACAGGCATTACTTTTGGAAGGCTCCTAGTATTTATAAGGATTATTATCAATGATCGTATATTTGTCCTATATTATAATTATATATAGAAATACTCTCCAACATATACGAGGCTGACGAAGTCTCCAACGCAGGCGCCGACACACCTGGTAGGAGCCAGAAGGTCATGTGACCGGGAGAGACTGCCGCCACCGATGATGGAAGGGTTCAAGAGCTAGGGTGGTGTCAATTCGCCGTAGTCAAGCGTGAAGATGTCACAACAGTGCCCTCCCAGATATTAGGTAGCCGCAGACGGCGCGGCGAGGACCAGACCCGCCCGGAGGATAGAGCCCTGTGCCGATCTCGACCAGTTAGGAGTAGGCGCTGTGGCTGCCACGCAGCGCGCCTCTTACACACTTGAAGTATGACAATTGCTTCTGGGTCCTGAGGTCTATGAGGTCGAATCCTCCCAGAGAGATGGGTCTCACCAGGACGCTACTGGGCAACCAGGCGGTGCGCTCTGGCTGCCCAGATGAACCGCGTCAGATAGACCAGTATCTTGTGGATAGTGTAGTTGGTGGGTAGGTAGTCGTGAATGTGATGGACCACCGGAAAGATCACAAAGGAGTTGGCGTCTCAGGCCTAACCAACGAGAGAGAGGCCGCGGATGTAGGGAGGGACCTACCTTGTAGAATCAGGGTATGTTGTTTTTGGGCGGAGTTTTGACTTCCCGGCTTCACAGTGCAGCCTAGAACCTTGAGCTCAACCGACGACGAGGATATTTCCAGAGGAGGGTCGTTGCGGGCATGCCAGGCGCTGCACCATAGACCCTTGAACTTGGTGAAATTTCATTTTATGCCCGAGGCGCGCCAGAAGTCCTCAAAGATAAAAGTCACTACGCCGAAATGCTTTTTTCGCGGCGGATGAGCAGGACGATCTCGTCGGTAGAGACGAGTACATTCCCAGGGCGCGAGCCCTTGCACAAGTTGATGGAGGAGAAGGTCAGTGGCGAGGCTGAACATTGCGGCGCTGACGGCGCAGCTCTGTCTCGCACCTTTCAGAAACTAGAAAGGTCTGGTGCGGAGGCCTCCGGCTCGGACCGTCGCGTCAACCCTTGCATACAGGAGGAGGAAACCACCCGATGAATACCTGCGGTAGCCGCAGCGAGACATCAGGGACACCAAGAAGCCCGGGGCTAGGGTGTCGAAGGCTGCCTCGAGGTCGATGGAAACGACCACCAGCGGCGAGTCGCTCCCCGCAGCTACGTCAACCTCGTCCAAGAAGGGGACCCCCTGGAATGGCGCGTGTATGGCACCTAGGTACCAGGACGAGGAGATGGGTCCGCAGACACTAGAGGAATATGATTCCCAGGACGCGGTAGTCCGCTGGTGGAACGAGACTGGCGTACAGACTTCGGTTTAGGCCACCCACTATTCGTCGGTAGGGAATCGAGATAGGTCTGTAGCCGTACAGCCGTGTGACTTGGGGACCAGGCAGAAAATACTGTGCCGCGTCGATGGAAGCAAGTTATAACAAATTTGGAAAGCCTCGTAGACGCGTTTGAAAACGTCGATTAAGAAGTCCTCTTAGGCCATGTAGAACATGCAGTACAAATCGTCTCACCCGGTAGCCCTTCCCCCGGATGGGTCGTCGTCCCTCGGATGAACTCAACGGCGATTAGATTGCTGGATTGGCGGGCGATCTTGTAGACTCTGCGTCGCAGATCCCTTCCCTCGATGATGTTTTCTTCCTCGTCGCGGAAGTTTGTTCTAGCAGGCCGGTGCACGCAAAGCGCGCCCCCGAGGTCTGGCAGTGATGGTAGTCGGCTCCCGTTGACGCAGCTTAGGGCCTTCTCTAGAGAAACTTTCAAGATTTCAACCAATGTATCAAAATACTTTGAGGTTCCTCATTGTTGACGCTAGAGTCAATAATTAGGCTTAATGGCCATATATGAAAGAATAAAATAATTGCAACCCTCGAAGGTTGGGAGGAGCACGTGTCCTTCCAGTGAGAGAGATATTAATTTTTTTTTATTAATAAAATGAGAGCACACGTTTTGTCTTTGCCAATGGATCTGCTCAGCATTATTTAATCCAGAAATCGTCTGTGATAGTTCTAAGTTGCAGTAGATAATTTATTGGACAATTCTCCTCGTGGCTTGGATGAAGTGTCTCTCAGTGTACAATTAGCTCGCGCCCTAATGGAAGCTTGGAATTAAGAAGCTAACGATGGCTTCTTGCTAATGTTCTTTAATGAGAAGCTTTAACCTTATCTGTTTCTTGGATTGACCTGCTTGATTAGGTAACAGACTCGCTCCCTTCATTGTGGCCCTACTTCAGAATTGAGACACTAGGTATTCTATTATTTTGTCGGTCATGATAGATCTATTTTCCAGTAATATCTGGAAGTTATGTAATAGCTAGGACCGTAAAACAAAAATCATTAAGTTAAAGTTGCGTAAATCAAGAGAACAGAATTATTTTTTAACAGATTAGAAGATGTATTAAAAACACGAAACTTACTTTGGTTATAGAATCATAATGGCGCATGCACGTAGTTGGATTTCGCAGGAAACACGTCCGATGAATATCGCAGCAAGATAATCACCGAAAATTGTTATGTCTGTTATTACAGTCAAGTCGACGTGGATGCTGGGCCGATAAAGTGTAAACAAACTTCGGCTTGCCCCTGCCGAGGTGAACCACGAAATGTCTGAAGAGGCCGTCCACATGTACAGTCCACGCCCAGGTTGGACAAACATCAGCCGGCACTGACCGACCTGAGAGCGCTTCGAACTGTCTCCTGGCTGTCACTGGACTGTCCAGGCAGGCGTCCTTCTCCGCAGTACCCAGATTGAAAGCCCCCCTCGCTATCATTCCATCAGTTCCTGTTTTTCCGGCGTCGACTTTTTCAATAATGGTGTGGTTCCGCTTCGGCCGGGGCAAGCCGAAATTTGTTTACACTTTCTCGGCCTTAATGCCAGCGGCTACTATCCTTAAGTTTGCTCAGCTTGGATGTGGACTGTACGTAGGGGAATGCTTTGTGGGGGCGAGACGAGATTCCTCCCACTGGCTAGATAGTCCGAAAACAGATGATTTCTTCTGACTGTAGCCGCGTGAATTTGCCTGCAGGAAATAGAGCGTCTCAAGAAGAGGCAAGTCCTACTTATTGTACACAATCCATTTAGGACACTTTATTAAAGCGCACATGCAAGCTTCATCCCTAAACGAACTCGCGGGGGGAGGAATTCAAACTTTAGGGAACACAAACGGCTGAAAAACGACGCAAGAAGGTACGAGACAAAACGACCGCGTAACTCTGAGTCCGCGTATGTCGGGGGTGTTACTATATGTCGGATAAGTCTCAGTGTGTATGTGTTCTTTTAATTAAATAAAAACTTCTAACTGGGTTCTTACTGCAATGAGAAAAATGAAGACATTAAGGCGTAAATGTTTCTTTTCAATGAAAATAAACATTCGCGTCTTAATATCTTCATTCGTTATACTAGTATATAGATGACGCGTTATTTCTTTGCATTAATGATAAAAATATTGGAAGGACTTGGCACAGAATTGGTGCTAGGAGAATCCTGCTAAATAGTTTCGCCACACACAATAAATAAATTCCAAAGAACTATTATCTTTTGTGATTCTCTCTCGAATCTGATTTGGGATAGAGAGACATGTCTCACGTTTCTTATAACTCTACTACATGTAGACGTCTTGGTGAATCATTTCCCAAAAACAACGAATAGCTATACAAATTTTTGTCATAATTATGCATATCCACATGTAATATAAATATATATATCGCCATTCTTATAATTCAGTATATTGCCACCTTCCACATATAAGAGATATAGATTAGGATTTTTCCTGATGCTCATCCTTTTCTTATATGTCGCAATAGAAGAATTTGACACAAATAGAAACTCTATAAGACTTTAATTACATCAAGGTCTCCACATATCCAACTTGTAATCAATGTAATATTCCAGCATATACGATTTAAAACCACTGTGAAGCAAATATCAATGAAAATTCTACGAAGCCATCAATCAACTTGTTGTAGAGAAGCTTCACCAGTACATTAAAGGAAAAAAATCACCGCGACCTTTAATTAACTCAATCATTTCGCTCCCTAATTGGGTCAATTAATTGAAAAATTAAGTAATTTTAAACAAGTTCGTCGCCGCTAATGATTCTGCTTAATGATTTATTGTGCGCTGAAGTTTCTTGAAAAGGCTTTTGGGTAGTTCGTGATCAAAATTTTTGTAACTTTAAAGATCCAACAGCTGAGTCTGATTTTCTGTATAGTTTGTGCCTTAGACAACATGGCACATGTTCACATTGATAATTTTGATTCTTTTTCATGGAATCTGTTTTTCATTAATTCTTGTTTCTATCCTTTAATAGTAGTTTGATCTAAATGTAAATGTCGATGTATGTCAAGTAGGATAGAAATCGCGCATGGTGTGCACTTCAGATAATCACATTTCTCTATAATGGCCTTACATTCTTATTTCACATATCCGACCTCTTCACTGAGTTCAAGTTACTAAACGGGAATCCGACATATTGAGAGTGCAAAGTCAAACTGCTTTCGATATTTGTTAAAATGTATATTGGGTAATATCAGTCATAGACCTCTATCCACCATGACTATCATGATCTGTGTTCTTGGAATAAAAATTACAAAGACTATAAAATCATGTAAGGAAGCATTCTTATATTTTCTTTTTGAAAGTTATATATGATGACAAAAAGTTTCACATTTTTTATTTTTTGTGGTGAAGTTTATTTTATTTTCGACATTCAATTATAGA